>JAWDGP010007592.1:80000-102500 GCA_033675545.1 Elysia crispata
AATAATAATAATAATAATAATGATAATAATAATAATAATAATAATAATAACAATAATAATAATAATAATAATAATAATAATAATAATAATAATAATAATAATAATAATAATAATAATAATAATAATAATAATAATAATAATAATAATAATAATAATAATAATAATAATATTAATAATAATAATAATAATAATAATAATAATAATAATAATAATAATAATAATAATAATAATAATAATAATAATAGTAATAATAATTATGCTACTGCTATTCCTACAATAATACTATAACTCTTTTTACTACTACTACTACTACTACTACTACTACTACTACTACTACTACTACTACTACTACTACTACTACTACTACTACTACTATTACTACTACTACTACTACTACTACTACTACTACTACTACTACTACTACTACTACTACTACTACTACTACTACTACTACTACTACTACTACTACTACTACTATTATTACTACTACTACTATTATTCCTACTACTACTAGACTACTACTATTACTACTACTACTACTACTATTACTACTACTACTACTACCACTACTACTATTACTACTATTACTACTACTACTGCTATTACTACTACCACTACCACTACTCCCACTACTACTACTACTACTACTACTACTACTACTACTACTACTACTACTACTACTACTACTACTACTACTACTACTACTATTACTATTACTACTACTACTACTATTACTACTACTACTACTATTACTACTACTACTACTACTACTACTACTACTACTACTACTACTACTACTACTACTACTACTACTACTACTATTACTACTACTACTACTACTACACCTACTGCTGCTGCTTCTGCTACTATTATTACTACTACTATTACTACTACTACTACTACTACTACTACTACTACTACTACTACTACTACTACTACTACTACTACTACTACTACTACTACTACTACTACTACTACTACTACTACTACTACTACTACTACTACTAGTACTACTACTACTACTACTAAAACTATTGAATATGTTCCTATTGTTATTGTCACAGCTGTTGCTGTATGACAAGGTAAGCACACCACTCCACACCTGAGTTTCCACCACTCATTATTATACTGCTCTGGAGGCGTGTCACCTCTAAACACTGACCATCTCCACTGGTCAATCAAGTAACCAAAGGGCAGAAAAGCGATTTTGTCTAACGCCATCAACATCAGGAAATTGATATCTGCCTCTGGAAGGGGGCAGAAAAAAAATCATTTTTATTTTCATTATGAGCTTTTATTATGCACATTTCCATTTCCTATTCGGTTCCATTTTTCTATTAAAAATTCCAGTCAGATGTCTTTCTTCATTCCTTGGCAATAGATAAATGATTGATACTGCAAAAAAAATGTGGATATTCTTTTTTTATTTATTTTTCTTATTTTTACCTTTTGACACGCACGGGTTATGAGCAGTGCTACAAGGGTTTTTTAACAATATTTTCCTAATGCTCTTTTAAATCTATAGTAAAAAAAAAATCTGATGGCTTAATTTTGTCTTTTTCACACCAACACTGTGAGAATACGTTTGCGCGCACTGTTTTGTGGAATGCAATTTTTCAATTCCATAGCTTCCTGCTTCTCCTACTACCTTTCTTTTTCTTTTCGTTCTGCTTCATTTTTATTCCACTTTCCTTTTCCTTGTCTTCTTCCTCCTCATCTTTTTTACTTCCCTAAACTTAAAATTGTCTTTCAAAATTCAGACGTTTGAAAAGACTTGACGTTTTCTGCCCATCTCACTTTTAAGTTTTAATGATAGAAAAAAGCCTGAAAAAAAAATGAAAAATGAAAAAATAGCGTGGTACCTTTATCTTGTTCATTCCCAGCTTTAAGCAACCCTATAGTTTTGAGATGGCCTGGAGTCTGTACAGATAGTGCTATGGTGTCTCCCACAGCCTCGTGAAAACCTTTATAAAATAAGAAAAAAATATTTACATATATATTTTTTAAAACAAGAAAGAAGAGCATTAAAAATGGACCATGTTGTATGCATGTAAATGGTTTGTTTTTGTTTTGTTTTGTTTTGTTTTTTTGGTTTTTTTTGGGGTTTTTTTTTTGTTTTTTGTTGTTTTTTGTTTTTTTTTTTGGGGGGGTTAAGTTTTACAGTCCATTTTTTGGTATTCGCTGGTATTAATTCAAAGAAGTTAAACGTGCGTTGAAAAAAAAAATACCCATTTGTATTCTGCGGATGAGGAAGCATCAATCCCCTTTATGTGCTCTGTTAATGAGGGAAGTTCATACATTTTTTTTGACGCAAAGAATCTTTCACAAAAAAAAAAAGAAATAAGAAAAAAAAGAAAGAAAGAAAGAAATACTTCTCTACGGCTATATAACTTATATAAATGATATAAGGTTGAAGAGAAAATTTGATGAATATTTGTCTATTTCTCCGCATTAGCCTTTTTCTCATTTGTTTCTGTTGTAGTCCTTGTCAAACCTTGTGTCATCTGCGTTAGCCCCTATCTCACATTGATTAGCTCCTCTTTAAAAAAGAAAGTCCCTGTTTCACCTGCGTTAGCCCCTATCTCACTTGCATAAGCCTCTTTCTTAGCTGCGTCAGCCCCTATCTTACATTGATTAGCCCCTCTTTAAAAAAGGAAGTCCCTGTCTCAACTGCGTTAGCCCCTATCTCACTTGCATAAGCCTCTTTCTTAGCTGCGTCAGCCCCTATCTTACATTGATTAGCCCCTCTTTAATAAGGAAGTCCCTGTTTCACCTGCGTTAGCCCCTATCTCACATTGATTAGCCCCTCTTTAAAAAAGGAAGTCCCTGTCTCACCTGCGTTAGCCCCTATCTCACTTGCATAAGCCTCTTTCTTAGCTGCGTTAGCCCCTATCTCACATTGATTAGCCCCTCTTTAAAAAAGGAAGTCCCTGTCTCACCTGCGTTAGCCCCTATCTCACTTGCATAAGACTCTTTCTTAGCTGCGTTAGCCCCTATCTCACATTGATTAGCCCCTCTTTAAAAAAGGAAGTCCCTGTTTCACCTGCGTTAGCCCCTATCTCACATCGATTATCCCCGCTTTAAAAAAGGAAGTCCCTGTCTCGTCTGCGTCAGCCGCTTTTTCACCTACGTTAGCCCTTCTCTCTTTCTCCTTTGTTAAACCCTATTTAACCTGCGTTAGACTCTATCTCACTTGCGCTAGTCTCTCTCTCACTCTCTCTCTCACACACACACACACACACACCTGCGTTAGCCCCTACATCATTTGCATTAGTCCTTTCTCACCTGAAATAGCCGCTCGTCCATGAAAGAAGTTCCCGTCACACTTACATTAGATGATTATGCCCCTTTCTCACATGTATTACTAGCCCCTATCTCACCTGGATTAGCCCCGTGTCTATAGACCAAAGGTTGATTCTCATACAGCATGTAGTACTGGATGTGACCCATCTCGTGATGGACAGTCATCAGATCCTCGTGGTTGATGGTTGTACACATCTTGATTCTGGATAGACAAGAGCAGATAACCACTTGTACATATCTTCATTCTAAGTAAACAAGAAAAGATAATCACTTGTGCACATCTTGATTCTAGATAGACATAAGGAGATAATAACTTGTACACATCTGTATTCTGGATAGACAAGAAGAGATAATCAGCTGCACACATCTGTATTCTGGCGAGACAAGAAGAGATAATCATTTGTACACATCTGTATTCTGAAGAGACAAGAAAAGATAATCACTTGTACACATCTGTATTCTGGATAGACAAGAAGAGATAATCAGTTGCACACATCTGTATTCTGGCGAGACAAGAAGAGATAATAACTTGTACACATCTGTATTCTGGATAGACAAGATAGGATAATCAGTTGCACACATCTGTATTCTGGCAAGACAAGAAGAGATAATCAGTTGCACACATCTGTATTCCGGAGAGACAAGAAGAGATAATCAGTTGCACACATCTGTATTCTGGCGAGACAAGAAGAGATAATCAGTTGCACACATCTGTATTCTGGCGAGACAAGAAGAGATAATCAGTTGCACACATCTGTATTCTGGCAAGACAAGAAGAGATAATCAGTCGCACACATCTGTTTTCTGGCGAGACAAGAAGAGATAATCATTTGTACACATCCGTATTCTGGCGAGACAAGAAGAGATAATCAGTTGCACACATCTGTATTCTGGCGAGACAAAAAGAGATAATCATTTGTACACATCTGTATTCTGAAGAGACAAGAAGAGATAATCATTTGTACACATCTGTATTCTTAAAAGACAAGAAGAGATAATCATTTGTACACATCTGTATTCTGGCGAGACAAGAAGAGATAGTTAGCTGCACACATCTGTATTCTGGCGAGACAAGAAGAGAATATCAGTTGCACAAATCTGTATTCTGGAGAGACAAGAAGAGATAGTTAGCTGCACACATCTGTATTTTGGAGAGACAAAAGAAGATAATCATTTGGAAACATTTTGATTCTAATGATAAGGGGAGATAATCAGCTGTATATATCTTGATTGTGGATAGACAAGAGGAGACAATTACTTGTGCACCTCTTTATTCTGGATAGACAAGAGGGGATAATGTGTTGTACACATCTGTAGTCTGGGTAGGTATGAGGAGATAATCGGTTGTGCACATCTGTATTCTAGATAGAAAAGAGGGGATAATGTGTTGTACACATCTGTATTCTGGATAGACAAGAGGAGATAATCAGTTGTGCACATCTGTATTCTAGATAGACATGAGGAGATAATCAGTTGTGCACATCTGTATTCTAGATAGACATGAGGAGATAATCAGTTGTGCACATCTGTATTCTAGATAGACAAGAGGAGATAATCAGTTGTGCACATCTGTATTCTGGATAGACAAGAGGAGATAATCAGTTGTGCACATCTGTATTCTGGATAGACAAGAGGAGATAATCAGTTGTACACATCTGTATTCTGGATAGACAAGAGGAGATAATCAGTTGTGCACATCTGTATTCTGGATAGACAAGAGGGGGATAATCAGTTGTGCACATCTGTATTCTAGATAGACATGAGCAGATAATCAGTTGTGCACATCTGGATTCTAGATAGACATGAGGAGATAATAACTTGTACACATCTGTATTCTGGATAGCCATGAGGATATAATCATTTTTACACATCTGTATTCTGGATAGACATGAGGATATAATCATTTTTACACATCTGTATTCTGGATAGACATGAGGATATGATCATTTTTACACATCTGTATTCTGGATAGACATGAGGATATAATCATTTTTACACATCTGTATTCTAGATAAACATGAGGAGATAATCGTTTGAATACATCTGTATTCTGGAGAGACAACAGGAGATAATCATTTTGTACACATCTGTATTCTGGATAGATATGAGGAGATAATCAGTTGTACACATCTGTATTCTGGATAGACATGAGGAGATAATCGTTTGAACACATCTGTACTCTGGATAGACAACAGGAGATAATCACTTGTACAAATCTGTATTTTCGAGAGACAACAGGAGATAATCATTTGTACACATCTATAATCTGGAGAGACAAGAGGAGATAATGGTTTGTACACATCTGTATTCTGGATAGACATGAGGAGATAATGAGTTTACACATCTTGATTCTAATGACAAGGGGAGTTAACCAGCTGTACATGTCTTGATCCTGAATAAACAAGAGTAGAGATACTTTGTCGAATTAGTTCTGGGATTCGAGTCTCGCATTGTCGACATGTTGGCTTGGGGCAAGGTTTTTCCATTTCTCCATCGCTCGACAGGGACTAAATCTTGGTTTGCATGAACACCTGAGATTACCGAGGTGGATGCAGGCAATATCAAACACCATAGAAAAAGTTTTAAAAATTTGACCTAGTATATATCGACGCAATGGATTTTCAACTGGCTGCCATGACAACCTACATGACACGCTTGTTTTAAATCTTCTATGTTGTCCTTCAAACATTTCACAACAAACCTAAAATCGCCGATATAGTCCACATGATTGATTCAAAGTCGCCTATCTTGTCCACTGAATACTCTAACACAAACTGATCTAAAGTCACCTATCTTGTCCACTTAACACCCTAACACACAACTGACCTAAAGCCTCCCATCTTGTACACTTAACACCTTAACACACAACTGACCTTAAGTCACCTATCTTGTCCACTTAACACCCTAACACACAACTGACCTAAAGCCTCGTCCACTTAACACCTTAACACACAACTGACCTTAAGTCACCTACCTTGTCCACTAAATACTCCAACACACAACTGACCTTAAGTCACCTATCTTGTCCACTTAACAACCTAACACACAACTGACCTAAAGTAAACTATGTTGTCTACTAAATACTTTACCACACAACTGACCTATAGTCACTTATCTTGTCCACTAAATACTCTACCACACAACTGACCTAAAGTCACCTATCTTGTCCACTAAATACTCAGACACGCAACTGACCTAGAGCCGCCTATCTTGTCCACTGATCATCCTAACCCACCACTGACCTAAAGTCACCTATCTTGTCAACTAAATACTCTCACACGCAACTGACTTAAGTCACATATCTTGTCCACTAAACACCTAAACACTCATCTGACCTAAAGCCTCCCATCTTGTCCACTTAACATCTTAACACACAACTGACCTTAAGTCACCTACCTTGTCCACTAAATACTCCAACACACAACTGACCTTAAGTCACCTATCTTGTCCACTTAACAACCTAACACACAACTGACCTAAAGTAAACTATGTTGTCTACTAAATACTTTACCACACAACTGACCTATAGTCACTTATCTTGTCCACTAAATACTCTACCACACAATTGACCTAAAGTCACCTATCTTGTCCACTAAATTCTCAGACACGCAACTGACCTAGAGCCGCCTATCTTGTCCACTGATCATCCTAACCCACCACTGACCTAAAGTCACCTATCTTGTCAACTAAATACTCTCACACGCAACTGACTTAAGTCACATATCTTGTCCACTAAACACCTAAACACTCATCTGACCTAAAGCCTCCCATCTTGTCCACTTAACATCTTAACACACAACTGACCTTAAGTCACCTATCTTATCCACTAAATACTCCAACACACAACTGACCTTAAGTCACCTATCTTGTCCACTTAACAACCTAACACACAACTGACCTAAAGTAAACTATGTTGTCTACTAAATACTTTACCACACAACTGACCTATAGTCACTTATCTTGTCCACTAAATACTCTACCACACAATTGACCTAAAGTCACCTATCTTGTCCACTAAATACTCAGACACGCAACTGACCTAGAGCCGCCTATCTTGTCCACTGATCATCCTAATCCAACACTGACCTAAAGTCACCTATCTTGTCAACTAAATACTCTCACACGCAACTGACTTAAGTCACATATCTTGTCCACTAAACACCTAAACACTCATCTGACCTAAAGCCTCCCATATTTTCCACTTAACATCTTAACACACAACTGACCTTAAGTCACCTATCTTATCCACTAAATACTCTAACACACAACTGACCTTAAGTCACCTATGTTGTCCACTAAACGCCCTAACACACAACTGACCTAAAGCCTCCCATGTTGTCCACTAAATACTCTAACACACAACTGATCTAAAGAATCCCATCTTGTCAACTTAAAACCCTAACACACAAAACTGACCTAAAGCCACCTATGTTGTCCACCAAAAGCCCTAACACACAACTGACCTAAAATCGTCCTGTTTGTCCATGTCCCAGGCCGATGCGTGACAGACCACTTCTCGGCCCTCAGGCCGCTCTAGCATGGATTTCTCCCAGAAGATCTGCGTCATGTTGTCAAAGCCCAGAGAATAGAAGAAATCCTCAGCGGTTTCAAACATCTTCTTTATCGTGTAACCCTGCACCAGAGGAAAAAAAAAAGCTGTGCAAATTAGCGTTTTTTTTACGGATCTCTCTCTCTCTCTCTCTCTCTCTCTCTCTCTCTCTCTCTCTCTCTCTCTCTCTCTCTCTCTCTCTCTCTCTGTCTCTCTCTCTCTCTCTCTCTCTCTCTGTTCCTCTCTATCTCTCCCTCCTTCTCTCTATTTATGTTTCTCTCCATCTCTCTCCCTTCCTCTCACTATCTCGCCCTCTCTCTTTCTGTCTATCTCTCTTTCTCTATCTTCCTCTCTCTCTATCTCTCTGTCCCTCCCTCCCTCTTTCTATATATATAAATTTAGTGGGGCGGGAGCGATTTTTGTCAAATAACAACCTCTGTTTTGTGCTTTTGGCCTTTGTAATCTTGATATTCTGAGGAAAAGATATTAAAAATGTTTTAATCCTACCTGTCTTTTCATCTCTTCCGTCACATCCATCAATTGTTTGTTCTTGAATGGATTTACAAGATCAGCAATGTTGTTCCACTGTTGTGACCACATGTTGCCTGAAAAAAACGTTGCACAATTTGAACTACAAATTCTATCTCCTTTTTTTTTAAATTTAATTTATATCAATATAGTGTTTTGCGGAAAATATACATTAAGCGTAATTAGTTATCTGTGAGCTAAGAAAAAACATTTTCTTCGTATTAACAATCCAAATGGAATTTGGTTTAGACTCTACGACATACTTTTGAATCTTTGAATGACTTCACCATTTAACAATAAGTGTCGCCAGACACAATTTGTGGTAAACCTCAATCTATTTATGGGCCGTTTTAAACATGTATATTGAGTTGTTATATGTGACAAGAATTCCCGCAAAGAAGTGTAGCTGTTGGCATTGGTGCGTAAATCTATATCTGTCCGTTTATTCTTAACTTTATATTCACAATAATGAGCGCTTGAATAGGATAATAAAGGAAATCGACTAATTCTGGACTTTCCCAATCTGTTTTTAGATCCATATAAACACTTATTAGAAAACTGAGTTTTCGCATTAAGTGCATAAAAGTGCACTGCCTTCCGGGAATTCTTAGCCGCGCAGTTATTTAAACCTACATGATTAATGAATGTTTAAGAAAAATCTGTAAGCAGATTTGAATTTTGCAAAAATGGTGAATTAATCCTATTTTATAAATAGAAAAGAAATTTTTCAAAACTATCGAACATTATTTGTATTTACGATTGAGGCTAACGAAAGAGATTTAATCATAACCTAATAAGTGGAATTAGATGAATAAATTAGAATTTTCGCAAACTTTTTGCTAACTTGTTTTTATACGATTATAGTTAACGGCAAAGATTTAACCATTACCTAATAAGTGGAATTAAATGAATAAATTAGAATTTTTACAAAACCAGCTAACACTTGGTTTTTTTACAATTGTAGTTAACGATATAGATTTAAACATTACCTAATAAATGGAATTATAATCGGTTAACGCATGTTTTTTTTTTTTTACGATTATGATTAAAGAGTGAGATTTAACCATAACCTAATAAGTGGGCCGGTATGTGTCCAGTAGAAGGAAATATTTCAGGGCCGTACTGCGCCTTCAGCTTTCTTCTCACGTAGCTGTGAAGGTGTTGGTACAGCGGCAGAAGTTGGTCGAAAAGAACGGCGACATCTTCTTCAAAAGTGCTGGTATCATAACGCGATTTCCAGTAATCGCCCAGATCTTTATGACCTGTAAATTTATTCGAGTAATTATGAATCGTAGAAAATAATTGAATCGGATTTTAATGATGAGATCATAAGCTTGCAATAACGGTTTTTGGATTACACGCTTCTAGTACTCTTACTGGCAATAGAAGTCTATTAAGTTATCGATTAGAAATGAGCTTGTCTAAATAAATATTTCATCAAGTAAGGTAAGACAAAATAAACTTTAATAAGATATATTTTTACTGCTTAAGCAAAATTTCGCAAGAACATTAACAACATACGGACATTTCATATTTTTCAATTGCTCACATAAGATTAATTAGATAACAATCTCCAGTTCAGTTTAAAGTTTCTTTTGAATGCTTATCAGGAAGCTTCAAATTCCCATCGTTTAAAAAGATTTGTAAATGAATTCGAATTAAAAAAAAGGAAAGAAATTAGTTAACTGTTCTCTTTTCGTTAAGGCGACGTGTTTTGTTGTTGTTGTTGTTGTTGTTGTTGTTGTTGTTGTTGTTGGTTTTTGTTTTTTTCTTTTTGGTTTTTTTTTTTATTACCAAAGGGGAAGCCCAAAAGGTGAATCCAGCTATTCTTATTCTATATTTTACTATACGTATGTAGTATGGCTCCAGAAGAGATCTGTCTATTCTAGCCGTGGTTCACTTTTCTACAGTATAATAGTCTGCCCCACCTATTCACCTTACTTCAGTATAATAGTCTGCCCCACCTATTCACCTTACTACAGTATAATAGTCTGCCCCACCTATTCACCTTACTTCAGTATAATAGTCTGCCCCACCTATTCACCTTACTTCAGTATAATAGTCTGCCCCACCTATTCACCTTTCTACAGTATAATAGTCTGCCCCACCTATTCACCTTTCTTCAGTATAATAGTCTGCCCCACCTATTCACCTTTCTTCAGTATAATAGTCTGCCCCACCTATTCACCTTTCTACAGTATAATAGTCTGCCCCACCCCACCTATTCACCTTTCTTCAGTATAATAGTGTGCCCCACCTATTCACCTTTCTTCAGTATAATAGTCTGCCCCACCAATTCACCTTTCTTCAGTATAATAGTCTGCCCCACCTATTCACCTTTCTTCAGTATAATAGTCTGCCCCACCTATTCACCTTACTTCAGTATAATAGTCTGCCCCACCTATTCACCTTTCTTCAGTATAATAGTCTGCCCCACCTATTCACCTTTCTTCAGTATAATAGTCTGCCCCACCTATTCACTTTTCTTCAGTGTAGCTGTATGATTCCCGAGGATACAAGTCTGCTATGTTTGTGAACTTTGCAGTTACCTCTTCTTCAGTGTATAATTTGTCTTCCTAACCTGTTCCTTTGAATGGGTAACCACGCTTATACATAAATTTGGGTTTTTACAAAAAAGAGCTGCTAACAATTCTTATTGGACAACCTTACCCAGTATTTGAACGGCTTCGTTGCTAAGCTGCACCTACTCCCGGTACAAATGCTTCATTTTCTTCCCGAACTGGTCTCTACCCATGCAGACTACCATCTTAAAAAGGATCTATTTATAGATTTGTGGGGGGTTTTTTGTTTTTTGTTTTTTTGTTTGTTGTTTTTTGTTTTGTTTTTTTTTTTGTTTTGGAGGTTTTTTTTTTTTTTGTTTTTTGTTTTTTTTCAAATTGAGTCAACCAATCTTATCGGGACAACCTTACCGAGTATTTGAACAGCTTCGTTACTTAGCTGCACATACTCCTGGTACAGGTCCTTCATCTTTTTTCCAGACTGGTCACGCCAGCCACGCCAGGCGTCGGACAGCTTCTGGCAGTCCCTGGACGAGCGCATCAGCTCGGTCAGACCTGGAATTTAATGAGTATTTTCGTTAAACTGAGTATTCGCATTTGATCTGGTGTTCATGTAAAATTTGGTATTCACGTTAAAGTGAGTGTTCGTGTTGGATCTAATATTGATGTATAATTTCGTATTCGAAAAATGAGTATTCGCGTTTGATCCAGTATTCAAGTAAAGTTCAGTATTCTCATTAAATTGAGTATTCGCGTTTGATCTAGTATTCAAGTAAAATTCAGTATTCACGTTAAATTGAGTATTCCTGTTTGATATTGTATTTATTTTATGTTTGGTATTTATGTTTAAATTTGTCGAGTTCTTTTTAGTACTCATATATACTTTGATATTCACCTTAAATTCAGTATTCACTTTTAATTTGCTGTTCACATTTAATTTAGGATTCGATGAGATGTAAGCTAAACAAACAACTTTCAAATCTATGTCCAAAAGAGGAATGATCTCGTGACTCTGTGTGCCGTATCGTACCTGGTTCCAACTTGAGGCAATCTCCGGATGGATTCATACACACTTCTGCTTCTGAGTAAATCTGTTCCATCTCGGTTATAACAGTTTGGAGCTGTTTGACAATAAAAAGTCGGTAGTCGTTAGAAAATGGTGTTAAATGATGCCCGAGCTAAGATCAGATAAGATAAGATCGGAAATATCTGAAATTCCGTAAGGCAGTGCATCCCTTCGCACTTAACATTTTTTCTTAATCTAAAAATAGATTTGTGCTTTACAAAATCAGTTATTTATTGTCTTTAGGCACTTAACTAAGCGCCATAAATATTTTTCTATACACTCATTAAAAGGTTATTTAAATAAATTTCACCCAACAACAAAAAAAACAATATATATATATATATATATATCAGTATATATTTATCAATATATATATATATCAATAATATTATATCAATATATTAATAAGGTGCTTAGGGGTGCACTGCCTTATAGAATTTCCGTTCTTTACTTTTAACGCTTAGTCTAGTTTTGGATTTTATTTCATAAGTATAATAGTCGTAAGTTGAACGCTTGTGTCGTTACCCTTTCGAGCTTTGTTTTGTCTGTCTGCGCATTGGTATCGATGTCTGCTATTTTGTTCAGCTGCCGCCTCTGGTCAAACGTTAGCTGTAGAGATTTGTCCTTTAAAAACACTAGGGCTTGGTTCTCCATTTTCTGGGAGAACTTGGCCAGTTCTAAATTAGCTTTTACCTGGGTGATTTGAGAATAAGAAAAAATGAAGTGGTGGTGGTAGTAGTAGTAGTAGTAGTAGTAGTAGTAGTAGTAGTAGTAGTAGTAGTAGTAGTAGTAGTAGTAGTAGTAGTAGTAGTAGTAGTAGTAGTAGTAGTAGTAGTAGTAGCAGCAGCAGCAGCAGTTATAGTATTAACAATGAAATAGTAATAATAATAGTAGTAGTAGTAGTAGTAGTAGTAGTAGTAGTAGTAGTAGTAGTAGTAGTAGTAGTAGTAGTAGTAGTAGTAGTAGTAGTAGTAGTAGTAGTAGTAGTAGTAGTAGTAGTAGTAGTAGTAGTAGTAGTAGTAGTAGTAGTAGTAGTAGTAGTAGTAGTAGTAGTGGTAGTAGTGGTAGTAGTAGTAGTGGTGGTGGTGGTGGTAGTAGTAGTAGTAGTAGTAGTAGTAGTAGTAGTAGTAGTAGTAGTAGTAGTAGTAGTAGTAGTAGTAGTAGTGGTATTGGAAATAGTAGTAGCAGAAGCAGCTGCTTTTATATTTTTCTCTTTCTCTTCTCCCTTTCTCCATCATCCTCTCTACCCATTTATTTCTAAAATCCATTACTCTAACTATCTTCATCTCTTGCACACTCTCTATCTATCTCTCTCTACCTCTACCCTCGTGCCTCTATCCATCTTTTCCTACTATCCCATTCCCTATCTTCATCTCTTTCTCTCACCACATCTCTCTCTATTTCTCTTCTCCAAGCCTCATTTATACTCTCCATCCATCTATCCCGAGTAACCCATTCTCTCTCTCCATCACTTTCCCTCACCTTATTTCTCTCTACCTCTCTTCTTCTTATCACCGTCCTGCTTTCTATCCATCTATCTCTAATATGCACTTCGATAATTATCTCTATCTCTTTCCCTCTCCTTAACTCTCACTTTCTTTCCCTCTCTCTTCCCCCTCCTTTCTCATGCTCTTTCCATTTATCTCTCCATCATGTAATTCACTCACTACCTCCACCCCTTTTCCTCTCCATATCTCTCTCTCTTTCCATCTCTTTCACTGTCTCTTCATCTCGCGTCAACTCTATTTAAAAAAAAATAAAAAAAAGTTCAATTAAAAACGAATGTGGTTATTTGTCTCCCATTCCCTCAAACTAATTCAAACAACAGCGTCGACTTACAAAAGCTGCCGTGTTTTCATCTGTGATGTTTGTCTTTTGTTGCCAGGCAGCCTCGGCCACCATGTTCTTCATTGGTAGCGTTTCTCTCTCATACCTCTCCAGGAATTGAGCTGGCGTCTCACCCTCTGCGCCGCCATCTTTGACGCTAAGTCCAATGAGGATGGTCGAAACAACAGTGACAGCTCCAAGTAGTTTGTGCATTTCTGAAGAAGGTATTGTAGATTTTTTTTTTTTAATTTTTTTCAGACATTGAATATTGATTGGAAGAAAAAGTGTTATGTTAGGAAAATTAAGCGTTTAAAGTAGTGTACGGACATTTTTAAGGGGTAAAGTAAGTTTTTATTTTGATTATAGACTGGCCACGTCAAAAAATTATACGCGTTTCTCGAAAGGTGACGTCACAAATTAAGGAACAACGGACAGATATACAGATAGGCACTTCGGAATGTCCCGGGTATTTTCGTAAGTTTCCGGTGCCGCCATAACTGTTTTGGTCAAAGAGGGTGGAAACTTTATTTTTCCTATGTTGTAAACAATGGTGTTTTGGTGGAAAATTGTCTAGAAAGTTTTCCTACAAATTGATATTCAATTATTTTCATTATAGCTGCACATTGTTTTTAATATCTGCAGAATTTTATTTAAACCTTCACTGCCTACAATGTGAAAATAAATAAGAAATGAGATCATTGTGTGTGTGTGTGTGTTCGTGCTTGCTGATTTTATTTTGTTCATTTTTTCTTGTTTCGTAAATTTTCCGAGATGCTGAACAGATTTTCTTTTCCTATATCTTGAAATAAAAGCTTTATTCTTTTTGTCCATGGTTTAGAAGTCAAAAAAAGGGTTTGGAGTCAAATTATATAAATCCAATTAAATTGGTAAACCATTAGATCTAGATCTATGTGCTTTAAAAACATGCGGATTTGTCTGCCCTTCAGTTTACTATAATCCACTACTAATGACTTTAAAATTTGAATATAGCTAACTTTATTCAAAATTAGGTAGGTGATCTATCATAGGTTAGGTGTAGATTTATGATATCGTACCTCTAATGCATTGGACAGGCTAGGCCTTGATTAGACTGGCTTCGCTAAATAATTATTGTATTCAGAATATACTTTGTAAATTTCTACATCTAGATCTAGATCTAACACTAGTAGTCTTAAGTAAACTGTACTATAGTCACCGCTTCGGGCGTTTTAATCGGACAAACAAGATCTAGATCTAGATCTAAGTCTAGATCTAGAATCTAAAAATGTATGGAAAGATTTAGCATCAGATGAATGTTTTCATTTTGGAGTCATGTATTTAAATACACTTGAAGAGTAAGTTTATGGATATGCCATATTATTTTAGTGATTTATTTTTAAATTATTATAATGAAAGATGGCAGTTTGAGTGATCTGTTACGGCCTCAGTCCATAGCCGGAATTTAGTTTCTCCATTTTTATGTATTGACAAACTTGAAAAATTTGATGGCTTAAATCTGTGTAGAAAATTAACCACGTAAGTTTAAATTTTTATTTGTAGGCCTGGAAAATTGCTGGTAGGGTTCCCTTTTTATGCTTCCTTTTTGTCATGAAAAGGAAGTTGGTTGTGACCAAAACTAATATGTCGGACATACCCGTAAGAGCAGAATTGAAAGGACAGAAAAATTGAAGCTTTTGCTCAGTCGGGTCGTCTGCGTGTTCTCATTAATTTGTGGGTGACGTAGATTTTTTTGTTTTCGGTTCTTTCAGATCCTCCAATATTAATAGGGAGAAAATGTGCAATATAGATTTGTAGCTTGAAATATTTTATACATTTTTAGGAGGGAAAGTAGATTTCTTTGTTTGTTTCTGTTTTAGATTCTTTCGGACTTTGCTATATAAATAGGGTTAAAAAAAAGTGTGATATAGATTGCACTTCCTAAAAATTAAACACATTTCTTTAGGGGGGTAACGTGATTTTTATTTTGTTTGTTTGTTCTTTCAGACCTAACAATATAGAGAGAAAAAATAGCATGGATTGGGCGCTTAAACTATATTTATACGCATATCTTTAGGAGTTTTTGTAGAATTTTGTTTTTAGATTCTTCCAAGCCTTACAATATTAATAGGCAGAAAAAGTGTGATAAACTAGGCACCTGAAATATTTTACGCATTTCTGATGCAGGTAACTTAGGGTTTTTGTTTTGTTGTATTCTTTTTTTTTGTTGTTGTTGTTGTTTGTTTGTTTGTTTTTTGTTGGGGTTTTTTTTTTTGTTTTTTTTTTGCCTTTTTTTTTTTCTTTTTCTTTTTCGTTCCTTACAATATGAATATAAGGTGTGATATAGATTGAGCACTCCCTAAATTTTGCGCATTTCTCGTGAAGGTGAAGTAGATTTTAACTTTTTGTTTTTAGATTCTGTCAGAACTTAGAACATAAATAAGGAGAAAAAGATGTTAGGTCATAAGTGGTTCTAAACAATCTGAGAACCAGATGGGGGAACCAATCATTATCGACACCCATGATCCGCTTTCAGTGCGTCATCACTCAGTGACCCAATTCAGAACTAGATTGCCCGTTGTAATTTTTTGTGGTTTTCATTTTTCATTATTCAAGAGACTTGGATCTCTCTTACTGGTAATGAAATAAGTATAAACCTTGGTTCGTTGAAAACCTGGCTATAAGGGTTGACCCGGTTTATCGAATCCTTCGTCTTGGCTAAAGACTGAAAGCAAATTAGAGAGTAACTATGGAGGGTTGTAAAAGGCCAAGAAAATTTTTAATTAATCAAGACGTTTGCAAATACGTTAATTTTATTACCAGTCTCTCATTAACGGTCAAAGAGAGAGAGAAAGAGAGAGAGAGAGAGAGAGAGAGAGAGAGAGAGAGAGAGAGAGAGAGAGAGAGAGAGAGAGAGAGAGAGAGAGAGAGAGAGAGAAAGAGAGAGAGAGAGAATAGGAAAGAAAATAAAAATTAGAGCATCGAGGGATGTGGAGTTAGAGCGTCCGACCTGATATACGCAAAGAAATTCATCGCGAGTTCGAGTCTCCGGACTGAAAGAATGAGTGAAAACCTGATCTTTTAAGTTCCGCCCTGCCCGACGGGGGTTTCAGTTTGATATACTAATAAAAAGCCAGATATCAGCGCAGAGTGGGCAGGTCATATCAAGCACCTACTAAGCCAAAAAATCTAAGAAATAATCTTTATTGCATAATGCTTGCTTTTCCTACCTGTAACCATTTCGAATACAAATGTCCTTCCCGTGACAAAAGAGGACAAAAGGACAGTCCTAGATGTTAATTTTATATGTTGTAAATAGAAACTGTTGCACACACCGAACTAACTGCATGTGTATGGCCTATAATCGAAACACTTTGTATGTATGTGAATCTAATGGGTTGTTTATGGTAACACACACCGAACTAACTGTATGTGTACGGCCTATATCGACACACTTTGTATGTATGTGAATCTAATGGGTTGTTTATGGTAACACACACCGAACTAACTGCATGTGTACGGCCTATATCGACACACTTTGTATGTATGTGAATCTAATGGGTTGTTTATGGTAACACACACCGAACTAACTGTATGTGTACGGCCTATATCGAAACACTTTGTCAGTTTGTGTGTCTGTATGGATCAAATGAGTTGTCAAGATGCATACAAAACTTGGTATAATCTTCTCAGAGGAGAAATGGTAATCTTATTTGTTCCGGGGCTTTCGAAAATGTCTTGGTCGGCACAGTGTTATCGTACTGTTGACATAGTTGCTGAAAGATGTAATTATTACCGTCTTCATTACTATCATATTGCGGTCTTGGTACGTGTGCGATAATAATATTTATCGGGAAAACTTTGGAGGGAAACCTATGAAAACGTGCGCATGAGGATGTGTAGATAAGGACATCTACATCTTTATATCGCTATGCAGGGTTGACGCGAGAATTTTCACCGCGTCGACAACATTGATAATCTGCCTCCACAGATGGAGTTGAGAGATGGATGGATGGATAGATCAAGAGAGGAAGAGATAGGCTGATAGTCAGGCATTCAGACAGACACTCACACATACACAAATAGGAAGATAAACTGGCATGAACGATAGACAGAAGTGGAGGAGGGGAAAATGGAGAGGTGAAAGAGAGAGAGAGAGAGAGAGAGAGAGAGAGAGAGAGAGAGAGAGAGAGAGAGAGGGACAGAGACAGACATACACACATAAATGGAGTCGGAGAAAGAAAGTTATCGAAAACACAGATCAGAGAAAGAGAGAGGGGGGGGGGTGGAAGACGGAAGAGAAAGAGAGACAGACAGACAGACACACACACACACATACGTAAATGGAGTTGGAGGAAGAAAGAGATAGAAAAAACAGGATCAGAGAGAAAGGGGGGGGGGGGAGAAGGAGAGAGAGATCGAGAGATAGTTACACAGAGAAGGAGGATGGGGAGAGCAAATATAGAGACAAACAGAGAAGCGAGGAATATAGAAAGAAGAGACGAAGACATCCTGAGTGAGAAATTAGGAAAAGAAAGCGTTTAATACATAGGAAGTTGAAAAATAAATTAAACAGCTTAGAGAGAGAGAGAGAGAGAGAGAGAGAGAGAGAGAGAGAGATTGAATTAGAGGGATGGGGGAAAAAATCCGAGAAAAGGAAGAAATGAACAGATTAGGCAAATTTTTAAGCTTAATGCCTTTCCATTTCAATTTTTCCCCCATCTCCTATCTCTTCCTCTCTCTCTTTCTTTCTCTCTTTCTTTTTCTCTTTCTCTCTCTCTTTCTTTCTCTCTCTCTCTCTCTCTCTCTCTCTCTCTCTCTCTCTCTCTCTCTCTCTCTCTCTCTCTCTCTCTCTCTCTCTCTCTCTCTCTCTCTCTCTCTCTCTCTCTCTCTCTCTCTCTCTCTCTCTCTCTCTCTCTCTCTCTCTCTCTCTCTCTCTCTCTCTCTCTCTCTCTACATATATATATATATATTTATATATATATATATATATATATATATATATATATATATATCTGTCTATCTATCTCTATCTATCTATCTATCTATCTATCTATCTATCTATCTATCTATCTATCTATCTCTCCCAAACATTTTGTTCCGCCTAGTCGAAGCAACTCAACGAACCAAGACTGTAAACACGCAAGATATTTGCTGCTTTTAAATTTCTTGATAATATAATTTATCACGTAAATGTCATCGCATAATTATGAATTGTAGAACTGTAAAAGTTTTTAGTTTGGCAAGACGTCGCATAAATTGATAAAACTCTTAGCCTCGTTTCACATGTCGAGCAAATTAATGTGCCAAGAAATTTAGGTCAATGGGATAGGAGTCTGTGTGTGTGTGATTGTGTGTGTGTGTGTGTGAGATTGTGTGCGTGTGCGTGTTTACGGGAATTTGGTGTGGGAGCTTTAAAACTATTGTAAAAAAAAAAAAAAACGGTTGGCAATTAGTTATTTTTGTTTGACGGGAAAAGACAATAATTTACTCCGACATGTTTGCACAATTTTCTTTTTCCTTATTTTTTTTTTTTACTTTTTAACATTTTTTTAACTAAGTAAAATAGCCCATCTGGAACAAATTCGGACTGCTACAACAATATCCTTATAATTTGGCAAACCATTTAAAACCAGTTTTTTTTCCTAATCTGACCTGGTTCTGGAATGTAAATCTATCCACGACTGGTGTCACAGCCATTCATCTTTCTTCTATCATCACATTAGTTTTGAAGTTCCATATTTATGTTCCATGTTCTATCCTTTCTCGACCTGGTTCCTGCGACTGCCCTCTTTCCACGGAACTAGATGAGAAAACTGGGCTCCAAAAACTGTGCTGTTGAGTAAAGGTTCGTACAATTTTGTTTCTTTCACTCAGAGAAGAGAATATGATATAATATTTCTAAACAAATAGTCTGTGGTCTGTATAATTATGCTAACACCTTTTCTAGGTTTTTTTCCTTTTTCTTCTGTTACAGACATATATCAGCTCGAGTTTCCCAAACAAAGTGGGTCAGCAACAGCATGTCTCGTAAGAAGCAATGGGGTCGCCATGGATTGTTTGAAAGATTCTCTGGGTTCTCGTCCCTGTAAGGATCTATGGCTTTTCTTCCTCGGGTTTTTTTTTTTTGTTTTGTTTTTTTTTTTTTTTGTTGTTGGTGTTGTTTTTGTTTTTTTTGTTTTTTGTTGTTTGTTTTATTGGATTATTACTATCTCTATTTGGATTTTCTCCGGAGAGTAACAAGTCTAAATCTAAATAGACACTCTCTCTCTCTCTCTCTCTCTCTCTCTCTCTCTCTCTCTCTCTCTATCTGTCTATCTATCTATCTATCTATCTATCTATCTATCTATCTATCTATCTATCTCAAACTCTCTCTGTCTTTCTCTCTATCTCTATCTCACTCTCTCTCTATCTCTCTTACTCTGTATCTCTCTCTTTATTTTTCTTTCGAACTCTCTCTATCTCTCTCTTTTTTTTTCTTTCGAACTCTCTCTATCTCTCTTTCTATCTCTCTCTATCTCTCTATTTCTTTCTATCTCTCTATATATCTAAATATATATAAATTATATATGTATATGTTTTTCTATATATCTATATCTCTCTCTATCTCCATCTCTCACTCTCACTCTCTCTCTCTCTCTCTCTCTCTCTCTCTCTCTCTCTCTCTCTCTCTCTCTCTATTAGCATTATGTATTGAAACAATTTAGAAACGTCAACCATATCCGAGCTACAAGCATCGCTAAAGTAATCTAATGACCCTTTAATGGCAACAGTAATTCATTCCATTTTTACACCAACAGAAATGGCCATTTATTGAAGAAAAAAAAAAGTTTTAAAAGAAGAATAATTCAAAACCATGTGATGCAACCTTGAAAAATATCACAATAACCCCGTACCTTTTTCCAATCTTCTTCTCACAGGCAAAACGAAAATACCCCTGGCGACTGAAAAACTGTGAAAAGATGCAGAAGTTAAAGTCCGCAAGTTGAGACACGCCGGGCTCGGCGCCAAGAGAATACATCTACGCCACAAGCCAAGACGTCTCGGAGATTTTTTTGCCGGAACGTAACGGCTTGCACATGCGCAACGAAGGAAACAGCACCGAGTGAAAAGTGAAGACTTCCGTCAAGAGGCAGAAAAATATATGTAAGACATGTTGTAGACATCCCTTGCTAACAATTTCTGTGTCCATTAACAGCTAAAAAACTGTTTTTGCTTTGGCATGTTAGTGTTCAGAACCACTATATCTAATCATTAACATGCAGTTATGCGTTTTACAAGATTTATGTAAAACATTTGCAAACATTCCAAAACCAGAATATCTCTGTCTTCACTAACTGCTAAAAAAAAACTTTTTTTTCTTTGGTATGTTAGTTTTCAAAACCTCTAGATCTAATCACCAACACGCAGTTATGTCATGTTTTATGAAGAACGTGTGTTCAGTAATATTACTTCTTCTAAATCGGTTCCCTCCAGGCTTATACGATGGGATCTTAAACCGTATTGGTTTGAGGACCCCTGGTCACAGCCTCATTCTGAATACTTTTGTGCTGAGCGTTCGACATAATATGTGAGAGTATGTGTATGTGTGTGTGTGTGTGTGTAATCATTCAATCAGGTGCCGTGTTCTTTAGCCTAGGCGATTTTGACCTTCCAGGCATCTCTATCCCACATCACGTTCAGTCAGTACCATATCTAGTCTCGTCCTACTTAGAGCTCCACTTTTTCAGTCCACGAAACATCGTTTCACGCTGGTTTCCCCTGCTGCGTTTTTATTCCAGTTATGGCAAGACGATCTCATTTCCCTCTTTTCACCACATGGCCAAAAAAAAATTGTTTGGCTTTAAAAAACGTGTTTTGTTTATGCGTGATTCTTGTTGTGTTTAGCTTCTCGTAACACTGTTTTGTTTGATTTCTTTGTACTCTATGAGTAAAATTCTCGAAAGAAACCGTTTTTCTGCTACCTCTAGTTTCTTTTGTAACTTTTTAAATTGTCCAGGCCTCGCATCTATACAACAGGATGGGTTCAATATAGCACCCCAGGGCTCTCCTTCTTGTGTGAATCGAGATGTGTAATAGCTGTGCTAAATAGGTGAGACAAATGAACATATGTGTTCAAGATTTCCCCCCCCCCCCCCTCAATTCGTATCTAATAATCAAGTGGTTTGAATTTCTTGGGCGGGTTGGGGTTCAAGAATATGAGTGCTCAAGAGGTTTACTCTACATGGAGCATATTTTTTCTCTATTTTCTCTATTTTAAAATAAAAATCCACACAACACCTATCAAGAGGTCGTTTTGACTTTTTAATTTTTCAAAAAAGATTTTTTTTTTTTTTGCAAATGTTTTTTTTTTAACTTACATAATAATATGACTTTTCAGAATATGCAGCATAAAAACAAAGTCTTAAAGTTAATGATAGAATCCAATTTGGCAGTGTTAAGGGAAAAAAGGCAAATTTTTTTTTATACCCTTGATCTCTTCTAGATTTTTTTTTTCAATGTTAAATACAATACATTGAGCATATTTCTTGTCTACTTTATTAATCTAATAAATCTCAATCTATACCCAATTCACCAAGTTTGCTGGGTGTTTTTGTTGTTGTTTTTTTTTGTTTTTGTTTTTTTTTTTTAATTGATTGATTGATTTATTTAATATTAGTATTAATTTTTTTTTTTTGCACTTACAAATACTTCTTCATTGAAGATGTCAGACTGTTTTGAGTTATGTCTGA
>JAWDGP010007592.1:105000-147500 GCA_033675545.1 Elysia crispata
ATAGGCTCTTAACTAGATAGATAGATGATAAACAAACTGACAGATAGATTGGCAGTAAACCAGATACAGGTTGATCGGTTGATTTTTTTTTTTTTTGCACTTAAAGCCTTGTCCTTATAACTTGGATTTTTAAAAGCATTTATTTATGTCATCTTTATATCAATGGGCATATCAATTTTGAATATCCCGAATAGGTATCAATGAATTATCTGAATTTATCTTATTTTGTAGACAGACAGACAGATAGGTAGATAAAAAAAAAGGAGATGGATAGAAAAATAGGTGGATAGGTAGATAGATAGATGAATACATAGATAGATAGGTTGATAGATAAAAAGATAGATAGATAGATAGTTAGATAGACAGGCTGATAGATGGATATATAGTTAGATAGATAGGCTGATAGATGGATATATAGTTAGATAGACAGGCAGATAGATGGATATATAGTTAGATAGACAGGCTGATAGATGGATATATAGTTAGATAGACAGGCAGATAGATAGATAGATGGATATATAGTTAGATAGAGAGGCAGATGGATAGATAGAAAGATGGATATATAGATAGATGGATATATGGTTAGATAGACAGGCAGATAGATTAAAAAGATAGATAGGTGGGAATATAGATAGATGGTTAGATAGACAGGCAGATAGATAAAAAGATAGATAGATGGATATATAGATAGATGGATATATGGTTAGATAGACAGGCAGATAGATAAAAAGATAGATAGATGGATGTATAGATAGATGGATATATGGTTAGATAGACAGGCAGATAGATTAAAAAGATAGATAGATGGATATAGTTAGATAGACAGGCAGATAGATAAAAAGATAGATAGATGGATATATAGATAGATGGATATATGGTTAGATAGACAGGCAGATAGATAAAAAGATAGATAGATGGATATATGGTTAAATAGACAGGCAGATAGATAAAAAGATAGATGGATATATAGATAGATGGATATATGGTTAGATAGACAGGCAGATAGATAAAAAGATAGATAGATGGATATATAGATAGATGGATATATGGTTAGATAGACAGGCAGATAGATAAAAATATAGATAGATGGATATATGGTTAGATAGACAGGCAGATAGACAGATAGATACATAGATATGAAAGCAGGCAGCTGAATCAACCTGTTCTGTTTTTCTTTATTCTTTTTTCAATGTGATGCAACGAAAAGTTACGGTTACTGGTTAACTTACCGGTATTTTAATCTTGTTTCGCCGCTAAGGTAACGTTCCTTCCTCCCAAGAATTTGAAATTTCCGCCCGAGGCAGACACCAGGTATCCGTAACTGTCCCTGGCAAAACACTTTTAGACACAAGACTGAAATGTGAAAAGGGAATTTCCGACAAGCTGAGCACTTTACGGTTAACTACGCGGTATCCGAATACATGTTTAAAGTTGACGATTATTGGAGAATCGGCTAATTCTGTTCTTTCCTAATCTAAACGTTTGTTATAAAGATGAGAATTGTTGAAAAATAAAATAGTGCTTAACGGTGCACTGCTTTGCGGGAATTCATTAAGAATAAAAGAATAATTAAATAATTTTGTAAAATCCTAATTATTTTTTTTCAATTCGTTTGTTGTTTTTTTTTTAATTCATTATCATGTAGGTTTAAATAACTGCGCGGGTAAGAATTCCCGCAAGGCAGTGCACTTTTATGCACTTAGTGCGAAAATCCACAGCTTTCTAATAAACGTTTAAAATATCTAAGCACATATTGGGAAAGTCCAGAATTAGTCTATTTCCTTTATTTAACTTACGTGGTAATGATAACGTTTCACAATATTTATAGATATATTCGTGTTTTAACAAAATGAACTAGATCTAACTCTTCCTATAGAAAAAAATATAGAACAATCCTTCTTTGAAATCAGATTCTAAAGCTGAGCGACACACAGTCACTTCCACTTTCTGAGGACGAAACTAACGTGTAGAGTTGATGTAAAAAAAAAAAAAAAAAAATCCTTGTCTGGTCTAGAACTAGAAATCTACTCCTTATCAGGCGTAAGACTGAAGTTTGTGCTGCGGTGTTCGGCGGTAACAGAAAAGTGACTCTTACATACATAGTAGTCGCTATTCTTATCAGAAACTGTACAGTACTGTTGCTCATAGGTCCAACCGACCGTAGGGCAATCTACCTACGGTTGTATTTTTTTTTTTTTTCGTCTTGTTGTCTAAACCTACCTTTCCACTAATGAGAGAGGTTGTTTGAAGTTATTCCCCTTTCTCGAAATGGAGTATGCCAGTAGGCTAGGATAATATTTTCTTCTTTCAGCAACAGATGTTTTAGAATGCTTCCATGTCTTAGGCGAAAATGGGGAAGGGGGAGGAAGAGAATGGAGTGTGGTTGAAAAACATAATTATAATGTAAAGGATATCCATTTGTAGTAAATTCATAAGTTGATGTTTTAGAATGCTTGCATGTCTTAGGCGAAAAAGGAAGGAGGGGGGAAAGGGTAGTGAGGCTGAAAGACATAATTATAATGTAAAGGATATCCATTTGTAGTGAGGTCAGAAGTTGATGTTTTAGAATGCTTCCATGTCTTAGGTTAAAAAGGGGGAGGGGATATAGTTGAAAAACCCATAATGTAGGAAGAGAGAAGGGTTGCCCATTCGCATTTTTGTCTAATTTGATGCAAAAACGGTTTGGGAAAAAGAAGCTCCAAACTGATTAAATTGGAGAACTCGTACAATAGTCTTTATGGGTCTTTTTTATACGTTAAGTTAGGAATTCCCGAAAAGCGGTGCGTCTCTAAGCCTTTTGCATGAGTAACAAAGGAAAGCGACTTATTCTGTACTTTTCCCAATCTATTTTTAGATCCTTTTAAACGCTTATTAGAAAGCTGTGAAATTGTGCATGTTCAAATTTAGTCCATAAAAGTGCGCTGCCTTGCGGGAATTCTGAGCCGCGCAAATATTTAAATCTCATTAATAATTAATATTTTTTTTTAATTTGTAATTAGATTTGGATTTTTATAATTGATGGAAATAGAAGGGGAAGTAAAGAGGCAGTCATACTGATAGGAGAAGAGATAAACAGGTATTGAGATAAAGATGCAAAAAACTGTGAGAAGGTTGGGAAAGGACAGCAAAAGTAAAGGCACAGGAAGAGGAATTCGTCAACTATTCCTAATATGGTAGTCATTACAGTCAGCTTCAAACATTTAGTAGCGGGTGCTTCCAAGTTTAGTCAATGTTTGAAGAAGATTATTTTGGGATTTGGAAATAAATTGAAGCAAGAATCAGGTGGAAGATTAGGAAAGGTATACTGACATCAAGAGAGAGAAGGAAAAAGATGGAAGAGAAGGGCTAAATACACTCTCAATGTTTGAGGAAGATTATTTTAGGTTTGGAAATAAGGAAGGAAGGAAGGATCCCTTGATAGACTGGGAAAGTTGGATAGACACAAAGAAAGAGAGAAGAAGGAAAAAAATGGAAAAGAAGGGCTAAATGCATTGTCAATGTTTGAGGAAGATTATTTTGGGTTTGGAAATAAGGAAGGAAGGAAGGATCCCTTGATAGACTGGGAAAGTTGGATAGACACAAAGAAAGAGAGAAGAGAAGGGCTAAATGCATTGTCAATGTTGTATCTTAAACAAAACGCCTCTAGCCAACAGCTGCTATAGTACTGCGTTGTTGATTTAGTTTGCTGGATCTAAAAATGTATTGTTATCTTGGTTGTGTTTGGGTTTTTTTTTTCGTATCTTTTTTTTTCTTATCTTTTGGGGGCTTTGTTCTAAGAGCTAGTCCCAAAAGAAAATTCTCATGTTTTAAAATAGTGATCTTTACCTAAGTCTTATCTGTTATTGTGCTAATTGAAGGTGACGGTAATATTATCTGGAAAAAAAAATTTATAAAGAAACCAGATTTGAAATAGCTAAGTTTCCTTTATCTTGTCTTAATTATTTCAAAGAGTTATTTTCTGTTCTTTTAAGATTGGGAGAAAAAGTGTGACGTCATAGTTTGTTGTGAACAGTGTACGGGTGAGACGTAAAAAGTCAAACTTGGGTCTGCTCGGACTCCTAACTTTATCAGGATCGCTCTTAGGTTTTAAAGCTTATAATACACTCAGGACTCTCTTGCTGTCGAGAGACCATAAACTAGATAACTTTTGTTTAGAACTAGTAGCTAAGTGAAAGTAACATCATAACAGTTTATTCCTATTTGATTCCCGCACCGCACAACTAAATCAGGACTGTAAATTGGTAATAAAAAAAAGAAAGAAGAAGAAGAAGGAGGGGAAACCAACTTATTTTCGTTACTAACCCAGGTTATTCAAAGATCCGTCATAAAAAAAAGTACAATTGATGTAAGCAAAAAAGCTTACAGGAGTTCTTATTTGTTTCAACTGTCATTATAAAGTGCGTTTAAAAGGATCAAAATTAGACTATTATTGATTTTTATACAATGCTTAATTTTGCTCACCACAGTAGATGTTTTGAAAGTTAATATGTAATAAACAAAGCTTCCCTTCGTATTTTGTTTTGTTTTGTTCTTCATCAGACCCACAGGATAATAAGGACACAGATGTCCCGACTCAGTACATACGTCTTTTTTTCTGTCCTTTCGTTTTAGCGGTCTCTAAAGTCGTCCGCTATATTAATTTTGGTCACAACAAGCTTCCTTTTCATGACAACAAGCATAAATTGGATACCACACCACGGTCCATATTACAAAAATCTGCAACTTAATTGGCTAAAACGGGTAATCTGAGCTTTAAAGCCAAAAATTTTCTTTGGCCTCACAATAGACAAAAACGGAGAAACTCTGACAGTTTTGCCTCAATTACGACCAGAAATCGATGCTTGTTCGCTAACGACTGAGGCTTTAGGAGATTGCTCAAACCGCTACATCTTTTATTATTATAGTTTGTTTTTTTATGGCTTTAATAATATGACTTACACAAACTTACCCTGTAAAAGAAATTAAATACAGAACAATGTACTCCAAAATAAACAAAAAAAAATGCACCTGATCTCAATTCTTTCCACAAAAATCTAGACCTAGCTGGATATCTAGATAAAAAAACACCCGAAGTAGTGGCTATTGTGCCGTTTGAAACAGTCAGTGCTAGGGCTAGAGATTTGCGATATATCTTCTTAATATTGTGAAGCAATTATGATTATTTGGCGAAGTCAGTCCAATCAATGCCTTATTTGTATGATGTATTGGCGGCACGGTATCTTATATCGTATATCCAGCATATGACATATCAATCATTTAATCACCTAGTTTGGGATATTGTAATTTCCAAGTCATGTAGTAGTAGAGTAGAGTAGAGTAGAGTTAACTGAAATGCATACATACCCGACTTTTAAAAAAAAAAAAAAACAGCACACAAGATTTGGGATATTTCCAAGTCATGTAGTAGAGTAGAGTAGAGTTAACTGAAATGCATAAATACCCGACTTTTTTTTTTACAAAAAAGCACACCAGATTTATTAACTTTTGTTGTAAGATATAGGGGAAAAAATCTGTTCAGAATCTCGAAAATGTTTTGCAACATAAGAAAAACGAAACAAAATAAAAGCGAACTAGCACCAACACACACGCTGATTGATCTAATTTCTTATGGATTTTTAAAGTTTTAGACAGTAACCTTAGAATCCTTTTTTCTTTTCTTTTTTTTTTTTTTTAATTTTCAAAAGTGTACAAATATGATGAAAAACAATATACTTATCAAGTTTTAGGAAACTTTTCTACTGTATATTCCACCAAAACACTATCGTTTACAACACAAGAAATAATCATAATTCCCTCCTTCTTCCGGAAAATTACGAAAATATCCGGTTCATGCCGAGATGCTTGTCAGTGCTTCTGCGTGATTCATGTTTTGTGGTCAGACCCACAGATTCTTTATAATCACAAGCTGAAAAGCCCGTCCTACGAAAGGGAACTTGGTGTCATTTTGCCCGGACTTATGAGTGCTTGTGTGTATTAAATAGACTTATAAATGGTCAAGGTAGATATCGTTATACTAACCCAATCCAGCCTTCACCTATTTGTCTTTACTTAGAATCTCGATATCTCGATAATTCCAAACACTGAATCTAGATCTAGATTCAGATCTTAATCTTTTGATGTGAGTATAGCTGGTGTAAGTATCTAGGTCTTAGATGCATAATCTATGCCAAAACGACTGTTTCCTAACATCTTTACATAGATCTTACTCTGAAACAAGTAGATCTATTCCGGCGGTTTTAGATCTGCCGTCGCGTAAATAGTTTACAGACTTTCAGCCTCAATACTGCCCAACTGAGACTCAATGAAATACTTCGCACATTCACCTTTTTCCTTGAAGAAAATTAGAATCACATTTTTGCCTTTAATTTTTCAAAAACACTATTTTACTGGAAAATAGCAAGACCACTCTAATCTTTAGGGTACATGTAGTTTAGAACTGGATGTCACATTTGACGTGCCTAGATGATCTACAAATGCTCGGTTAGATGGTCCTGGCCCTGGTCCTTATTTTTCACCTAGCTTCAATATTGATAGACTTTTCTGTGCTCAGGCAACCACAGTTTACAAAATTTGTATTTACACCATGCCATAAACAAGAAACTAGAAGCTATGCAGTCCGAAAATATTGTGGGCTACAGCATGCGTTACAGCTGTTGCATAGCAAGGTAAAGAAATAATTCTATAGTTTACCGGCTGAAGCTTTTTATGTCATGATAGGCGTACTATAATTTGTGAATGGAATGGTCTTGTAAATTACATGTCACCTTGGTTTGATTAATATGCCACATGTGACATGGACAATGCTGTCAGTAGTTATTTTTAATAACCAGTCACTGTAATAGACGATAGCTTTGTTTGTTGATATAACAAGTCCTCAACACAGTGATTTTAGGCCTGCTTTGCTAATCAGACTTAAGCCCCCGTCAGGCATGTCGGAATAGAAAAGGTAATGTGCTATGAACTCATCATTGTCCCAGGCTAAAGCGTGTCTTATTTGTGTAAATTCGAATCCTCGTATTTGGAGGTTTTGGGAAGATAAATATTATAATAAATAAGATAAGGTAAGATTTACTTTTTTCATCTCTCTTGAGGAAATTCATTATCCACATGCCAATTAACTTAAAAAACATAAATACATACAATAAAAGTTCAGATTTATATATATATATATATATATATATATATATATATATATATATATATATATATATATATATATATATATATATATAAAATTATATATAAGAGAGATAGAAAGAGAGAGAGAGAGAGAGAGAGAGAGAGAGAGAGATGTATTCATGTTTCTATAAAAAGCTAGCGTATTATATCGAGTAAGTTAACTTATGTAAAAATGTTTACACTGTAAAGAGTATAATGAACAAATAAATGGAGTGTGAAGATAATAATATTATTATTATTATTACTATTATTATTATTATTATTATTATTATTATTATTATTATTATTATTATTATTATCATTATTATCATCATCATCATCATCATCATCATCATCATCATCATCATCATCATCATCATCATCATCATCATCATCATTATTATTATTATTATTATTATTATTATTATTATTATTATTATTATTATTATTATTATTATTATTATTATTATTATTATTATTATTATTATTATTATTATTATTATTATTATTATTATTATTATTATTATTATTATTATTATTATTATTATTATTATTATTATTATTATTGTTATTATTGTTATTTCAAAATCACATCTTAAAGTTTCAAGACCATAATAAATGTACAATGTTACACATAAAATATGAAAGAGATATTGCACTTTGTTTTCTGTGGCACTAATAATAGTATTCACACACGTCTTCAACTCTCATAATAATTTTGTCATCATTGAATTGTGTAAATAATTTTGTCATCATTGAATTGTGTAAATAATTTTGTCATCATTGAATTGTGTAAATAATTTTGTCATCATTGAATTGTGTAAATAATTTTGGCAAAGGGAGGATTGAGTGTCTGGCTGTTTTGTCCCTACCACTACGCTCTATCTGTCTGCAGTCATTATTTTTATACATAGGATGCGTGGGATTTTTCATGAGAGAAATAAACTAAAAAAATGATACGAAGAGAGCTGTGTAAATCGATTAAATAAACAATGCAAGTCACGTGTTACCTTTGTTTAAAAAAATGCTTTTTTACGACGAGTACAAACACGGAGAAACGGAAAACGAAACAACATGAATATTTTTTTTTTAATTACGAAGCCTCTTTATTCCACCAAAACATGCAACGTCAAGATACCACATTAATGGGTGGTCATTTTTTGATTTATCGTATGAAATATAAATTATCTTTGGGACTACCACAGTAAGAATAGTGGGATAATAATGTAGAATTTGTGGACATCTCCTAGTTGGGTTAGACTTAGATTAGTTTATCCCAGCGTATCTAAACCCAAAACATGCGCTCCCTCTAGATTCTTTGGATGTTCTAGTTCTTGATTTAGATTACAGTCTTAACACTCACGTGACATCATTATGAGAATTTTATTTCGGTTTTTGGTCTTTTTGAACGAATGTCTATAGGAAGAGTTAACTAAGTTTGTGAAATCCAAATCTATGTACTGATTTTTTTTTTTTTTTTTTTTTTAAAACATTCATTATCATGTAGGTTAAAATAACTGCACGGCTAAGAATTCCCGTAAGGCAGTGCACTTTTAAGCACTTAATGCGAAAATTCACAGCTTTCTAATTAGCGTTTAAAAAGATCTAAAAACAAATAGGGAAAGTACAGATTTAGCTCATTTTCTTTATTTTGTCGTTATTTACGCACCAAAAAATCAGTGCATTCAAAACAAAGATATAACAAAAAGTTTTACATTTTTACCCTTTGAAACAAGATGAGAAAAATAACTGAACAGTCCAAAGAAAGAAAGAGACGAGGAAGGAAAAACACTATCAAGAATATTTTTTTTTATTATTTTTGATTGTTCTGCATTCCTGTATTATTTCAGCAAACTCTAATTTCCGGAGAAAAATAGAAAGAAGCAACCTCTGAAAAGCAAGGGAAACAAAATTCATTTTATGATCTGCTTTGAATTATCAGCAGTTGTTTCCCTTAACAATTAACAAACGAAAATGATGATACCAGAAACGTAGAAAATGAACACAATTATTGAAATCTACATGATAGGAGCAGTTAACTGATTCTACTAACTCTAATTTCCGGACAAAAATAAAAAGATGCAATATCTGAAGACTATCATACGCCAAGGGAAACAAAATTCATTTTATGATCTGTTTTGCATTACCGGCAGTTGTTTCCCTTTAACTATGTTTTTAAAAAAAAAAAAAAAAAAAAAAAACTATGATACCAGAATCGCAGAAAGTGAACACAATATTGAAAGCTACATGGTAGAAATCTAGGAGTAGTAAACTGATTCTACTAACTAATCTATTTAGAATTATTTTTTTTTAAATAAACCTCTATCCCCGTGTAAATTTAAATACCTGCGTGGCTAAGAATTCCCGCAAGGTAAAGGCGTTTAAAACGATCTAAAAACAGATTGGAAAAGTATAAAACTGGTCGATTTCCTTTATGTTTATGAGGATCTCTAATTTGAATTTGAGTTTTACAAAATCAGTGAACCATTCTAACTAATGAGGCCCATAGTTATAGAATTCATCTGTTTAGAGCCTTTCGCCAGTGATGTCGTCCGACCTCGCAGCTTTAGCTGTTCTCTCCATCTCCGCGTTGAAAGTTGTCTACTGTTTTTTTTTCTTTTCCGTGCGATGTCGTGTAGCTTGTGCGAGTCTATTTTGGTGTTTAGGGTAAAGTTTTCATTTTGGAACCATTTCAGATTGTGTGTGTGTGTGTGTGTTACTGGGAGCGGTGTTGGATGGGATGGCCCCCAATCTGTTTACATTCTACAAAAACTGTATAAATGACAACGGCTGGGATAGATGGATCCCTTCTTAGGAGAGAGAGAGAGAGAGAGAGAGAGAGAGAGAGAGAGAGAGAGAGAGAGAGAGAGAGAGAGAGAGAGAGAGAGAGAGAGAGAGAGAGAGAGAGAGAGAGAGAGAGAGAGAGAGAGAGAGAGAGAGACAGAGAGAGACAGAGAGAGACAGAGAGAGGGAGAGAGAGACAGAGAGAGAGAGAGAGACAGAGAGAGACAGAGAGAGAGAGAGAGAGAGAGAGAGAGAGAGAGAGAGAGAGACAGAGAGAGAGACAGAGAGAGAGACAGAAAGAGAGACAGAGACAGAGACAGACAGACAGACAGACAGACAGAGACAGAGAGAGACAGAGAGACAGAGAGACAGACAGAGACAGAGAGAGACAGAGAGACAGACAGACAGACAGAGACAGAGAGAGGGGGAGGGGGGGGGGATTTTTCGAATTTCTTATGTAATGGTTGGTTTATAATTTTTGTTGTGTAATGGATATCAAAAACTCTTTTAAATTGTCGCCTTTGGAAAGAGTCGAGTCTGGTTTTGTGAGAGCAGGAAAAAAGCTTTCTGATGATTGCAAGCTAATTCTTGCACGGCTACGATCTATCGTAATTTTACTACGTGGTTATTAATATCTGCCTCAGCACCATCTGGGTCAATTATGCAATCGGAAAAATTCTTTCTTAGATTGCGACATAACATATGTGATCTATTTTCATAGATCTATAAAATACATTAATTAGATCTATGTATGAAAAATTCAAAGGATATAAATATTTTTAAGACAGGCATTCTTTGGGTCGCTTAAACAGACCAAGGCCAGAACATAATTATATTTAGAAAATAAGCATTGGTGTGGTTTTTTTTTTTTTTTTTTTTTTTTTTTTTTTTTGTTTTTTTTTAAGGGGGGGGGGGTGAGGGGCGAAGCGGGGGGGAATACATTTGCGAATAGTTTTACAGTGTTGTTTTTTTTTTATTGTATGCCGACATCTCTATTTTTTTTTTTTTTTTTTTTTTTTTTGGTGGAGGGGGGAGAAGGGGGAAATACATGTGCAAATAGTTTTACAGCGTTCTTTTTTTTATTGTATGCCGATATCTCTTTTTTTTTTTTTTTTTTTTTGGGGGGGGGGGGGGGAAGGGGGGGAGTGGGGGGAAAAAAATTTGCGAATAGTTTTACAGCGTTATTTTTTTTATTGCATGCCGACATCTCTACTTTTTTTTTTGGAGGGGGGAGAAGGGGGGAAATACATTTGCGAATAGTTTTACAGCGTTCTTTTTTTATTGTATGCCGATATCTCTGTGAATTTTTTTTTTCTTTTCACTTTGAAAACAGCGCGAGATTGACCCCCACTGCCTTGATTCATCTACCTACCTATAAACATGCGCCTTTGCCATACCTACCCATCAGACGTGGTAGTGCTGGATTTTAACGAGTTATTCCCCCTACCTTGAAGCCATTGACTGATGATAGCAGTCAGGGTAAGGCCACATAGGTGAGACCCCCGATGTGCTAAATTAATTTTAAAATACCCACATCCTGGATCTCCCTCTTTATAAAAGCTAATGATTCCCGTACAAGGTTCTGAGAGAGGGAGAGGGAGAGAGAGAGAGGGAGAGAGAGGGGGGGAGAGAGAGAGAGAGAGGGGAGAGAAAGGAAGAGAGGGAGGGGAGGGAGAGAGAGAGAGAGAGAGAGAGAGAGAGAGAGAGAGAGAGAGGAAGGAAAGAGAGAGGAGGTAGACAAAGAGGAAGGAGAGAGAGAGAGGGAGAGAAGGAGAGAGAGAGAGAGGGGGGGGAAGTGACAGAGAGTGTTAGAGATAGAGGGACGGGGTGGGGGGGGGAGGGAGGAGGGATACCGAGGAAGTGTGAGACGTAGGAAGGAAGGAAGAATCAAGAAAGACAGAGAACCGTGGTGCTTAAGTATCAAGCATTAGTTTTTTCTATGTTTGATGAAAAGAATGCGAGTTGTTTTATAATGAAAATGACATTAGACTTTTATTTTTTTATCTTGAATGAGAGAAGAACTAGAGGCGCTCATACCGAGTGCTCAGTTTGGTTCAAGATTAGAGAAAAATCGATTTGGCCATCACGCGTTAGGATAATAGATGGGAGGGATAGAGAGAGTGAAAGAAATGAGAAAAAAGATAAAGAGAGGGATAGGCCCGAGAGTTTAGAAGAGAAAAGGGAGTGAGAGAGAAAGGCAGAACAAGTTAGAGGCATTGAAAACATGAAAGAGAAAGGAGAAGAGAAAGGCAGAACAAGTTAGAGATATTGAAAATATGAAAAGAGAGAGAAGAGAAAGGCAGAACAAGTTAGAAGCATTGAAAATATGAAAAGAGAGAGAAGAGAAAGGCAGAACAAGTTAGAAGCATTGAAAATATGAAAAGAGAGAGAAGAGAAAGGCAGAACAAGTTAGAAGCATTGAAAATATGAAGAGAGAGAGAAGAGAAAGGCAGAACAAGTTAGAAGCATTGAAAATATGAAGAGAGAGGAGAAGAGAAAGGCAGAACAAGTTAGAAGCATTGAAAATATGAAAAGAGAGAGAAGAGAAAGGCAGAACAAGTTAGAAACATTGAAAATATGAAAAGAGAGAGAAGAGAAAGGCAGAACAAGTTAGAAGCATTGAAAATATGAAGAGAGAGAGAAGAGAAAGGCAGAACAAGTTAGAAGCATTGAAAATATGAAAAGAGAGAGAAGAGAAAGGCAGAACAAGTTAGAGATATTGAAAATATGAAAAGAGAGAGAAGAGAAAGGCAGAACAAGTTAGAAGCATTGAAAATATGAAAAGAGAGAGAAGAGAAAGGCAGAACAAGTTAGAAGCATTGAAAATATGAAAAGAGAGAGAAGAGAAAGGCAGAACAAGTTAGAAGCATTGAAAATATGAAAAGAGAGAGAAGAGAAAGGCAGAACAAGTTAGAAGCATTGAAAATATGAAGAGAGAGGAGAAGAGAAAGGCAGAACAAGTTAGAGGCATTGAAAATATGAAGAGAGAGGAGGAGAGAAAGGCAGAACAAGTTAGAGGCATTGAAAATATGAAGAGAGAGGAGGAGAGAAAGGCAGAACAAGTTAGAGGCATTGAAAATATGAAGAGAGAGGAGGAGAGAAAGGCAGAACAAGTTAGAGATATTGAAAATATGAAGAGAGAGGAGAAGAGAAAGGCAGAACAAGTTAGAGATATTGAAAATATGAAAAGAGAGGAGGAGAGAAAGGCAGAACAAGTTAGAGATATTGAAAATATGAAGAGAGAGGAGAAGAGAAAGGCAGAACAAGTTAGAGGCATTGAAAATATGAAAAGAGAGGAGGAGAGAAAGGCAGAACAAGTTAGAGATATTGAAAATATGAAGAGAGAGGAGGAGAGAAAGGCAGAACAAGTTAGAGGCATTGAAAATATGAAGAGAGAGGAGGAGAGAAAGGCAGAACAAGTTAGAGATATTGAAAATATGAAGAGAGAGGAGGAGAGAAAGGCAGAACAAGTTAGAGGCATTGAAAATATGAAGAGAGAGGAGGAGAGAAAGGCAGAACAAGTTAGAGGCATTGAAAATATGAAGAGAGAGGAGGAGAGAAAGGCAGAACAAGTTAGAGATATTGAAAATATGAAGAGAGAGGAGGAGAGAAAGGCAGAACAAGTTAGAGGCATTGAAAATATGAAGAGAGAGGAGAAGAGAAAGTCAGAACAAGTTAGAGGCATTGAAAATATGAAGAGAGAGGAGGAGAGAAAGGCAGAACAAGTTAGAGGCATTGAAAATATGAAGAGAGAGGAGAAGAGAAAGGCAGAACAAGTTAGAGGCATTGAAAATATGAAGAGAGAGGAGGAGAGAAAGGCAGAACAAGTTAGAGGCATTGAAAATATGAAGAGAGAGGAGGAGAGAAAGGCAGAACAAGTTAGAGGCATTGAAAATATGAAGAGAGAGGAGGAGAGAAAGGCAGAACAAGTTAGAGATATTGAAAATATGAAGAGAGAGGAGAAGAGAAAGGCAGAACAAGTTAGAGATATTGAAAATATGAAGAGAGAGGAGGAGAGAAAGGCAGAACAAGTTAGAGATATTGAAAATATGAAGAGAGAGGAGAAGAGAAAGGCAGAACAAGTTAGAAGCATTGAAAATATGAAGAGAGAGGAGGAGAGAAAGGCAGAACAAGTTAGCGATATTGAAAATATGAAAAGAGAGGAGGAGAGAAAGGCAGAACAAGTTAGCGGTATTGAAAATATGAAGAGAGAGGAGGAGAGAAAGGCAGAACAAGTTAGAGATATTGAAAATATGAAGAGAGAGGAGGAGAGAAAGGCAGAACAAGTTAGAGGCATTGAAAATATGAAGAGAGAGGAGGAGAGAAAGGCAGAACAAGTTAGCGGTATTGAAAATATGAAGAGAGAGGAGGAGAGAAAGGCAGAACAAGTTAGAGATATTGAAAATATGAAGAGAGAGGAGAAGAGAAAGGCAGAACAAGTTAGAGGCATTGAAAATATGAAGAGAGAGGAGAAGAGAAAGGCAGAACAAGTTAGAGGCATTGAAAATATGAAGAGAGAGGAGAAGAGAAAGGCAGAACAAGTTAGAGGCATTGAAAATATGAAGAGAGAGGAGAAGAGAAAGGCAGAACAAGTTAGAGGCATTGAAAATATGAAGAGAAAAGAGGAGAGAAAGGCAGAACAAGTTAGAGGCATTGAAAATATGAAGAGAGAGGAGGAGAGAAAGGCAGAACAAGTTAGAGGCATTGAAAATATGAAGAGAGAGGAGAAGAGAAAGGCAGAACAAGTTAGAGATATTGAAAATATGAAGAGAGAGGAGAAGAGAAAGGCAGAACAAGTTAGAGATATTGAAAATATGAAGAGAGAGGAGAAGAGAAAGGCAGAACAAGTTAGAGATATTGAAAATATGAAAAGAGAGGAGGAGGGAACGAGAAGTATTGAAAGTATGAGAAGAGAGTAGAAGAGAATTCAACATGAAAGAGTGCTGTAATAGGCCTGGAGAGAGAGAGAGAGAGAGAGAGAGAGAGAGAGAGAGAGAGAGAGAGAGAGAGAGAGAAACAAAGGAAATGAAGAACGAGTTGAGAACAGTCAGAATTTGTAACCACGTATGCATTAACTTTTGTTTGGAGACATCCTGGATGTGATTATTACATTCATCTTACAAGTTTCGGTCTTGTCTGTTAACTAGTGCAGTATTAATTTCTAAAGGTCAAAGAGAGAGAGAGAGGGGGACTAAGTAAGTGAAAGGTCAGAGAGAGAGAGAGAGAGAGAGAGAGGGGGGGGGAGAGAGAGAGAGAGAGAGAGAGAGGGAGGGAGGGAGGTGGAGGGAAGTAAGTCGTAGAATGACCTACTTTTATTATATTTTTCACTTTCTGTGCAGACTTCAGGGCATTTTTAAATGTGAGGATGAGCAAAATACAAGATGGCAAGCACAAAAGATATCGTGTAATTAAAACACAGTTGGGAAAAGGTAAGAAAGTAGCAAAACAAAAAGATACAAGGAACGTGAAGGAAGAGGCGGACTAGAGAGGAGAAATGTTCACGTTATTTTATCATCAATATCTCTATAATATAATAATAATTACCCCCCCTGAACTTTGATATTATTACTAGTCCCAATATGTAGATCCTGATCGTTTTGAACAGGGAAAACTACGGTTCGATTGTGTATAAGATCTGCAAGTTTGTAGAACAGGGGGGGGAATGAAAGTTTGTTGTGGGAAGAAAAGTCGAGAGGTATATAGACACAGCAATGGACAGAAGGCAAGAGGATAGAACAGAGAGAGGGGTGGGAGAGAGAGAAGGTGGGGTTTGGTTTGATGAAGCCGGCAATGCTGAAAGGAAAATAATGAAAGTATGTTTTTTGCTTTCAATTTTTGCAAATTGAAAGCTTTTTACCCCTCAATTGTATTATTATGTCGACACTGCTGAAATAATAAAGTAAAACAATTTACTCTTTGTGATTAAAATATGCTAAAATTTATGCTAAAAATTATGTTTGTTTTACAGAGAAACTTAAATAAAAATAAAAATTACAAATTAAAAATTTTTTTTTTTTTGGTTTGCTTCGTTGTCTCCTCCTTTGTTTTGATCTCGTGTTTCACATTTCTGCTAAACTGCAGCAAAACGCCTCTCCCGTCCAGGGCGGAACTAACAAGAATGAAAGCCCCAACTTCACAAACCAAGTGGGTGTTTGGGATTAGAACCCGCGAAGACATCTCGTCCACTGGATATCTAGGCGGAGTCACTAACCAAACAGCCACCCGGCGCTCCACGCTAGCGGTGATATTTAAGTATATAGTAATTATTCTTTTTTTTTTTTTAATAATATTAAATGCTAGGTTTTAATGATCTCTTTATCTTAGAGAGCGGGTGAAAATGATTGATACGGGCGTGAACTAAAGAGATTGTCTTCGAAAACAATGTTTTATTTAGATCTCCGCGACCTTTACGGGTCAGCCATGTTTGTTACTGATAATTATTTAGACTGTCAAATTTAGATTTAGATATTAGGCCTACTTTGTGTTATCGTTACGGGTCAGACATGTTTGATATTGGTATCTAGACTGTCAAATTTAGATTTACATATTAGGCTAACTTTGTGCTACCGTTACGGTTAGCCATGTTTGTTATTGGTATCTAGACTGTCAAATTTAGATTTAGATATTAGGCTAACTTTGTGTTACCGTTACGGGCCAGCCATGTTTGTTACTGATATTTAGACTGTCAAATCTAGATTTAAGATATTAGGCCTACTTGGTGTACACATTCTAGTTTATTACTTTGATCACAGTTGATCAAGATTAGACATCATGTTGTTGGGCGCAGTACTTTGACAAAGTCAATTTAAATTATAGAGTGTAGAGACGGGCATAGATCTACTTTTCTCACCACAATAATAAATCTAATCCATTCTTAAAATAACGCGAATGATTCAAATAGGTTTTGGGGTGTAAAATTATATCTACATTGTAAACTCAGATGTTGTCGAGATTAAGACATATATTAGAATCTAAATTGTGGCAAAATTAAGGAGTTGTTAAACATGTCAAGAAGTTGGTGTTAAAGGCCGAAATCTAAATGAAGATCTTGTACTATCACATGCACATAGTCTAGTCCAAATCTATGAAAGAAACCGAGAGATAGAAAAGGGGGGAAAATAGTACAAGAATATCATTAACAGCAAGTGAAATGGATTTTTTTAAATAAGGGAGGACCAAGTCTTGAAATAGTTTCATTTGTTATTTTACTTTTTTTTTTTTTAACTACAAAAGCAATGCATGCCATTATCACCATTTTTTTAAAGCATATCGCATGTCATTTTTTTCCCTCTCCGCCTTTCCGGATGTCTCGACCCAAAATGTTTCGAACTGACTCCGCTTAAAGTATACGGAGAAAATTAACACAAGGTCCTTTTATTTCAATACTTTTCTTTCTCGAGAGCTGGTGAATTTGAGCCATAAGGATCGGCAAAAATAAATGTAGCGAAGCGGCCTCCGTCGGGCTAGGGTGGACGATAAAAGAGTCGATGCCCTGAACTTTCACCAAACGGATTCGAACTTACGAAAAAGAAAATCCCAACAGATTTCTAGGCAGGTTCGCTACAGTGCGACCATGTTTGCGGGTGACACAGATCGTGTTAAACCAATATTATTATGGTCGAACATTTTTTTTTTCATACATTTAATTGGATTAGAATTGATTTTGATTCAACAAAGCTCGGTTTTTTATTTATAATTCGCACTAAGTATAAACGTTTACGTGCGAATATTAATGACAAGAGTACGTGTGTGTGAGACAGATAAAGTACAAAAGAAAAGAATAAAAAACCCGATAATGCAACGCAAACTGTTCTATAAGAGAAAATCAATTTTAATGACTATCTCGCCAGTGACGTCAATGGTGTTACATGGCACTTCGATCCGATTAAGTGCAAGTCGGATATTTGACACGCTGGTTTTACGTAAAGTTTACGTCGATTGGTACATCAGTGAAACATGTTAGACAAGGTTGTGTGTGGGTTTTTTTTTTATTATTTTTCTTAAATGTGTAGATGATATGAAAAGGATAAGGAGCATGATAATAGATGTAAGGTGAATATGGCTGGTTTGTCGTGTCAGTGATAAGAATAGTTACACAAGTTTGTTAGATTTTAGTCTTTGATGGTTAACTAAATTGGCCAGGTACGGTTTCATGACTTTTGTGTTTGAATAAAAGATTATTTTGCATTGTTCTTGTTTAATTCATTATCATAAAATTTCTTGTTTTTGTTAGGTCTACCTCTACGGCTTGGCAATGGTATTGTGTTTCTATAAGATGCTCCACTGAGAGTTCTGAAAAGCACATTGGTTGGTTTTAACTGAAATAAGAATGTAGAGTAAACATGAATTGACATTGTTTTTAAATTTAAAGCTCCTCCAAGAGTTCGGGAAAGATGATATAACTCATCTATTGTTTTGTTTGTTTTTTCTTCCTCAAGGATTCTATAAATTACGATCAACATGATTCTAGGAAGCCAAAATAGTCTTCTAAGAAATGTATTAAATTTCTAGGTGTTTTTTTTTAAATGATCGAACCCGACGCAATAATGTAGAATCATTATTTAACCAAAACAATACATATTAACGAATCATAAATAATTTAATTGGCATCATTCGTCTCATTTTGTCTTTATACAGTGTAAAATGTGTTGGAATAATAGAGTATTCAGATGTTACTTATTACCGTATCATGATGGAATTGGAATACTACTGTATTTAGTATGTTACTAAACAACCGTTTCATTATAGAACTGGAATACTACTGTATTTAGTATGTTACTAAACAACCGTTTCATTATAGAACTGGAATACTACTGTATTTAGTATGTTACTAAACAACCGTTTCATTATAGAACTGGAATACTACTGTATTTAGTATGTTACTAAACAACCGTTTCATTATAGAACTGGAATACTACTGTATTTAGTATGTTACTAAACAACCGTTTCATTATAGAACTGGAATACTACTGTATTTAGTATGTTACTAAACAACCGTTTCATTATAGAACTGGAATACTACTGTATTTAGTATGTTACTAAACAACCGTTTTATTATAGAACTGGAATACTACTGTATTTAGTATGTTACGTAACAACCGTTTCATTATAGAACTGGAATACTACTGTATTTAGTATGTTACTAAACAACCGTTTCATTATAGAACTGGAATACTACTGTATTTAGTATGTTACTAAACAACCGTTTATAGAACTGAATACTACTGTATTTAGTATGTTATGTTACTGGAATACTACAACCGTTTCATTATAGAACTGGAATACTACTGTATTTAGTATGTTTACTAGAACTGGAATACTACTGTATTTAGTATGTTTTATTATAGAACAACTACTTTTTTATTATAGAACTGGAATACTACTGTATTTAGTATGTTACTAAACAACCGTTTCATTATAGAACTGGAATACTACTGTATTTAGTATGTTACTTAATATGTTTCATTATGGAATATCAGTGTAATTTGCATATCATAATGGAATACTACTGTATTTAGTATGTTACTAAACAACCATATCATATTGAAATACTAGTGATGTTAGTCTGTACTACTATGCTGATAACAACCAAATCATTATGGAATAATAGTATGATACTAAACCATGTAATTATGAAATTTTGGTGTATTGTATTTAACGAGTTACTAATTAACCCTACCATTATGATTATGAATGCTAGTATAGTAACTCTAGTAATTTTAGTAACCATATAGAAATTAAGGAATGCTAGTGGATATAATATGTTATTAAACAACCCTTTCATTATGGAATGACATGTATTGATAGTATGTTATTAAACAACCCTTTCATTATGGAATACTAGTGCATTTAGTATGTTATTAAACAACCATATCATTTTGAATAACAATGTATTTAGTATGTTACTAAACAACAGTTTCATTATGGTTAGTATTAGAATATTGTATTTAGTGAGTAACTAAATAACCTGATTAGAATGATTATGAGTGCTAGTGGTACTAAACAACCATTATGAAATACTAGTAATTTTAGTAGCCATATTATTATTGAATACTAGTGTTTTTAATATGTTATTAAACAACCATATCATTATGGGATGGCAATGTATTAATATGTTATTAAACAACTATATCATTTTGAAATACTAGTATTTTTAACAATCATATCATTAAGGAATACGAGAGCATTTTGTATGCTACTAGCTACCAAACCATTATGGAATATGACTGTATGTTCTATGTTTAATATCTACACCCTTATACAACAATCACGTAATACAAAAACAATTTTTTGTAACTAAAAAAAAAAAAAAACAACAAAAAACGAAGAGAAGATCTCAAAGTCTAGCCTGTTCGTCTCAACACAGAACATGAAATGTTGTTTTTTTTTATTATTTATTGGACTGTATGGGCTGAAGAGATACTGTGGTGCTAAGTTCTATAACTCTAACATAACAAGGTAACATCGCAATAGTGGAGTAACATAGAATTTTTGTCATAACTCGTAGAAGCTACAGTCCTAGCAGTAACAAATCATCCTCAATATACATTTATTTTGTAACAGAAATGTCAACATCATCATCAAAAAAAAAAAAAAAAAAAAAAACATTTGCTGATATGGTCTTATAATAAATCCTCATTGTCAGTTTAAAAAAAAAAAATCTCAAAAGGTCTGCTTGTAAGTCAATGCATAATTATTTAGAACATTAAAACGGCATAGAATAGTACAGGCTTAGATTCACTTAAAAAAAAAATATTATAATCTACGATCAAGCTTCCACGGTGTTACATATCTTTCAATATTCAACTTCATTCCGTTTATAATTGTGGGAATTAAAAAAAAACATTATTGCTGTAATGTTATTTAACCCTTCATATAGGCCCTACCGTGTTTTTATTTCAAGCTGTTTTGATTTTACCCTTACATTAGGCCAGTCTCACATAGAGCGTCACTCAACACGTCAGCCAGTCTCACATAGAGCGTCACTCAACACGTCAGCCAGTCTCACATAGAGCGTCACTCAACACATCGGCCAGTCTTCCATAGAGCGTCACTCAACACGTCGGCCAGTCTCCCATAGAGCGTCACTCAACACGTCACATGGGTGAACGGACACGGGTCACACATGTTAACAATAGTGGTTAGTATGACATCCCTCACATAAGCAGTTGCATCACCCCAACACATGTGGTGACGTGTCTGGAAGAATGTGCATGCTGTGTTGTGTCATGGGCGGCAGTTTTCTTAGTAAACAAAACGATCGTCAACAATGCCTCTTCATCGGAGAAATCCATGTTTTCATCCTGGCTGAGCGTGAGGAAGTGACAGAATCTATGTGATCAGACAAAGTGAGGCTTGTAGCGTGTCACGTAAAGAGCGACGCGTGACGTGTGAAAAGTCATTTCTATGTGAGGCTGGCCTTATAAACCATGTATCACAGGAGGTCCTAATCTCTATAGAGCTTGAAAGCTTTGTTAATATTCTTTGGATCACTCTAGCAGACATTCTGATGTTAAAGCTTTACTACATTTGTAAGCGCCCTTCAAATAAATCCATTCACATTTTTAATGGACCTTTCTCTCTCCCTTGTACAGACAGACAAACAATTCACAAAGTATAAATTACAATTGCTCTCATCATATTTTAAAAAAAAAATCAATTATTAAAGACATTTATTAGAAACCAAAGTAAAAAAATAAAAAGTGAAAACAAGACTTAATTCCAGATACCAATAGCCTTTTTTATATAATATATAGAGGCCCAAATTTTTATCCTATTTCACCACAATAGCAAATTGCAATTGATTTGGAAATATTATTGCCCACTTAAGATTTGAGACATGTTGGCCAATATAACACGTTAAACACAAAAAATCAATATATAATACAATTACAGGTATAAACAATATTATACACAAAATTAATACAGACATTTTTTTTTGTATGTTTTGATAACCATTAAACGATTTAAGTCTATTGACTTAAGTATATAAGGGAGGCTTCCGAACCTAGCTAATCTAATCTACTGCCTAAACTCTACTTAGGACTTTGTATACATTATCATATTTCTTGATTTGAGTCATAAATACAATTTCATACAAGTGCCAAACAAGCCGCTTCTTACCCATCGAGTGTCAACTTATAGAGCGCAGAAAATCAAGCCAAGATTCCGCAGGTAGTGGTTGTATCAAATAAAGAACATACTTTGGATGGATGGTCTTCCCTTTGGCAATACAGATTAAGTAACAAAAGCTCACAAGACTTGGGTTATCATTTATCAGCCCTTTTACCACTTTTCCTCCAACTCTTACATTATTTAATAAAACCAATAAAGAGGATTAAATTCAAACATGTGTTTTTAAAAAGTCCCATTGTTTTCTTTTATAAATTTTGTAAAAACAGAACGAGGTGAAATCGGTTTATTTCTTAGAAAGCCGATACTTATCGTCTTCATTTTTTATGAACAGAATAGTCTTTAAATATTCATCATACAGATGCAATTTTATATCATTGCAATGAATGACTTCCAGTTTTGAAAATTTTAATCTATTTCGTGATAGGGGTATATGTTTTGTTCAAAGTCACACTTTGTAACAGCTATAATTCAATAGGATATTAGAAGATACTAACAACTATGGTATCAACTTGGGCATTACCAGAAAAAAAAATGAGAGCAAGTGAAGAGGGAAAGAGAGACAGGCAGAGCAAGAGAGAAGTGATTTCAGCTCAACATCATTCAACATAACTTCTCCTATATGCCCAGATATGTGAATAGAAACCAAAAAATCCCTGAAATCAGGCGAAAATAAACATTTCATGGGTCAAAAGAAGTAGTTTTTTGACTCTTAACTGAAACTTAAAGACGAGAGAAGTAAGATTGAACAGAAAAAAAAATTGAATGAAAAGAATGAAATCTTTGTCCCTTCCAAGATTATAAAAACTAATGCCAACATGACATAACATGATTTTGCAGCTAAATGTAATATTCAAATAGTTATCAGTAGAAAAGTAAAGTTTTTAAAATCTACATCTCGTAAAAGTAATGAAAAATTGTAGAAAACCTTGCAGGAAATGTCATAAAAATTTGGGGATACATTTCAATTATACAACTCATAAAAAAATATAGTCTTTTCCTAACAGCAATAGACTTTGTGGATAGTACCAAAAACTTTTAAAAGCATAGGAAATGCAATTTCACAAAGAGTTTTGCCATTTACTTGAAAGTCAGGAGTTCTACACAACACCCTGAGGCGTTTTTGATTATCTTCACAGAAATTTTATTATGAAAATTTGCTTTGCCTTTTACACATTTCATAATATATTGTAATTACTTGATGGATTTGTAAAATTTAAAACCATAGCTCATGAATTCCAACTAGGTGGCATAACTCTCTGTCAATCACATTCCAAATAGCACCTGGCGGTTAACATAGACTAGAACTCTGAGACAAGAGTTACCAGCCCATGGTTTCCAAAGCCAAAGGTCGGCACTAGAACATAGAACACCGATATTGCTTTTCAAGTCTTGAAAGTTGGAGATAAATATTAGTTAATGAATACTGAAAGCCCAACAAAGAACTTCAACTTGTTAACCTTGTAAAAAAAAAAAAAGAAAAAACAGGCCCTGCAGCTGAGCAAAGAGGTACAAACACTGACCCTGAATAAAAAATAGTGCATAAAGTTCTAAAAGAATTTAAAAATTTTTTTTTATTATTATTCACTTTTAAAACAAATTTTTTTTTATAAGAGTTTATTTTCTTGCCTTTCATTACAAAACTATTGGACATCACTGTCATTCATTTCTGCAAGAAATATAGAATTCCGTACCTACAAAACACTGCAAGAGTTTAGTTTCATTTCAGCAAGAAACATTGAGGAGGGCATTGGTGATCTTGATATCTAAGACAATCCTGAGACAGCTATGAATTTTGCAGATTTATTTTACAAACAGTTTGAGTCCAGCGTTCTAGTATGGGAATTGGTGGTGGCTCAAGTCATGGAGGAGAATGCAACTGCCGATTTCAAGCCCCAGAGGCAGCTATAAGTGCTAAATAGCTACAATCTCAAGCACCGTTAGGCTCACATCAGACCTAAGGATAGGGCAGGTTAGGTGGGATCCGACCCAAACACAACAGAGCCCTAGGCAGGATTCAAACCCCCTGATGACAGTGCTGCACTGTGATTTAGAGAAATGGTAGACATAAATATAGCAGTAGTGCTAATCCTCAGGCCTACACATTGCACTTAAGATGAGGTCAAAATATTACTATTAAGTAATACTCCTCTACCGAAACATAAAAAAAAGCACTCAAAGAAACTTCCCATGGGTTTGATTTTACAACCCTCGAACTTCGAGTCGTTTCTGCCAACAACTTGTTAAAATTTGTCATTTTTTTATAGGCCTATACAAAGCCAAATCTGTTCTATCAAAATTTGAATTGATAAAAAATACGAATCGGTTGAAGAAAATACTAATGATAGAACCATTTTTTTTTTTTGGGGTCTCTTGTCAATTTTTCTTACTATCAGTAATTTTTTTAAAGCCAAAAATGCAAATCATAGACTAAGAAGAACTTATGTAGATATGGGTTGTTTTTACCGTGTAGATCTAAACATGGTAAATGTCGCTCTATTCATTGTCAATTATAGCTAGAGTATGTCAGGACCAAGAGTAACAGATACAGAAAAAAATTTCCTGTAAGAAATATTTTCAACATTCTTTATAATGCAAGATGGCTTTAGATAGTAGAGCGTTCGACCAACAAGCTGGAGGTCATGGGTTCAATCCCTGGTTGCCTCATCTGGTGATGGGTTAGAATCTAACCAAACCCATCGCAGGCTTGACAGAAAACAACTTTTCTCCGGGAAACTCGGAGACAGTAGAACTAATCATTGAACCCTCTTTAGTTTTTTAATATTAGGATTTTCTTATCCTATCAAAGTATTGCAGGTGACTCTAATACTGGTAGGAAGCAATCATACCGTATAGTGAAATTTCTAACATTTGAGATACTATATCGTATCCTTGTCAAAACTCCCCAATGTTTCCTTAACTATGAAAACAGTAATGCTCCTCGAGGTATAAGAGAATTAAAATCGTCCTCAATTACAATAAATGATATACAGAATAAAAAATAAAGGCAACGCTTCTAAAACTCTCTAAATAAATTTCAAAACCATAAATCTTCCAGACTGAAAAGAACGACATAATTTGAAAATTTAAAATAAAAAGAAACAAATAGATTGATGAAACGAATAAACTTATCATGCATTAATTAGGGCAGAGTAATCTGTAGAGATGTCTCCCAAATTCTGCATGGTTTGTATTTCAGGTGACAATGGCATCTCAACTGGGTCAACAGTTTTGAAAACTTGTTGTTTCGACAGTCAACAATTCACTGGGATTCGAGGCGGAGCAGGCAAAGATGTGAAAGGGGTGGGAGGGGGGGAGAATGGCAGGAGTTTGGTCAGCTTATGTCATGACAGATCCATCGTCTCTTCCAAGATTCCGTGACCTTGACCCTGTGATTGACCTATCAGGAGCCCATTCCCAGGCGTCACTTGTGCTGTTCCCTGCACAGCCAACGAACACGTCGCGGCCAAATGAGGATGATGCTGAGGGGACTGAGGACAGGAAGTGGAGTAAGAGAAAGACGCGGCATTCGGCGGCTCCAGCACCTTCGGCAGCCCGGCCGACATTGATGAGGATAACGATGATGGCAGGAACTGGTACGGCACGGATGTCGATGAAGATGAGTGAACAGGGGAGGAAACTGAGGGCTGCTGATATGGCATGTTGAGGGGAGCTAACCCTTGTTGTAGGAAATTTTTGTCCGTCTGCTGTGGAGAAGTTTGCAAGAGCGGAACCGTGTTCCCTGTGCTGGCCCACGACGGTGAGAGGGGTAGACTAGATGTGGGCTTTTGTGGAACAGTGCTTGCCTGCTCCAAGAATGGAAAGCTGTTTGAACCATCCTGGAAGGGATGCACAGCGCTGAACACACCAACACGCCGGACCCAGTGTGTGCTGCTCGGGTCATCTCCGCTGGTCGTTGATGTTGAGGGAGCAGAGGATGTGGCCTGCGGTAGAGGAAAGCTGCCGCACGGAGTTGTAGTGGTGGTAGAAGCGTTGCTATTTGCTTTTGCCATACTTTCGTTGTTAATGTTAATGATGGTAACGCCCCCGCCACCACTACTACCACTGGTGCCAGCACCTCCGCCAGACGGCTGTTGCTGAGGGTAGTGGTGGAGATGATGATGATGATGGTGGTGAAGGTGAACATCCAACTGCTGAGGAAGCAAACCCGTGCTGCTTCCCGGAGAACTGTTTGTCGGGCTGTCTTGTAAGAAATTGGCTGTGACTGCCTGGTGTTGCAATTGTAGCTGTTGCTGTAACTGGGATCCTAAGGACGGAGTTGAGATGGTCTGCTGCTGCTGCTGCGTCTGGTCCAAAAGCCAGGTAGCCATCATGTCTTTTGGCAGAATGGACGATGATGACATAGACGTAGGCGACACAGCTTGCGGCAATTTTGATATATTTGTGTAGAGATTTGAGTTTCCATAATTTTGTAGTTGATTAAATTGTTGCTGCTGCTCAAGTTGTTGTTGTTGCTGATGATGACTATTTAATGGAAACATAGACGTGGCCCAGGAGTTAGATTCCATGCTTCCTCCTCCGAACTGTACATGCGGGTGCTTTTGAGGGTTCAAAAAGTCACTGCCATCATTGCCACTACCAAATTTCCCGTGAAGACCAATGGTTTCACTTGCAGTGCCAACACCGTCAACGTTATTATTGCTTGATGAACAAGGCATCCCTGGTTCGCTGGCGTAAGGTTGCTGGCTCGCCTGCTGTAGCGGCAGTATCGACACGGCAGCCCCGCCGTCGAATGATGAAGGAGGGAGAGATCCGGAAAAGGGTAAGTTTTGGAGCTGGTCACCGATTGACTGGCCAGAGAATGAGGACATGGCCATTTTTTGCTGAACGAGAGATGGAAAACCGCTATCTTGGCCAGGCCTTGCCGTAGCTGTTGCGGGCAATATGGACTCCTGGACTTGCAAGTTGCTTTTCTCTGCAGGTGGGGAGTTGGTACCTTCCATGACTTGATCCTCGGTGGTGGTAGTGGTGGTGATACTAGTGGAGATGTTGTTGTTGTTTATGGATAGCTGAGTAGGGAATAAACTTCTAGAAGGTGATGATACTTGCTGGTGGAGATAGTTTTGCTGCTGTTGCTGTAAAGTGAATTCCTGCGGTGGAAATATCTGCTGTTGCTGTTGGTGCAGTTGTAGCTGTGAGACAGCTTGCGGTGACAGGCCTTGGAGAAGTTGCTGCTGGTATATAAGATTTTGTTGCTCCATGTTAAGTTGCTGGTGTTGCTGTTGCAAAGGGCCATAACTCCCAATTGAAACCTGGTAAAAACCAAGGAGAGAGAAATTTTTAAGCAAACTTTGTTTGGAGAAAAAAAAACATTATTGTAAAGAGAGCATGATACTGCAAGTGTGAATGGCAAAGAACAAAATCTGCAATGGCAATATGAATGTAAAAGGATATAAATATTCCAGTCTTTACAAATTCGATGGCTTAAAAAAAAAAAGTATGAGTTATAGTAAATTACCAAGTAATATTTTCAGATATATTTTTTTTTCAAAGCTGTATTCAGCAAAGACGATAATTCTTTTGTAGACAACAGAAAGATAATCACTGCTTAAATGTAATTGAAAAAAAATTGTTTTTTCATATGTGTGCCTTGAATTAAGTTATTAATGAAACCATATTTCTGGAGGTAGCAAAGATGAAGCCGAAGAGGAAAATACAGCAATTGGGAATAACAGTTCCTCCGAGAAGCATGGGAATCGCAGACCACCCTTCAAGCACAATAATTCTTCAACCACGGGTTTGAAAATGCAAAAATTAAGTTTGGGAGGAAAGATTCATAACTTCTCTAATTTATAATTTGAAAAAAAAAAAAAAGGTAACCCAGCTTTTTGTGAAATATCAAAAACTCTTTTTCAGCTTCTAATTAAAAAAAAACAACCCACAAGTAATTGCAGATTTTTGTCCTGAACCATTGTTGAATCCAATCTTCTATTATATTTTCATAGAAATAAAGCTTAGACAGAAGCAAGAAGAAATATAACTTATGTATAAAAATCACCAGGCATAATTTCCTTCACCGCGCTTTAAAAAAAAAAATATATTGAGCATCAAATTGTAAGCAGTCCCAATTCAGAACAATTTGCGGAAAATTTTCAATAATTTTAGCTTCAGGCCAACAACCTACCTTCCATGCAAACTATAGCCATGTATCACTGGATAGATAGGAGATAAATTATACATAAAAAGAATAGTTATCAGTTGAATTTGTAAAGGGATATAAGGGGTGATAATCAGATACGCTGATTGACATAAACGGTCCACAAAAAAAAAAAAGGATTTAAGATGTTTCTCTATCCCGCATCAATCAAGACTCTTCAGTCAAGCTGGGAACACTTGACGCCCAATAGTAGAGAATGTAGTTCAAATCTCCAACATAACTATCATCTAGGTTATGTGGTTGACATTTGACCTTTTAATAAATGGCACACACTTCAAGTTATAACGGTTTCAAGATGGATTCGGTCCAGAAGTAAAAAAAAATTTGTGATTAATTTCTATGGCTTTTTTATTTTGGGTGGGGGGAGAGGGTGTTGTAAAAGAGAGATTTTTTCAAAAAAAGTTTAATAGCCAACCGATCCTTGCTTGATTCTACTAACCTCATTTAAATAAAAAAGGAACTTGTGAAAAAAATTGTGTCATAACAAAAATTCATAAATCTTCACCTGAGTTGATTCGTGAGCAGCTTGACCCGTAGCCATCTGAACCGCTCCAAAGTTATCTGGCTGCTGCTGCTGCTGTTGCTGTTGTGCAGGAAACAGGTTCAGCTGCTGGAACTGCTGCGCAAGCTGTCCATGCTTGTGGAACGTCTGCCGCTTTTGCTGTAGCAGGTTGGGAACTACTGACAACGACGGTGGTGATGGCGACCCTGCGGTTGATGGCATGGGGGAACCGCTAAGTGGTGGGGGAGAACCGTGGCTGTCTAAGAAGACGTTATCTTTGCTGTTTGCTCTCTCGAGATGTTCTTCCACCTGGTGGTAATAATGATGAGAAATAAGTTTAAACAGTTCATATAAATAGAATTAAGAAATGACTTAAACTCATTCACATCCCTACCACAAGCCTTCAATGTACGTCAACAGGATAATCACTGTCCTTCTTCCCCCTCCATACCACACTCCCATTTTTTGACTAAAGCTCATGCATTTTAAGTTTTATGAAACATATATTTTAGTAAATTGGGGTTATGCACCTTGCACCCTATACCGGCTTTTGTCAATTGCAAACAGGACCCACCCCTTTCTCCGAGAAATTGATGCAAATGAAATTGCAGAGAAGTTGTGACCCACGAGACAAGCAGTGTGTGGCAAGGCACAAATGATAAAAAAGGCACTAGTTTATATTAGATGATGGTATAGATTTGTTACTTCTCATTATGCTGTTTAGATCACACAAATAGTAATAATAGCAGCACTGGTTTATATTAGATGACTTTAAAATCTAAAATAGACCTAAATGTGTCGCTGATAACAACAGGCACCAGGCTAAGGCAAGTTAAACTCTCTGTCTCATTATATTGAATCCGTGTAAAAAAGGGCAAAAAAGTATTTTCCTAACTGACAAAATAAGTCAAACCTGCATGGCCTGCTTGAGCGCTAGCAGGCGATGAGGTTGAAGGTCACAAGGTTCAGAGGGCAGACTCATCCGCTTTGTGAGGGGCAGGCGCCGGGTCGGTGACTGTTCATCTAAAGACCACTGGCGGAAACTGCTCAAAGGGGCTGACAACTTTCTGTGGGGCGACATCGTTGGCCTGACCAGCGGGAGAAGTCCCTGTGGCTGATTTGTAGGACTGACTTGTTGCTGCGGTTGCTGCTGCATTGGCGGTGATGATGTTGCCGCCATGAACGATGCATTCTGGAGTAGATTCACAGAACCTGATGCTGTGTTGCTGGGCAAAGCAGAGTTTGTCAGCTGCATGTCGCTTCTTTGGTCATTGCTGTTGTTTACCTGCCCTTGGTCGTTGCTGATCGTGATTGTCGAGATGTTGCCGGAGAGATTGGTGCACATGTTGCTGCTGGTGGTGGTGGACGGAGCGGTGATGTTGTTGCAGCTATTGCTGTTGCTCCCACCAGACTGACTGTTGTACATGTTCTGTTCAAGACAAGGACATTAGTACGTTAAATATTCAGTTAGTCACGGACATACCGATTTATTTTCTAAAGCTTGAATTCAAGAATAACAATTTGAAAAAATTGACTGCTGTGAAACTTTCAGTTATTCAAGTACAGATTAATTTATCTTTTTAATGTTTGGCCTTAGAAGATTCTATTTAACCCTGCCTGACAAATTTGAACTGGCTTAAAAATAGTGCTCACAGTTCCGAGATCTCCAGTTAGAATATCTGTACCCACCAGGTAATTCCAATATCAGTTTTTATATCCTAATTTTTTATCAATTTCTTTTGAAACCTACTCTATTCAATTCTGAATGACTTAAAAATCGCTGGCCAAAGAGATTATACACGCTAAAGCCGAAAAAGATTCAGACTGTACTTCCGTTATATTTCCTGGCAGCGAAATAGTCCCCCGAATTCTGTGACCTTCAGTGGTAACGTCCGCGACCCACCTGTAGATGCTGATGCTCCTGTCTGAGCTCCAACATTCCCTGCGCTCTCATCGACTCCTTCAACTTCTGCTTGAAAGCTATTATTCCTTGGGCGACCAGTCCATCACTAGCCCGCCTGCCCTCACGGAAGTTGACCGGAGATCGTGTCTGCGTACGATCGTGGTGAGCGTGGGTGTTGAGAATTGGTCCCCCTGTGCCACTGTGCCGTGGTTGAGGTTCTGGAGCCGCAAGTGTGCTGACACTTGGTTCCGGGTTCACCTGCAGAGGAATCATGGGTAGAATTTGTAGCTCTGATTTCTTTTTAATTCTTTTCTTTTCTTTCTTTTTTTTTTTTTGGGGGGGAGGGAGAAGGAGAATGCCTCAAAAACCTCCAAATCGTTTATTTTTTCCAAAAATGAAGATTACCTAGATTATCAGTCTTATACATATTCTTAATGCACTTCCTTTTTCATCTTTTTTTTTTTTAGGAGGGGGGTGGGGGGGAATGTTTATCTTGTTCATGATTTCTTTGTAATGGCATGCATACTTGAATTCAAAGCTGCCCTAAAAAAGATAATAGAAGGGGAATGGCTCAAATACCTCCAAATCTTTTTTTTTTTCAAAAGGGAGATTACTTAGATTATCAGTCTTATACATATTCTAAATGCACTTCCTTTTCCATCTTTTTTTTTTTTTCTTTTGAGGAGGGGGGTGGAATTTTTTGCCTTGTTCATGATTTTATTGTAATGGCATGCATAATTATATTCAAAGCTGCCCTAAAAAGATATTAGCTGTGTTGAGAATGCGTGGCACACTTTGAGATGTTTATGCATAAGCTGCTTCAACTTAATATAAAGGTTTACTGCTAATCCTCTACAATCCTCCCACTCTTTACCTGCAGGAACTGGTGATTAGTGACCGCTCGGTCTGGTCTGAGGAGAGACATGGACGGCCCGCTGATGGAGTATCGGCCATGTCGCGAGCCTCCCTTTCCGCCTCCTCCGCACGTCATGGCCGAGAGATGGCTCAACATGCTAAGTGAGAGGAAGAAGTGAGGACATTGACATGAGGAAATTGATATGAGGACATTGACATGAGGACATTGATATGAGGACATTGATATGAGGACATTGACATGAGGACATTGATATGAGGACATTGATATGAGGACATTGATATGAGGACATTGATATGAGGACATTGATATGAGGACATTGACATGAGGACATTGACATGAGGACATTGACATGAGGACATTGATATGAGGACATTGATATGAGGACATTGATATGAGGACATTGATATGAGGACATTGACATGAGGACATTGATATGAGGACATTGATATGAGGACATTGATATGAGGACATTGATATGAGGACATTGACATGAGGACATTGATATGAGGAAATTCCTTCAGCATAATTAAAAAACGATCTTGTAGTTTATCGAGGCTAAATATATAATTCTACAGAATGGACTTTCATAGACAACACTTTTTTTTTTTTTAATGGATGCTGATAGTAAAGTTTTAGAATAGAATCTCAAGTTTGTTTTCAGAAAACTTTGATTCTTTGAGTTCAAGTTGAATGTTTTAAATTACATTGTGGTGAGTTTCGAAGATGTATCACTGCAAAGAAAGAAGAAATAAAAAAGCAGTCTGGAAAACAGACCAAAAGAGTTCTGTTGTTCAAGATCTTCGTTTCTTGAAGAAAGTGAAGAACGCTTTATATTTATCTTCGTTTCTTGAAGAAAGTGAAGAATACTTTATATTTATCTTCATTTCTTGAAGAAAGAAAAGAACACTTTATATCTATCTTCGTTTCTCAAAGAAAGTGAAGAACACTTTATATTTATCTTCGTTATTTGAACAAAGTGAGGAACACTTTATATTTATCTTCGTTTCTTGAAGAAAGTGAAGAATACTTTATATTTATCTTCGTTTCTTGAAGAAAGTGAAGAATACTTTATATTTATCTTCGTTTCTTGAAGAAAGAAAAGAACACTTTATATCTATCTTCGTTTCTCAAAGAAAGTGAAGAACACTTTATATTTATCTTCGTTTCTTGAAGAAAGTGAAGAACACTTTATATTTATCTTCGTTATTTGAACAAAGTGAGGAACACTTTATATTTATCTTCGTTTCTTGAAGAAAGTGAAGAATACTTTATATTTATCTTCGTTTCTTGAAGAAAGAAAAGAACACTTTATATCTATCTTCGTTTCTCAAAGAAAGTGAAGAACACTTTATATTTATCTTCGTTTCTTGAAGAAAGTGAAGAACACTTTATATTTATCTTCGTTATTTGAACAAAGTGACAACACTTTATATCTATCTTCGTTTCTCAAAGAAAGTGAAGAACACTTTATATTTATCTTCGTTTCTTGAAGAAAGTGAAGAACACTTTATATTTATCTTCGTTATTTGAACAAAGTGACAACACTTTATATTATCCGAAAAAGAACTTAAATGAAAGCTGTTGGAACCGAAAAGATGTTATGTCTTTCAATAATTTTCCTGCTTTGACAAATACATGCATACTTCAAGAGAACTTTAATTTCTGCTCCATTGTAGCTTTTTAATTGAATATAAAAAAAAATTTGTAATATTTTTATTGTAACTCTTATTTCCCTTCCACAACCTCTTTCTCTACATTTCACAAATCTTTTACTTGTGCTGTTTTTTGTTTTTTCAAGACGAAATAAACAGCAGCAGTCACACATTGGTTTTAAGGTGTTTTTCTGTTTGCAAAAATACCATACAAATGCTGAACAATTAAAAGAAAAAAAACTTCCAAATTTAATTTCTAAGGCTGGACCGGGTTAAAAGTTTTACCTGCTGGGATAAAGACTGTGTAGCTGGCTTTGAGGACTGGCCGTTACATTCTGCTGCTGCTGCGGCAGTAACTGATGTTGCTGCTGTTGTAGCAGTGTTGGTATCGGGGCTCCGCCTGGCGGCGAGGACGCTACATCCGCCCCGAGGCTTGAATCAAAGCTGGTACAGGGGGAGAGGGTCACGGATGTTGGCCCCTGCTGACTTTCGTCTTCCGCCGTGACCATGACCCCCGGACCCATGACCTGTGTGCCCCTTGTGGCTACCCCTGTGACCTGCTGACCTTGGGGCCTCCAGAAGTTCGAGAACGGACCTGGTTGGTCTTGCCTGGAGGAGACCGAGGAAGCAGGAAGTGGCGTGATACCCGTCAAGGGGTTTGATGGTAAAGACGCTGAGGTTGGGAGACCAAAATAGCCTGCGCCAATATTTGCCTCGCCTCCTGCACCTCCTCCGACACTGCTTCCAGCACCAGCGCCACCGCTTGCAAATGAAAGGGACTCGGTATCAGACGAGGCATAGGAGTCGCGGCGATTGTCAAGTATGTCAGCTTCCACGCCTTCGTCTATGGACGTTGTGATGACACCCATCCCACCCAGATTTTGACCAGGTCCGCCTGAGGGGTTCGGGTTCGATGAAGTGTTAATTGGGGATCCGGTAGCGGTCTGTCTGGCGACACCTCGGCTGTTGAGAGATGTCTGAAGTGGCGGGGTGAGTGAGAGACTTGCGGATATCGAAGGCATTGTTTTCGGGGCGTCCGGCAAGCCGTGAGAGACCAGCGGGGATCCGTCTTCCATCTCCTGACCAACAGGGAAGTTACTGCGATGCAGAATCACTCCACCCGATCCGGTCATTGATTCCGACCCTGATCCAGACTTGGACATAGACTCGGATCCAGTGGACCCAAAGTCGCATCTCGCACTGCTGTGCAGCAGTGGAGGCGTGGAGCTAACCGTGTCCATTGTCTTTGAAAACCTGCCCTGAGTTCTAGTGCTCCCAATGAGAGGATGGGTGGCTACGCTGCTACCGCTATTGCCACCACTGCTATTGCTTGAGTTTGTATGCATCATGACTTGCTCTGCGATGGTTGAAGGGCGCCTACGGCAGTGGGAAGCGTCCACACATTTGTCCGGAGGGAATGAGCTTCGATGGTGCCGTAGTTTGTCCAGCCACAAATAATACATGGCAGTGTAATGGTCGTAGGCGTCTTTGCGAAGAGCCTGTCAGGATAAAACAACATGCAGTTGTAGACATCAATACATTTCTATGTATAAGACCTGATCATGTTTCACATTATTCAAACCATCAAGAAATATGATAACCTTCTTCTTCTTCTTCTTCTTCTTCTTCTTCTTCTTCTTCTTCTTCTTCTTCTTCTTCTTCTTCTTCTTCTTCTTCTTCTTCTTCTTCTTCTTCTAATCATTATTACTATTATTATTATTATTACTATTATTATTATTATTATTATTATTATTATTATTATTATTATTATTATTATTATTATTATTATTATGATTATTATTATTATTATTATATTATTATTATTATTATTATTATTATTATTATTATTATTATTATTATTATTATTATTATTATTATTATTATTATTACTATTATTATTATTATTATTATTATTATTATTATTATTCTTATTATTATTATTATTATTATTATTAATGTTCTCTGCGAGGAAAAGGAAAAAAGCAGAACAAGCTGATTTTTTTAAATACGTTATGGGTAAAAACATCGTGGATGAAACTGTAATACGTTACCTACATTGGGACCTTTACCACAATTATGCGACATCCGGTGTTTGATATTGAACAATTTAAGAAGATTAAAAGGGATCTTATATGTAATATTAGACATATATAGGTCACAGCGTAACATCTAAGAACCTATATGTGATTAAACTTATCATAGTTTTGAGTTATCTACGTTGCACTTTATCCATTTCATTGCCAAGGTCATATTATTCTGAACTATAACAATCCTCAATCGCGTTTTTCTGATCTATGCTCAGGCATAGCATTACAACCATATCAAGGCAGACACGGTATTATTATAAATCATAACAAACTTTTTTTTTAAATCCATACCGAGGCTAAACATTTCAACCGTACTTGGTTTTTTTTCTGATCTAAGCCTAGGCAATGCGCTACAGCTGTATAGCAGCAGAGACTACAGTGATCCATAGCAAACCTCAATTGTGTTTTTTCTGTTGCATGATGAGGCTTAGTGTTAGAGCTGTATTACAGCATGGACTATCACTCTGAATTAAAACATACCTCGATTGTGTTTTTCTGATCTATGCCGAGGCTGTGCATAAGCCTCAAGATCTGCTCGTTGAATTCACCAAGCTTTGCGTTGTAGCCGATCACCGGTGATGGCGGCGCAGACCGCGGTATCCCGCCGTCTATCTGCATCCACCGGTGGGCTCTGATCTGGCTGATTGTGTACCGCTTTGCCGGGTCTAAGACTAGCATCCGCCGTATAAGGCTCTCACACTCTGGAGAGAGAGTTGTCATTTAGTTTACAAAAGCTGACATTTCAATTTCAGATGGAAAGAAACAAACAGTATTTCAAAAAAAATTTTAAAAAATGGAAGTATCTTTATTGTTGCTTTCTGTCCTATAACAGTGCCTGTATATGAAATATTTAGCTGTTTTTTGTTTGTTGTTGTTTTTAAATCAATAAAATAATTCACGGTCAAGAAAATTATAAAAAAAAAAAAAGATTGATAACCCACATAATAAAAAACTGGATGCTTGTGTAAAATATTGCAATCACAGTTTTTGAAAATGTTCAATCAATCTATTTATACTTATTATAAATTTACAAAGATCACAAATTAAAAAAAAAAAAAATATGCCTGTCAATATGGGCAAGATATACCTCCTCTTTCTGGACTGCTTAATATCCAAGAATGATGCTGTTGAAACCTCTGGAGCTCTGTTACTTTATCAAAAATTTTTACCATTGTACATTTGAGAAAGTTTCACACATGAAATATGGTATTCTTCATCAAAGATTTTTTACCGGTATACCTTTGAGAAAAAGTCTCACCTGACGACATAAAATACGGTATTCTGAACCGCCCAGATAGCACCCGATCCCTTAGCACCTGCAGGTTTGGCCCGTCAAACGGGAGAGCACCGCAAACTAGCACATATAGCACCACACCCAGGCTCTGGAAAGGAGGTTAAACACAAAGGCATGGGGGTCAGAGGGTCAAGAGTAAAGGATCAAATGTCAGAGGTCAAATATCAAGAGTCAAATGTCAGGGGTCAAACACACAAATGGGTTTGGAGAGATCTGAGTTTAGTGTAAAAGACGAGGTTTGGAAGGTTCAGGTACGGTGAAGTACTTAGTTTTGCTCGGAAATGCCAAAATGTAGCTGGCTTGTGAAATACAAATTCAAAACACATGAGGGTAACAAATAGGTTGAGTTTTTCCAAAGCTCAAATACCGGGTCTTGTCTGAAAAGGCAAAAAGGTTTAAGATGGAAGGGTAGGAGAGAAAAATTTGGGTTCGGTTGGTTCTCTATCACAGCATACTTCTCTCTATACCTCTCAACAAATGTGGTTTGGGAAGATTAAAATGAAAAAACAAACTTTAAAGCCACTGCAGATTATGTCTTTGGTGCATTGGGATCACATACAGGATAAAATTTTTAACATTTCAGATTCTCTAGGTTTTACACTGCTTCTTGGCTCCTGCCGATTTCAAAACAAATGACGGGTTTCAGTATACAATAAAAATACCGCCACCTAAAAAAAATAGTTAAGTGGACGTGGTATCCCTCTAGCCTTGGAATAAAATCCATAAAACTATTTTTTTTTAAATGAATAGAGAAGTTTATCTACTTTCCAGCGCCACTTTTTTCGAGCTCCAATTTCCAACATCTCAATCATTAGGACTGGTTTTGAGGCATATGGATAATCCCCAACAAACAAAGAGAACTTGATACCGACATTGTGGAGCAGTGATGGTAATGATAAAATAACATGAGATTTTGTTCCACTCACCCAGATATCAATCTGTGGACCGAGGTATTTCTTGCCCTCGTAAACTTCAGGGGCTGCGTAGGGAGGGCTCCCGCACCACGTCGCAAGCTGTTGGTCAGGCTCGAAGAAGTTGCCGAACCCGAAGTCTGTTGGAATACGAGAAACGGAAGGGAAGAAAATTACAGATTTGTTTTATATGTTTTTGGTTTCATTTTTTTTATTTTAATTTTTTATTTTAATTTTTTTTTAAATCATTTTTTAAGAGGTCTATGCAGTTAGAGATATTGGAATGAGAGCTCAAAGGAAAAAAAATTCATAAAAAAGGTTTGGTTTTGTTTCGAGTTGGGTAAGGTGTAAGGTGTAGATCCTCTAAGAGGCACCGGCGATGATGATGATGAGATTGATAAAACTTCCTGTACTTTACTTTACCTGCAACAGGGGAGGTCACTGGTGCTTTAGGTTATTTCAAACTAAAGACGGCGTCAATTCTTTCAATTTACACTTTAAAAATTGTTATAATAACAGGATTAGAGAAGGAAATAATAAAAAAAAAACAACTCTTAAGGCTGATAGAACCGCTTTAAAATGTCTCAACTTTTTTCTTTTTTCTGACAAGCACAGTTTATTATCAAAACAAAATTTTACACGATAAAAACTAATACACAATTCTTATCCAACACCTTAATAACTATAAAACACAACCATTTACCCCAGCAGGAGAGGGTACCCACCGGCAATCTTGATGTTCATGTTGGCGTCCAGCAGCAAGTTCTCCGCCTTCAGGTCTCGGTGGACGATGTGCCGGCTGTGACAGTAGTCCACCGCTGACAGAATCTGCCAGAACTTGCGCCGCGCATCCGGCTCTGACATCCTACCGTGCTGGGCGATATAGTCTGCACAGACAAAAGTGGGATTTTTTTTTTATTTTGGTTGAGAGGAAAGGGGGAGGGAGTCGATGAAAAGTAGGTGAACAATACAGGGAAAACTTCTGCATAGGTTAACAAAGATATGTTAAAGTTTTGTGTCATTTATTTACTTTCTTATGGTTACATGTCTTTCATTTTTGCAGAAAGTATTCTTATTCAAGATAGGCAGTCTGGCCCATTTAACTATAAAATAAAGCTTTGCCATGGATGTGTGTTGTAAGATTCTGGTTTATCATTGTTACTAAGTATATTACTTTAATTATTACAGTGTGCATTACATGTATTTATCATTACTCTCTAAGCATATACCCCTGTCTTTGTGGTTTACCTGGATGTAATCAGGTCTATATGGTATATCAGGGCCTATGTGGTATACCCGGATATCAGTGGTATACTCAAGCTCTATACAGCGAACCTGGATATATGTGATATACTCAGGTTTACGTGATGTACTCATGTTATGTGGTATACCCATGTCTATACAGCATACTTGGGTCAATGTGGTATACTCATATTATGTGGTATACTCATGTCTATGTGGTATACTCATGTCTATACAGTATACTCAGGTTTACGTGGTTTACTCAGGTTATGTGGTATACTCATGTCTATACAGTATACCTTGGTCTATGTGGTATACTAAGGTTTATGGTATACACAGGTTTATGTGGTATACTCACCAAAGATCTCGCCGTTGGGCACGTACTCCGAGACCAGGTAGAGCATATTCGTGGTCTCCATCACCTGAGGAAGACAGAGCAGAAGATGGCACGAGTCAACAGGTTGTGGGATCAGTAAACTTAGCAACAGGGAGAAAAAGTGTGACGTCACTTCTGGTTTTAACCGATCTGAGAACAATATGAGGGTTCCTGGGTTTGTCACCCACAAGCGCTTCAGTTCCTACATTGCAGAGTGAGTTGTGATTTTTTCAGAGCATGAGATGCCGAAAAAAAGCTGGACTGTATTGAGTTGATGTTTTTGGGGACATCTGGGACAATCTTGTTGCATGCTAGCGGCAGTTACTGAGAATTTGCTCAGAACCAGTAACTGAGGGTTGTTAAGGGACAGTGACATCATGGCTTCGAGAGGTTAAGTGGAAGAGGAAGAGGAGAAGAAGGATGGAGAAGAAGAGAAGGTGGAGAAAGAGGAAGAGGAAGAAGAAGAAGAAGAGGAGGAAGAAGATAATGATGATGATGATGATGATGATGATGATGATGATGATGATGAAATAAAAAGAGCAGCAACAATGTCAGAGAAAGGAGGGAATCTCAAGAGAGAGTGAGAGAGAGAGAGAGAGAGAGAGAGAGAGAGAGAGAGAGAGAGAGAGAGAGAGAGAGAGAGAAGCAGACAGACAGATAGACAGACAGACGAAGAAGACATGCACACAAACGTACGTATAAGAAAGAAATGCGCCGACTTTCAAATTTGATCATTTCTGTTTACATTTCAGCAAATGCGATCATTTCAAACCAACAGTTTTCCGAGACTGAACACACCGAGAAACGTAAACAAAACAAAACAAAAACAACAAAAAAACAAAACTTTAGTTTGGATTCTATCCAACTTCTATCGCCATCACTCAACAGAATAAACCTATCTCTACGGCTCTCCCATATTTTTCTGCAATTTTTTATTATGTTTTAATCGTCTCCTAAGCCCATAATTTTGTACTGAAATGAAATGTATATCAAAATATACGACTTGTTTTTTGTTGTTGTTGTTTTTTTGTTGTTTTTTTTTTTTAAGCGAGCCAAGTATTATTTCACGGTCTTCTTCTTCTTCTTCTTCTTCTTCTTCTTCTTCTTCTTCTTCTTCTTCTTCTTCTTCTTCTTCTTTCCTCTCTCTCTCTCTCTCTCTCTCTCTCTCTCTCTCTCTCTCTCTCTCTCTCTCTCTCTATCTATCTATCTATCTATCTATCTATCTATCTATCTCTCTCTCTCTCTTTCTTTTCTTTCTTTTTTTTTTTTTTTTACGGTAATTTTTTTTTCCACCTTCTTCGATTTCTTGAGCCCTAAGTGAAATCGGGTTCGGATTGCGCTGTAATGACGCAAGTCGCTGGTCACATGACCAGGCAGACCTGTGTGTATCTGTAACGGTGCTGGTATTAGATGTACGGTCGGCGGGTTTACCTGTGTGTGCTGGACCGGGTGATTAGGGGGGGGAGAGACTCCAGTACATGGTGAGAAGGAGAGAGAGAGAGAGAGAGAGAGAGAGAGAGAGAGAGAGAGAGACACACACACACACACACAGAGTGTGGTGAGAGAGAGAGAGAGACCATGACAGTCAGACAGAGACAGATAGACAGACAGATAGGCAGACAGCGAAAAAGAGAAAGAGAGAGAGAGAGAGACGATAACAGACAGACAGAGACAAAGAGAGCTAGAGAGAGAGAGAGAGAGAGAGAGAGAGAGAGAGAGAGAGAGAGAGACAGAGACAGAGACAGAGACAGAGAGAGAGAGAGAGAGACGATGACAGACAGACAGAGATAAAGAGAGCTAGAGACAAAAAGATAGAGAGAGAGAGAGACAGAGAGAGAGAGAGACGATGACAGACAGACAGAGATAAAGAGAGCTAGAGACAAAAAGATAGAGAGAGAGAGAGACAGAGAGAGAGAGAGACGATGACAGACAGACAGAGATAAAGAGAGCTAGAGACAAAAAGATAGAGAGAGAGAGAGAGAGAGAGAGAGAGAGAGAGAGAGAGAGAGAGAGAGAGAGAGAGAGAGAGAGAGAGAGCCAGCGCCAGAGAACAAATTTCAGAATCATGTGGCCTTGGGCGGCTTTGGTCTTTCGTTCCTTCTTCCCTTTTTGTTTTTCTTTCTTTCCATTTTTAATTGCGCTCTCCATTTCCAAAGCACTCGAGGGATAAATTCATTGCAGCCGCCAAGTTGTCGATTGTTTTTTTCGTTTTGTTCTGTTTTGTTTTGCTTAGTTTTTCTTCCTATAAGTTTTTTTCTTTTTTTCTTTTAAACGAAGACCAGGATTCGGATTTCCCTGTCTCGCGTCATCTTAGAAAATGATTTAAGAAAACAAAAGGGTTTTTTTTGTTTTTGTTTTGTTTTGTTTTGTTTTTTTTTGTTGTTTTTTTTTTGTTTTTTACGTCTCGATATCTTTCGTCTTACCTTTGAGCGATTAGTTTCAAGAATAATAAATTCTACGTCGATGACGAAACTAAAACAGTTTCAGTTACCGCGAAGACGGAAGTCCTGAGATTACCGTTTGTGGTGGACTGGAGTGATTAGTGTAAAGATTAATATACGTCGATGCTAAGATTAGAAACAAACAGTTACGGGTCATAAAGAGGGGAAACTCCCTGTTTCACCGTTAATGGTGGGCTGGATTTGTATAACTCTTCATTTAATCAATCAATCAATCAATCAATGTGCAATCATTCAATCAATCAGTATGTAATTATTCAATCAGTCAAGCAATCAATATGCAATAGTTCAATCAACCATTCAATGAATAAATCAATCAGTCAACATGCAACCATTCAATCAATCAATCAATCAATATGCAATCATTCAATCAATCAATCAATCAATCAAAATGCAATCATTCAATCCATCAACCATCAGTCAGGCAATCAATCAACCAATCATTCATTATCAAGCGCTGCTCAAGTCAATGGTTAGGCCCTCGCCCATCCAACCCTAAAGGGCGGCAGATAATTCCAACTGGCAGGGCGGTGGACTAAACATCTGCTCGATGGAGCCTTTAAATTTCATTTTATCCACAAAGGTTCGAGGTCAAGTTGTGGACGATCTATATCCAACAGCAAACATAATTACTATCATATCTATTGTTTGTTTCTATTCTAAACATAGCGATTTGATTCCCTAGAAACGAAATGGTTGGTCCGATAGAATAGCCAATCCTTATGGCTACGTGATTTATCAACAGGTGCACGCTTTAAAAAAAGCAGTGGAGTTTAATAATTGGAACAGAAAGCTTTCACTGCAGGTCTCTTTCGGTGCCTCGGTGCGAAAACAAGAGTCGCTGGCGCCAAAAAACGCGTAAAACAACAACCAAAAAAAAAAAAAAATTTGGTTTTAAATGAAATAAAATAAATTTAAAAAGTAAGGTTTATTTATAAAAAAAAA
>JAWDGP010007592.1:152500-157500 GCA_033675545.1 Elysia crispata
CAATCAATCCCTTTTAATCTCTCTCGTCCTCTCTCTCTCTCTCTCTCTCTCTCTCTCTCTCTCTCTCTCTCTCTCTCGCTCTCTCTCTCTCTCTCTACCTCTACCTCTACCTCCGTGTGACTTTCTGTCTATCTCTCCTGGTAAAACAGATCAGACACCTAAACAAATGAAGACGGAGATATAGAGACAGAGAGAGACTGATGGCAAGGTGATCAAAGATATAAGAAAAAGAATAAAACAAAAAAACCAAAAAAGCACGATTGCCTGATATGACGTCACTATGACGCAGGCACCGATTCGCGCGATTCGTGGAGAACAAATATGATTGGATTGGAGAGAGAGAGAGAGAGAGAGAGAGAGAGAGAGAGAGAGAGAGAGAGAGAGAGAGATGTTAAAGATGCGGAGATTAATCATCATATAGAAGGAAGAAGGAAAGAGCGGGTGGAAGAAGAAGAAGAAGAAGAAGAAGAAGAAGAAGAAGAAGAAGAAGAAGAAGAAGAAGAAGAAGAAGAAGAAGAAGAAGAAGAAGAAGAAGAAGAAGAAGAAGAAGAAGAAGAAGAAGAAGAAGAAGAAGAAGAAGAAGAAGAAGAAGAAGAAGAAGAAGAAGAAGAAGAAGAAGAAGAAGAAGACGATGATGATGAAGAAGAACAGGAGGAGGAGGAGGAGAATGAAAGAGGAGAAGTACAGAAAATGGTACATAAAAGAGTGTGATGACGTTCCTTGGCTGCTCTCTTTTAACTCTCTCTCTCTCTCTCTCTCTCTCTCTCTCTCTCTCTCTCTCTCTCTCTCTCTCTCTCTCTCTCTCTCTCTCTCTCTCTCTCTCTCTCTCTCTCATTCAATCGAAAATTCCTAAGTTGACTAAACACTGCATTAGCATTATATATCGTGCAAACTTCTTCTCCAACCTACGCATAGGGTTGAGAAAAGTAAAAAACCAATACCAAAAACCACAAACCAGTAAACCACCCAAACACAATACATGTAATTATCATGGCAGTGAGGTTTGGCTCTTACCTGGTAGAGCTTTACAATGTGCGCGTGGCTGATGAGCTTCATGATCTTCACCTCCCTGTAGACCTTCTTCAGGTTGGACTCATCCAGCTGGCTCTTGTCGATTATCTTGATGGCAACCTGAGAAGACAAGAGGGGAGAGACACAAATAATTGACTGAAGGGACAATAGTAGATAGACAAAGATAATTGACTTGGGAGATAATGGTAGAGAGACAAAAATAATTGACTTTAAGTTGGACTCATCCAGCTGGCTCTTGTCGATTATCTTGATGGCAACCTGAGAAGACAAGAGGGGAGAGACACAAATAATTGACTGAAGGGACAATAGTAGATAGACAAAGATAATTGACTTGGGAGATAATAGTAGAGAGACAAAAATAATTGACTTTAAGTTGGACTCATCCAGCTGGCTCTTGTCGATTATCTTGATGGCAACCTGAGAAGACAAGAGGGGAGAGACACAAATAATTGACTGAAGGGACAATAGTAGATAGACAAAGATAATTGACTTGGGAGATAATAGTAGAGAGACAAAAATAATTGACTTTAAGTTGGACTCATCCAGCTGGCTCTTGTCGATTATCTTGATGGCAACCTGAGAAGACAAGAGGGGAGAGACACAAATAATTGACTGAAGGGACAATAGTAGATAGACAAAGATAATTGACTTGGGAGATAATAGTAGAGAGACAAAAATAATTGACTTTAAGTTGGACTCATCCAGCTGGCTCTTGTCGATTATCTTGATGGCGACCTACGGAGACAAGAGAGGAGAGAGACCAAATTAATGGACTTGGGAGACGAGAGCAGAGAGATGAAAATAATTGTCTTCAAGTTGGACTCATCCAGCTGGCTCTTGTCGATTATCTTGATGGCGACCTACGGAGACAACTGCGGAGAGAGACCAAATTAATGGTCTTGGGAGACAAGAGAAGAGAGATAAAAATAGTAGACTTAGGAGACCAAACCAAATGGACAAAATAAATTGAGCACAAGGAAGACGTTAACGTAAACCCCAGTCAGGTAAAGGAAAGGGCTGGGAAGGTGAGACCCAAACTGTATAGTCTGGCTGAACCTTGTGCTGTTTTTGTATCCTTTGCTATAGCCCGTCCATACAAAAAAAAATCATTTCAGGATTTTTCCCAAGTCTCCAGTGCCTTCATAACGCAAACCCCCGTCAGGTAAAAGAAAGGGCGGGGAAGGCAAGACCCCAATGTAATTCACCGTAACGACGGTGGTAAGATGTTTGCACCCACGTCGGAAAGTCGCTCTAACTAAGTTCAAAGCCGTTCAGAGAAATCGGAAATAAGCTTGGGATAGGCCGGATCTCTCTAATCGGTAGAATCGCGAGATGTAGGTAAGATAAGGAACATAAAAGGATGGTAGCGCTCTCTTTCTCTGTCTCTGTCTCTGTCTCTCTCTCTGTCTCTCTCTTTCTCTTTCACACTCTCTCTCTCTCTCTGAGACTCTCTTTCTGTCTCTCTTTCTCTCTATCTCTGACTCTCTCTCTCTCTCTCTCTGAGACTCTCTTTCTGTCTCTCTTTCTCTCTATCTCTGACTCTCTCTCTCTATCTCTCTATCTATCTATCTATCTCTCTCTATCTATCTCTCTATCTATCTATCTATCTATCTCTCTATCTATCTATCTATCTATCTATCTATCTATCTATCTATCTCTCTCTATCTATCTCTCTCTCTATCTATCTATCTATCTATCTATCTCTCTCTATCTATCTCTCTCTATCTATCTCTCTCTATCTATCTATCTATCTATCTATCTATCTATCTCTCTCTCTATCTATCTATCTATCTATCTATCTCTATCTATCTATCTATCTATCTATCTATCTATCTATCTCTCTATCTATCTATCTATCTATCTATCTATCTCTCTCTCTCTATCTATCTATCTATCTATCTATCTATCTATCTATCTATCTCTCTCTCTCTATCTCTCTCTCTATCTATCTATCTATCTATCTATCTATCTATCTCTCTCTCTATCTATCTATCTATCTATCTATCTCTCTCTATCTATCTATCTATCTATCTCTCTCTCTATCTATCTCTCTCTCTATCTATCTCTCTCTCTCTCTATCTATCTATCTATCTATCTATCTATCTATCTCCTTTCATCCCTCCTCCCGCATTAATCTTCTAAAAAAATTCTTTATCTCTGTGTGTAGAATTCCTAAGGAAACCTACCGGATTTTCAGCGGCTATTAAACCCAACGGTATTTTCCCCGTACTACCACTACCCTTGTCATAATAGTTATGTCACTTTTCTAGGTGGTGCGCATCTTGAATCCAGTTGAAACCACGGTGCTTTTCAGTGCGCACCACTTAGTGAACGCGTTCATTATCAGCACGTCAACCACACAGCTCCGCATTGTTTGCAACACGGCCTCTCGTGTCCGCCTCGGTTTTTACGGTAGTTGTTTTTTTTCCCCACTTCACTTCGGTCTGTCAACAGGTTGACCACTCCAAGAAGAAGGAGCAGACGTGAATTTGCTTTGAAGGTCTAGATAGCGATACTTAAGCCTGGAGTGCGAAGTTATAAAAAAAAAAAAAAAAAAAAAAAAATTGATAAACTCGACCAATTTTATTTAGTAAGGAGAAGGTGGGAAAACTGTCATTCTTTTCCCTTTGTCATTTTTAATTTTAATTTAATTTTTTTTTTTTTTTTTAATCCTTAGCGTCAGTGGGGGAAAAAATGTAATATTTTAGCTTAGGTCGATGGTAAGTGTTCTCGTATCATGCATGTCCAATACACATAAAAACAGGGTGGATCCATCCTATTGTGAGAGTCCAAAAACTGCTCCACGCAGCAATTAAGACAAATGCGATGGCTTTTTTTTTTTTTTTTTTTTTTTGTAATTTGTTGTTTTTTTGTTAATCTCATCGTCTAGAGATGTAGTCGCAAAAAGTCATGAACACACACAGAGACACGAGTGTCCTCAAGTGAAGCACGGGAGAGAGGTTTCGAGCATGGGAGAGAATGCTGGGTAGGATCTCGTGATTTTTTTGTGTATTTCCTTTCCTACACGTGTAAGACAAGGAGTTTTGGAGGTGAGTGGGAGTCAGGAAGGGAGGGAGAAAGAGAAGAGGGGTGGGGGAGGACGACAGAGAGAGAGAGAGAGAGAGAGAGAGAGAGAGAGAGAGAGAGAGTAAGTACTTTCTTTCCTACATGTATGAGATGACGATCTTTACATGAAGATAGGGGGGGGGGGGGGGGGGGGGGGGGGGCAGGTGAGAGAGAAAGATGGGAGGAGGACGATAGAGTGTCAGAGAGAGAGAGAGAGAGAGAGAGAGAGAGAGAGAGAGAGACAAGATACATAGATAGATGAGTGACAGGACTAATATTTGAAGTACATGCGAGAAGTTTCAAGCATGGAAGAGACTGCTGGGTTCTCTCGTGATTCTTTTGGTAAGTATTTTCTTTTCTACACGTGTAAGATGATGATCTCTACAGGAAGTTTGGGGGGGGGGGGAGAAAGGTGGGAGGAGAACGATAGAGTGTCAGAGAGAGAGAGAGAGAGACGGAGGGAGAGAGAGGTGGGCAGATAAATAGATGAATGGATGGATATTTGATAGATAATTTTAGAGATGATATTGACAGGTCACAGATAGATAGATAGATAGGTGGAAGGAGAACTAAACATGAGGTAAAAGATGGACAGATGGATATTTATATAATTGATAGATTAGTAAAGAATTTTGCGAGAAATAAGAGACATTCACTAAAAGAGAGACACAGAGAGAGAGGGGAGAGAGAGAGTCAGAGGGAGAGAGACAGAGAGACGGAGGGAGAGAGAGAGTGTGTGTGAGAGAGAGAGACAGGCAGACAGACACAGACAGATAGACAGACAGACATAGGGGTGACAGAGAGAGACAGACACACAGACACACAGACAGGCAGAGACACAGAGACAGAAGGAGATGATATGAATGGGAGGGGAAGAATAAAAAAAAATCAAGAAAGTAAGA
>JAWDGP010007592.1:162500-170000 GCA_033675545.1 Elysia crispata
AATCACAACAACCCCGCCTTCCCTTCCCCCCTCCCTCCCTCCCTCTCTCTCTCTCTCTCCTCTTTCTCTCTCTCTCCCTCTTTCCCCCCTCCCTCTCTCTCTCTCTCTCTCTCTCCCACTCCCTCCCCTCTCTCTCTCTCCCTCTTCCCCCCTCCCTCTCTCTCTCTCTCTCTCCCTCTCTCCCTCTCTCTCTCTCTCTCTCTCTCTCTCTCTCTCTCTCTCTCTCTCTCTCCACTCCCTCACTCTCTCTCTCCCTCTTCCCCCCTCCCTCTCTCTCTCTCTTTCTCCCACTCTCTCTCTCTCTCTCTCTCTCTCTCTCTCTCTCTCTCTCTCTCTCTCTCTCTTTCTCTCTCCCCCTCCCTCTCTCTCTCTCTCTCTCTCTCTCCCTCTCTCTCTCGCGCTGTCTCTCCCTCCCTCCCTCTCTCTCTTTCTCTCTCTCTCCCTCTCTCCCTCTCTCTCTCTCTCTCTCTCCCTCTCTCTCTCCCCCTCTCTCTCTCCACCCCCCCCTCTCTCCCCCTCTCTGTGCCCGAGACCTGAGGCTGTATGACGTAAGAGATAACTGGAGGACAGGAAAAGGTCACGCGGTTATTGAACAGATATCGACATTTTCAGAAATTATTGTTCTCGCCGGTACACGGACGCGTTGGGTTGGTCTTAAGCTCAGCAAGGTTTTTTTTTTTGTTTGTTTTTCAACTCGTGTTTTTAATTTTTCTCAATTTTCATTATTTTGTTTTTGTTTTGTTTTGTTTTTTTAATTTTGTTTTCCATTTCTTTGTTCCCATATTTTTTCAATTTTCGTTTATTTTTTTTTTTTAATTTTCACTCCTATTAATTTTTTCAATCTTTTTCAATTTGAGAAACTATTATCTCAATAAAATAAAAATGAAATGAAATGAAAGAAATGACCCGGCGGTTAGTATAGGTTTTAAAGTTCTGCCACCACTGACGGTGAACTCGAGATACAAGGTGTGAAAGGAGAGTCGTATACTGTGACTACGGGGAGCGGGGTTCGGAAATTAATTTGAAACATTTAAAAAAATGAATAAATGAATAAATGAATAAATAGCTTCAAAAAAAAAAAAAAAGAAGAACAAGGTAAATGTAACATAAATTGTTATGGTGTCACACTTATTATTGCTATTATTGTTATCACCACCACTTTTCATTATTATCTCTATAGTTATTTTCTTTTTTCATTTAAAAAAATGAATAAATGAATAAATAGCTTCAAAAAAAAAAAAAAGAAGAACAAGGTAAATGTAACATAAATTGTTATGGTGTCACACTTATTATTGCTATTATTGTTATCACCACCACTTTTCATTATTATCTCTATAGTTATTTTCTTTTTTCATTTTCTTTTTGTATTCTTTTTACGCCTCCTAAAGTTTTTGAAAAGTCTTGTACTTTCGGGGAGTAGTAATGAACTAAAAATTGAAAAGAAAGGAAAAAAAAATATAATAAATGTAAAATGAATTGTTACGTCATCCGTCTCTCAATAATGTACGGCCTTTCGCAACTTGTGCACTATTGCTGGTTCCGCTCAAAACGGACGGTATGGCAGTTATTAGTTCTGCAGGGAGTTTTCGCAATCTCCGCATAATTAATAGCCATTCCGGGTCTAGATTTATATATCAATAGAATTTATTAATTTTTTTGTTTGATTTATTGGTCTAGATAATCAATTATGTAGATTTGATTATTTTCTTTGGGTATTCTTCATAATTATGTGACCCCTAAATTTCTTGTTCATTAAACCATCGGTAGGACTCGTTCTACTCCAGATCACAAGATGCCTCAAGCAGGATTCGAACTCCGAATCTTCTAATTGCCTGTCAATCGCTCTACCAACTGAGCTACCTGGCTCCCTCAGACATGTAGAAAAATAATCATACTGCAGTTAACTGCTAGTTCAGACCACGCAGCGGCGGTGGCAGTAGGGTTAGCGTATCCGCCTTGATATCGTCAAGTACGTTCTACGCGTGTTCGACACTCTATAGTGTCGGTATGAGTTCCAATCCTCATCTTTTCAGATTTATCTCGTTTCACGGGTGGGCTTACATTTGATAAGTTTGAAAAAGAAATTCCTGATATCACTCTGTGGGTGGGCTATAAACAAGTAGACACAACGTTGCCAAGGGACAAGGAGAAACTATTTCACACAACAATTACGACCCAACTTCTGGACGAAACGATATTTGACAGCCAAGGGCGGTAATTACAAATCCCAAATAGCGTGGAAACGTGGTTTTCTCTTCGTGGATCTAAAAGGGGAGACAACAGTTTATTGTTTACCATCCTGCGTGTGCGTAATTATCTCTCTGTGGGCTCTCAGCTGGTCTAATTAGCGACTGGACATGTCGTCTATATGGTGGTTGGGGCGTGTGTGTGTGTGTGTGTGAGAGAGAGAGAGAGAGAGAGAGAGAGAGAGAGAGAGCAGAGAGCAGTTCGATAGTTACGTGTGACAAAGTCATCAGAGGAGCGAGTTAATTAGTGTTAAGTTCTTCGCTTAGTTGAGATGATCGGAGGGGGAAAAAAAATAATAAAAGAGGAAGAGGGATGAGGTTTGTGAGATAGAATGAAGAGCAGAGTGGGGAGAGGGAGGAAGGGAGAGAGAGAGAGAGAAATTTAAAGAGGAGACAGATAGAGCGAGGGATAAGGCAAAGAGGGAAAACTAATGATATTAAAAACAGACAGAGAGACAGAGAGAGAGAGAGAGAGATATATAGAGAGATAGAGAGACAGAGAGAGAGAGTGATAGAGAGACAGAGAGAGAGAGATAGAGAGACAGAGAGAGAGAGATAGAGAGACAGAGAGAGAGAGAGAGATAGAGAGACAGAGAGAGAGAGAAAGAGAGACAGAGAGAGAGATAGAGAGAGAGATAGAGAGAGAGATAGAGAGACAGAGAGAGAGAGATAGAGAGACAGAGAGAGAGAGAGAGAGAGAGAGAGAGAGAGAGAGAGAGAGAGCTACAGGTGAAAAGACAGAGTGGAGGCTGGGACAAAGACAGAAACATGGCAGACAGAGACTTCTGGGATGGGTTAGACTGGTAGCCGTGAAGTCATGCTAAGCCAAGCATGCAATGCGAGATAAGAAAGAGATACGACAACAACAAAAAATGTCAAGATGGCGGCACCAACCCTCCTAACCACAACACACTGATAAAGTGATGGAGGTCATTTTTTTTTTTTTAGGAAAATCTAATGACGCGGAAAGACTTTATTTACAAGACGAAAAAAAAAAAAATTCGCAAATTTAATATGTTCCCATGGACTAAGACAGTAAGTTCCAAAAGGCCCTTATAATACATGTGGAGTAAATGTTGTCTCGTATCGGCGAGTCAAAAGTAACCTTTATTTAAACACAAAGGTGACCGTTTCTATAATGGAAGTAGCCTATACGACAACGTACCGCAGTGCCGACCTTAGAAATGACGTCAAAGGCTGTATCCCGTGTAATCACTCTGTAACTGTTTAATCAAATAATTCAAGAAGTTACACGTTTGTATTAATATTAAATGCAATATTCTTCCACTGAACTTTAGATCTGTTTCGAATTGCGCCAAATAGACAAACCGGTGCCTCGTACGGTAAGGTAATATTTTATCATTCTGTATTTAAAAACGAACTTGACTTTTCAAAGAAAGTATAATTAGACTAGTTTTAAGTTCTCTTCGCTTAGTTGAGATGGCCGGAGGGGAAAAAATATAATAAAAGAGGAACAGGGATGAGGTTTGTGAGATAGAATGAAGAGCAGAGTGGGGAGAGGGAGGAGAGGGAGGGAGAGAGAGAGAGAGAGAGAGAGAGAGAGAGAGAGAGAGAGAGAGAGAGAGAGAGAGAGAGAGAGTTAAAGAGGAGACAGATAGAGCGATGGATAAGGTAAAGAGGGGAAATAGTGAGAGATATTAAGAAGAGAGAGAGAGAGAGAGAGAGAGAGAGAGAGAGAGAGAGAGAGAGCTATAGGTGAAAAGACAGAGAGTAGGCTGGGAGAGAGAGAAGAAGCATGCAGTGCTGACCTTGGAAATGACGTCAGCAGCGTAACTGCGCGAGAAAATTCGATAATCACAGTTAAAATAATTATTATAAATCGTTGAAGAAATTAAAAACTTGCACACCCGACCAAACTTACAAAACGATAATAAAGTCGAGTGAAAAATTTGCCACTAAGATCGTCTGCGTTTTGACACACGTTTCTTATGGTCGCGAAGACGGTAACGTAATTATGTACATATGTGTTAGGGGTGAGTCATCCTACCGGAAACGCACACTGATGTGTGATGAGTTAGTGTTCTTGTTTCTGATCCTGCACCCTCTTTAGGCGACCAGCCTTTCAGAGCCGCAAAAATTTTTGGTGCGCATGGCGGCGCTAATGAGAGGAATAAAACTTTTTACTTTTAGCCTCAGAGGTTAGCAATAAGAATAGTTAATAAACATCGTAAATTCCAAATCTATTTACAGTTTTAAAATAATAATAAAAAATATATATTCATCATCATGCAGGTTTCTATAACTGCGCGGCTAAAAATTCCCGCAAGGCAGTGCGCTTTTATGAACTTAATCAATGCGAAAATTCATAGCTTTCTTAATAAGCCTTTAAAAAGGATCTAAAAAGATTGGGAACGTCCAGAATAAGTCGATTTCCTTCTATTCAACGGTCATCATGGAGACTTTTGGGCTCCCGTCGGGCCTGGACATATGACTGGTAAGATGAGATTCGACTCCACCACCAAAAAAAAAAATAAATTAAAAAAAACAACCACGGGCCAGGATTCGAACCACGGGCCTCGCCGTCCCTGCTGAGAGAACGTTGACCCCATCAGGTCCTTCGCGTAAGTTTTTCGCTGCTTGACCCAAGAAGAGCATCCAATTTAATCTTCATGTTACACGGAAACAAAAAAACAAAACAAAATAAAACAAAACAAAATAAAAAAACAAAGCGCAAAACAGTCAATCCTCATGTTACACGAAAAAAGAAGGAAAGAAGAAGAACAAGATTCCTAAATCCTCAAGTTACACGAAAAAACGAAAAAACGAAAAAAAAAAAAAAAACAAAGGCGTAAACCACACTTGTTGACATCAGAAAACGTCCTAAAACTCAACAAAAAAATAAATAAATAAATAAAAATGTTATGTATTTCACTCTAATTTTTTCCGGGTCCGACAGTAATAAGTCAAGTTTTAAAAAGGATTTTAATTTGTGTTCCGGTAAGATTTTTCTGTGGTATTGTTTTTTAGGCCTTTTCAATAATTATTTTTCAAAGAATTTTCTGCAAAATGTTATTATAAGCTATAACGTATGTTCTTCTGTTATAGTTTCTTTCTCTGTTTCTCCTATACTTCCTTAATGTCCATCGCTCCCTCCCTCTTACCGCCTTTCTCTCCTTCTCTCTCTCATTCATTTCTCTTGACTCTTACTATCTCGCTCTGTCTCTCTCTCTCTCTCTCTCTCTCTCTCTCTCTCTCTCTCTCTCTCTCTCTCTCTCTCTCTCTATCTCTCTCTCTCTCTCTCTCTCTCTCTCTCTCTCTCTCTCTCTCTCTCTCTCTCTCTCTCTCACACACACACACACACATACACATCCACAGTCAACTTCTCTTCATTAAATTGCTTTCGTTATTTCTTCTTCTTCTTCTTCTTCTTCTTCTTCTTCTTCTTCTTCTTCTTCTTCTTCTTCTTCTTCTTCTTCTTCTTCTTCTTCTTCTTCTTCTTCTTCTTCTTCTTCTTCTTCTTCTTCTTCTTCTTCTTCTTCTTCTTCTTCTTCTTCTTCTTCTTCTTCTTCTTCTTCTTCTTCTTCTTCTTCTTCTTCTTCTTCTTCTTCTTCTTCTTCTTCTTCTTTACGTATTTTCGACCACACAAAATCCCTTTGAGGCACTTTCTCCCGAATCACTTGAACCTTCTCTATCAAACTCACCCTGCATCTTTACATCACTCAGACATACATCACCCATCTTTACATCACTCAGACATACATCACCCATCTTTACATCACTCAGACATATATCACCCATCTTTACATCACTCAGACATATATCACCCATCTTTACATCACTCAGACATATATCACCCATCTTTACATCACTCAGACATACATCACCCATCTTTACATCACTCAGACATACATCACCCATCTTTACATCACTCAGACATACATCACCCATCTTTACATCACTCAGACATACATCACCCATCTTTACATCACTCAGACATACATCACCCATCTTTACATCACTCAGACATACATCACCCATCTTTACATCACTCAGACATACATCACCCATCTTTACATCACTCAGACATACATCACCCATCCTTCCCAACCTCTTTCGCTTCTCTCCCCCCCCCCCAACCTCCCAAACTTTCTCTTTCCCGTTCATTTCAACTCTCTCTCTCTCTCTCTCTCTCTCTCTCTCTCTCTCTCTCTCTCTCTCTCTCTCTCTCTCTCTCTCTCTCTCTCTCTCTTTCTCTCTCTCTCTCTCTCTCTCTCTCTCTCTCTCTCTCTCTCTCTCTCTCTCTCTCTCTCTCTCTCTCTCTCTCTCTCTCTCTCTCTCTCTCTCTCTCTCTCTCTCTCTCTCTCTCTCTCTCTCTATCACACTAACCTTGTATATTATCTACATCACTCACCCCATCTTTTCCTCCAACTTCTATCATTTCTGCCCCCCCCCCGTCCCCTCACTTAAAGACCCTCACACGACCCATCGTCTCTCCCCCCCCCCCTCTCCCCTCACTTAAAGACCCTCACACGACCCATCGTCTCCCCCCCCCCCCTCTCCCCTCACTTAAAGACCCTCACACGACCCATCGTCTCCCCCCCCCTCTCCCCTCACTTAAAGACCCTCACACGACCCATCGTCTCCCCCCCCTCTCCCCTCACTTAAAGACCCTCACACGACCCATCGTCTCTCCCCCCCTCTCCCCCACATTATGACGTATGACGCAGAATGTCGGGCTCTTGCAGATCAATGAAGCGAGTGGAACGCCTGTCGAGTCGGGAACAATGACGTCAACGCGAGAGAGAGGGAGAGAGAGAGAGAGGAAGAGGAAGAGAGAGAGAGAGGAAAAGAGAGAGGGATGGAGAGAGAGAGAGAGGGAGAAAGAGGGGTGGAATGAGAGAGAGAGGGAGAGAGAGAGGGGAGGGGAGGGGGGAGAGAGAGGGAGAGAAGAGAAGAGAAGGGAGACAGAGAAGGAGAGGAAGAGAGAGAGAGACGAGAAGAGTAGGGGAGAAAGAAAGAGAGGGAGAGAGAGAGGAAAAGAGAGAGGGAGGGAGAGAGAGGGAGAGGAAAAGAGAGAGGGAGGGAGAGAGAGAGAATGAGAGAGAGGGGGAGGGAGAGAGAAAGAGAGAGAGAGAGAGAGAATGAGAGAGAGAGGGGAGGGAGAGAGATAGAGAGAGAGAAAATAAGAGAGAGGAGCAGGGAGAGAGAGAAAGAGAAAGAGATAGAAGAGATAGAGAGAGAGAGAGGGAGAAAAAGAGAACGGGACAGAGAGATAGGAACAGAGAGAAAGAGA
>JAWDGP010007592.1:175000-180000 GCA_033675545.1 Elysia crispata
GGATAGGAATGAAGGAATAAACGTAATAATACGAGAGAAAGAATGGAATGTTATTTCCGCCCCTGGAATTTTTGAGTTAAATCTTTTCCCAGAATGCCCGCTTAATAATCGGGAGAAAAACTGTGACGTCACTAGTGCTTCTAAACTATTCTATGCGCAGTGATTATTACAGGTGACACAGGTTGCAGACGCCTAGCTCAGTGGCGACCTGCTTAACTTCTGCCGAACCTCAGCTCTCAGCAAATCGCTAAATTTTAAGATTTGATTAAAAAAAATTAAGTCAAATGTTTGACTTTAACGTGTTCTTAGTAGATTTTAAGCGCCGCCTACTTTCTCTCTCTCTCTCTCTCTCTCTCTCTCTCTCTCTCTCTCTCTCTCTCTCTCTCTTTCTCTCTCCATAACATCTCTATATTTCTGGCGCTGGAAAGACGAAACGATCTTTGATGAAGAAAATGCAATATTTGGGATTGCACGTCTAATTCCTTTTTAATACATTTCTAGATATTTCTATATATATTCACATTTTTTTACATTTCCTACCATTTTTGTTTTCTTCTCCTTCAAAGACATAATAGATTTTTCCACAATTTGCAAATTTTTAATCATTTTGAATTGTTTTTTTTTTTCCAACTTTTAAAATTTTTCACCACTTTTTCTACGATTTGACGACAATTCTGAAACTTTACAAATTTTAACGCATTTTTACAAGTATTTTAAAAATGGGATTTTTTTTTTTTTTTATAATTATTTTTATTATTTCACAGTTAACCCGGTTTGATTTGAACAACTCGTTTATTACATATTTTTCTACATTTAATTTAATTTTTTTTTACTTTTATTTTTTTTTTTTTTTTCAAAAATCCGCGATGTTCATTCCAACCACTTGACTAACGAGGAGACATGTTTACCTTGGGGCAGGTGTTCCTGCCGGAGCTAAAATTAAATTTGTTTACACAGCTGAGCAGACTGGCGTGCTGGATCTACACACATAGATTTAACACATACACACATATATACATGCACACATAACAGCTACACACTAGATGTGTGTCCAGTTGGGATGCTCATATCAACTAACACATACATGTTTTGAGCATTTCTACACACACACATGATGAATACACACGAGCTACACACTAGACGTGTGTCCAGTTGATGTGCTCTAATCAACTAACACATACATGTATTGAGCATTTCTACATACACACATGATGAATACACACGAGCTACACACTAGACGTGTGTCCAGTCGGGATGCTCTAATCACCTAACACATACATGTATTGAGCATTTCTACATACACACATGATGAATACACACGAGCTACACACTAGACGTGTGAACAATCGGGATGCTCTAATCACCTAACACATACATGTATTGAGCATTTCTACATACACACATGATGAATACACACGAGCTACACACTAGACGTGTGAACAATCGGGATGCTCTAATCACCTAACACATACATGTATTGAGCATTTCTACATACACACATGATGAACACACACGAGCTACACACTAGACGTGTGTCCAGTCGGGATGCTCTAATCACCTAACACATACATGTATTGAGCATTTCTACATACACACATGATGAACACATACCAGCTACACACTAGACGTGTGTCCAGTCGGCATGCTCATAGCAACTAACACACTTATGTATTGAGAATTTCTACATACACACATGATGAACACACACGAGCTACACACTAGACGTGTGTCCAGTCGGCATGCTCATAGCAACTAACACATACATGTATTGAGAATTTCTACACACACACATACATGATTAACACACACGAGCTACACACTTCACATGCGTCCTTTCGGGCTTCTGTGCTCAGCTAAGGTCGTGTATCAAGCATCTCTACAGATTCCATTCTTCCTGATTGCTTGCCATTGGACAAGATCTGATATTAATTCAGAGAGTTTACAAAATAATTCATTCTCTTTCCTTCTTCTCTCTTTCACTCTGTCTCTTTGTCTCTGTCTGTCTGTGTGTGTGTGTGTCTCTGTCTGTCTGTCTGTCTGTCTGTCTGTCTCTCTCTCTCTCTCTCTCTCTCTCTCTCTCTCTCTCTCTCTCTCTCTCTCTCTCTCTCTCTCTCTCTCTCTCCCTCCCTCTCATTCATTGAGAAAAATGTTTTGAAAGGAAGGAACCACCCCTTCTTCTCTTCGCTCTGACACAATTTTTTTTCTAGTTTCAGTACAATTCACAATTGACTTGCGTATGTTTAGAACAGTCATAAACAATGGCGGCGAAAGGGTATACTCGTCTCGAGAAAAAAAAAGCAGTGTTTGTTGTTGTTGTTATTATTATTATTATTATTATTATTATTATTATTATTATTATTATTATTATTATTATTATTATTATTATTATTATTATAATCAATATCATTATTATTATTATTATTATTATTATTATTATTATTATTATTATTATTATTATTATTATTATTATTATTAATATTATTATTATTACTATTACTGTTACTATTACTATTATTCTTATTATTATCATCATCATCATCATCATCATCATCATCATCATCATCATCATCATCATTATTATTATTATTATTATTATTATTATTATTATTATTATTATTATTATTATTATTATTATTATCATCATCATCATCATCATCATCATTATTATTGCCTTAATCTTTATTACTTATTATTATTGTTGTTGTTGTTGTTGTTGTTGTTGTTGTTGTTGTTGTTGTTGTTGTTGTTGTTGTTGTTGTTGTTGTTGTTGTTGTTATTATTATTATTATTATTATTATTATTATTATTATTATTATTATCATTATTATTATTATTATTATTATTATTATTATTATTATTATTATTATTATTATTATTATTATTATTATTATTATCATCATTATTATTATTATTACTCCTCTCAAACAATGATGTGAAGGTTACCAAAAGTCCTCCCCAGTCTTGGCTCCGTGTTTTGTTTGAATTCCGGTCGGATTAGGACTAGGGATGTAACGCGGTCTAGATTGCGCACGCTGGTGCGAAACATTGACGTCAAAATCGCGCATCTGGTAATACTGTGGGAGTTGGCTGCCTCAAGTGATTAGGGGGAGAGAGAGAGAGAGAGAGAGAGAGAGAGAGAGAGAGAGAGAGAGAGAGAGGGTGAAGAGACGTTGAGATCATTATATGAAGGTGGGGAAAATGCAGAGAGATAGGGGATGAGAATGAGAGAGGAAAGAAAGAGAGAGGGAGATTGAGAGAGAGAGAATCAGAGAATGGAGGGATGGAGAGAAAGTATAGGAGGAGGATCGAGGATAGGAATTTTTTTTTTATTTTTTAATCGTATTTTGAGCAAATCTTCCTTCTTGAGGATCAGATATATTTCCCACATTGAACAAGTTCACCTAAATTTCTTAGTTCTGTAATGGCATGCAGCTACAAACAACGGGGAATTCGATTTCACAAAGAGTTACCTAGCTACCTAGTTGGAAGTCATTGGCTCTACTTTAAGTTGTCAATAGCTGTATGAAGCGATAGCGCCTGTAAGAAAATACATTGGTGAGAAATTTGACGAAGGAAAAAAAATTAAATAAGAAACATTTAACGTGCGCATAATAAAACATTTTACAAATCAAATTATCTAGCTCTGATTAAATCTTCGAAATGCTTCTGCTTGTGGAACAGAACTCACCACTTCCAACAAAGTGGCAAAGAACTCTTTGTGAAGTCACAATTCTTTCCACTATTTTCGGCACTAAAGCATTAATTGGTCTTTAAAGAAACAGAACAAGATGCGTGCAAAAGGAGTCACAGAAATATAAAAAATTGTGTTCAACTTCAGAATTTCACGTCTCTATAAATATCATTGCTTCAATTGTTCACAAGCTGCAAGCTAATCAAGTGTGCGCACTTTCATCGATGACGTCAAATTAAGTGCGGACAAAACAAGCCGGATCAATTTCATGTGGCCATTTTGTTTTTCAGTTATCGAGTTTGTTTGATTTCCCGATCACTGGGTTTAATCTTTTGTTACTTTACGGGGGTGTGGGGTTATGGAGGGAGGGAGGGAGGGAGAGAGAGTGAGAGATAGAGAGAGAGCAGAGACAGACAGACAGACAGACAGACAGACAGAGACCGACACAGACAGACAGACAGACAAGGGTTGGAGAAGAAGGAAGAGAGAAACTGACTAAGGGACAGAGACAATTCGAGGTTGGGAGAGAGAAAGACAAAGAGAAAGAAGTGAAAGAGAGAAAAATGAGTGAGAGTCATAGAAAGAGAGGGAGAGACAGAGACAGACAGACAGTGGTTGAAAGAGGGGGGAAAGGGGTGGAGAAGAGAGAAATGGAGTCAAAGATATAAATAAAAAGAAAGAAGAGAGAGAAGAAGAGGAAGAAGAAGAAGAAGAAGAAGAAGAAGAAGAAGAAGAAGAAGAAGAAGAAGAAGAAGAAGAAGAAGAAGAAGAAGAAGAAGAAGAAGAAGAAGAAGAAGAAGAAGAAGAAGAAGAGAGAAAGAGAGAGAGAGAGAGAGAGAGAGAGAGAGAGAGAGAGAGAGAGAGAGAGAGAGAGAGAGAGAGAGAGAGCAAAATAATTATGAAACGCTGTTTCGTCCAGTCCTAGGGCTTGGTCTAAGCTATTAAGAAACTGACGTCATACGCCAGAGGATCGCGTTCAAAACAAAAGGCAAATACCGCAGAGCACGAACAAGAACTCTGGGTTTACTGGCCTAAAAGATGGAGAGTGTGGTGCGCAAATACTCGGTGCGCACTGCCAATATCTTTTGTCCGGGTTTTGTCAGTTGTTTGTTGGGTGAGTTGTTTTTTAAGGTGGGATGTTCTATTGTATTCTACTTCCATAAAGGTCTTCGAGTTGTCTGTTTTTGTAATTATTCATGGTTAAAATTCTGTTAAAGAATAGAGATTCTGTATAAAGAGAGGGAGGGAGAGAGAGGGAAGAAATAGAGACATTCATTGGACGAACGAGAGACAGGCAGGTAGGTTTAGA
>JAWDGP010007592.1:187500-195000 GCA_033675545.1 Elysia crispata
AGAAGGTTCGTTTCGTCTGGGGCTAGCTCTGAAAGTTGCTTTTTGTTTTTTAGGTTTGGTTTTCGCAAAATGTTTGAGATTTTTTTTTGTCGTTGGAGGGTTATATTAAACGATAAAATAAAAAAAAAAAAATTGTTATGTAAGCTGTCATGAATGAATAATGGCTTAAAGCTTATGAATATGCCGGGGAATGTTTTTGTCCTTTTGTTACAAATAGTATATTTGGTGAAGGAATTCTCCCTGATTAGCTGGAGTCCAGTGCACAGAAAAGCTGACAAGATCTGAATTTACGGGTTGCAGATAAGAATTAGATATACAAAAAAAAAAAAAAAATTCTCAGTTAAGATGTGTATGTGTAATGGAGAAGATGGGGATGGGACCTCACAAATTGTACGTTTTTAAACACAATTGAAAACTTGACTTCAGATTTATTTATTCCCTAAAGAACATCAAAACCATTTATTTGTCTATTTGCTGGAAAAAAATGTTTACGTCCCGATCAAATATATATATATATATATATATATATATATATATATATATATATATATATTAAAAATACGGTATATATAATTTTGTTCAAACAAAAAAAAATATAGAATGGGAAATGAAATAATTTTGTAATCTATTCTAAGATCTCTTTGAGCGCCTATTAGAGGGTTTTGGATTCTCGAAGAAAAAAAAAAGTGCTTAAACTAAAGGTGCACTGCGTTGCGGAAATTCCAAGACGAAAATAATGAATAAATAAAAAGGATCTATGAATAGATTTGGATTTTACGATATAATTGTTAGCTAATAATATTATTCTTATCATTTAAGGGCCCTTTTATACGCTCATTATCAAGTAAGTATAAATACAAACTGTGAATGCCCGAAAAGGAAGTGTTTGCACCTCTAAGCACTTTTTGTGCGTCCCGACATAATTATACAACTTCCTCATAATGAACGTGTAGAACGACCTTAAACTAGATTGGGTAAAAGCACAGATTTTTCAGTAGTGCAGAGGTACGGTGTGCAAGTCGTGTTCTGTGGGAATTCCTGAGCTGTCATGGAGACGAAGCGAGATTATGAGGCGGAAAGTGCGTCACTTGCTACCGTGTTCATGTCGCAAGACATTCCGTATGCCAGTATCTCTAGCTCGGTATCTGGTGTGTGCGTGGCGCAATTACGTTTGGGAATGTGTACAATGCTTACAACTGGTAATCGCAGATTTTTCCTTTATTCGTTGACCATCTGAGGTATCTGTCTCTGACTCTGTCTGTTTGTCTGCCTATCGGTTCGTCTGTCTGTCTGTCTGTCTGTCTGTCTGTCTGTCTGTCTGTCTGTCTGTCTGTCTCTCTCTCTCTCTCTCTCTCTCTCTCTCTCTCTCTCTCTCTCTCTCTCTCTCTCTCTCTCTCTCTCTCTCTCTCTCTCTCTCTCTCTCTCTCTCTCATCCACACCTCTCCATCTCCTCCACATTTCACAGCTTTGCACATCACGATAAAAGTAATTGCCCTTCTTCCAACGCCTACTGAAATCAATGCAGAGCTAATTAGATTAGCGTTTTCAACTTAAGAACAGTAGAGTATCTCTCGTACTGCCATTGAAAATGAAAAGAAAGGAATATGTATGTGTATATATATATATATATATATATATATATGTATATACATATATATATATATATATATATATACACAGAGAGAGAGAGAGAGAGAGAGAGAGAGAGAGAGAGAGAGAGAGAGAGAGAGAGAGAGAGAGAGAGAGAGAGAGAGAGAGATTTATACTGCTTTTCGTTTCAAAACGGCAAATATATAAGATGGTGGTTTCCTTCTCTAAATTAGAATATAATCGTACTTACTGCTATTCTAAAATATATATGGGAGATACTGCTTTTTACCTTAAAACTACCAAGGTATAGTTTCCTTATCATAAGAGAGAGAGAGAGAGAGAGAGAGAGAGAGAGAGAGAGAGAGAGAGAGAGAGAGAGAGAGAGAAATCCTAAGAACCACAGATTATATTAAGATCTTCGCTACATATCGTGGAGAAGGCAAGTCCTGTGACTATGTCTGAAGCACAAGGAGCCGCTCAGTCATTGGTGTTATTTACACAAAATCTGGTGATAAGATATAGAAGCCGACCTGGCGTAACAAGGGTCAGTTTCTGTGACATTAGATATGGGAAAGGTGACGAGAATTCCGTCATCAAGACATAATTGGATTCTATAGAAACAAAGCGAATGGTACACCATTAAGACGGTTATGTTGCACCGAAAAATAAAACGCCCTATATAAATTGTATCCGCAGCTTTTCACATCCTTGCGCACCGTAAGAAAAAAAAATTGTTTAGATCAAAAAAGAAATAAATTATGTTTCAACATTTCTAGCGAAATTAATGATGGTGCGTAAATGAACGCGGGTTGAACCTTGGCGCACAACAGGTGAACGGGTACTCTGTCTTCTTCTAGACATCACAATAATAGGGAATGCGATTTTATAAGAGTTAAACTACTTAGTTGGAAGTCATGGGCTCTTCTTTAAGTAATTGTTAGCGTATCAAGCAATAGCGTCTGCAAAAATGCACATCGATGTAAAAATTTGAAGTAAAAAGAAAAGGGGGGGGGGGGGGAAGGAGATAAAATGTACCCGTAATAAAACATTTTCCAACAAAAATCATACTAGCCCTATCAAATGTTCGAAATACTCCTGATTGTTCAACAGAACCCACGGCTTCCAAAAAAAGTAGCACAATTATTCTTTGAGAAATCGCATTCCCTAAAAGGTTACAAATCTTTTGTTCGCAGAGATTAGCAAAAACATTAGCGGTTGTGTGTTGTGCGTCCAACAGCCTACATCGTCTTGTGTTGTTGTATCAGCGATAACAAGGATGCGTGGGAGTGTTGGTAACTTACCACGTCAAAGAGTTCTCAATAATGGAAGATAAAGGATGGATGTATATGTGTATGTCACTCAGCTGTCGTTATCAGAGTGCACGTGACACGATTTGTGTGGGAGAAGTGATAAAAGTAGTATTAGTAGTTCAGAATTAATAATACATCTCTCTCTCTCTCTCTCTCTCTCTCTCTCTCTCTCTCTCTCTCTCTCTCTCTCTCTCTCTCTCTCTCTCTCTCTCTTCTCTCTCTCTTTTTCCCTCTCTCTTTTTTCCTCTCTCATCTCTCTATTTATCTCCAATCTCTTTCAAATACATGTATATACCGCAACACAAAACATTTAAGAAACTTTTAATAATTACTTCTCGCAAGACCTAAAACACGAGTAAACATAAAAAAAAAAAAAAAGAAATGCAAATATGTAAGAAAAAGAATAAAAGCTAAAACGCAAACATGCACGCAAAATACGGTAGGAAAAAGGAAAAACCCAAAAAAAATGGAAACAATTGGAGCAAATTTATAATAAAAGATTCTTGATTGAGGCAAAAACAAAGCAAAAGATCATTCGCCATTTCAAATCACCAAAACCGTAATAAAAGAAATCGACTATTTCTGTACTTTTCCCAATCTGTTTTTAGATCATTTTAAACGCTTATTAGAAAGTTGTGAATTTTCGCATTAATTGCACAAAAGTGCACTGCCTTGCGGGAATTCTTAGCCGCGCAGTTATTTAAACCTACACGATAATGAATGTTTTAAGGAAAACCTGCATATAGATTTGAAATTTACAAAATCAGTTAACTATTCTTACATGAGATTCTAAGTTGAGGGGAAAAAATAAAATCAAAGCAAAAGATGAATATCCCCAACTTGAAATCAACAACAACAACAAAAAAAGGTAAATTCTAGGTGCCCAGAAGGCACTGAGCATAATTCTAATTTATAAATCTATATAATATTTTATTTGGTTGTGAATGCAGGATGGTATTTTTGATCCTCCAAGCCTTCTTAAGGAATAGTCCTAAGCTTTTTTTCCCGCCGATAAGAAGTGGCACAACACACACTTTTCTCGCATCGCGCATGTCATACTGACACACACACACACACGTACACGCGTGCTCTTAAGACTTAAGTGCCAGGCACGGGTTGTTATGTCGTTTTGGTTTGCTTTGGTTTAAATCCTCTTCAAGGCAAAAAAAATATTGGGTCGTACGCATTGGACAAAAGTAATGTTGCAAGGTTTTGTTTTGTGGTGTTTTTTGTTGTTGTTGTTTTTTTTTTGCTTAATGCTTGTCTGTTCTCCCTCTTAACTTTTTTTTTTTTTAGTTGTTCTACAATCTTTTCAAGATAATGATGAAAATCAAGAACAGACTTTGAGACAGTCTATATTTTCCCTCTGCAATTTGCCAAACTGATCCTTTAAGCGACTCAATGTCCAAGCGTACATTGATTAGCAAAGGTATCAAACATGCCAACCGTCACGGTTTAAAATTGTAAAGCAAGGGAGAAGAGAAGAGAAGTGCATGATATGTATGAAGCTATTTGATATGCTGTTAGTATCATACACGTGTATGTAAATCTCGGTTCGAAATGACGATAATAGCCAAGTTTGTTTAAAGAAGAAGAAAAAAATCTTAATCTATTTAAAGATTCCTCCAAACGCTTAAGAAAAAACAGGTTGTTACATAAAATGATGTGCAAGTTTGAATTCCCACAAAACAGTGCACTTGGGAAAACCCTTTCCCGTAATTTTAGAGTCTATTTTAAAACCCTTTTTTTTTTCTTTTCAAGCGCTGGTTAGAAAGCTAAAAATTCCCGCGTAAAGTGCCCAAAGGTGCGCAACTAGCCTTGCGTTAATTCACGGATCTCCATATATTTGAACCCAAGCGATAACCAATGTCTAGATATCTAGAAAGATCCAAAACTAGAGTTCCATCTTATAAAGTAAGCTATCTAGTCTTCTTCGTAGCTTTCTAATGAGTGTTGATATACACATCTAGTTTCAGGAAGAAACCGTATAAGCTGTTTTGTTTTTTAGCTTTCTAGCTCCACTTCCTCGAGAATGGATTGTGTCTCGGTCTGCAATTTCAGGCAGATTTATTATTTTAGTCACATTCGCATGCGTAGCGTATTCTCGGTTATTTTACTTTTTCTTTTCATAGAAATGTTTTTGTTTTGATGCTGTTATTGCTTTTTTTTTTCCAAACGAGTGACACTTCAATGCACACAGGGGTGTGACACATCAATACACACAGGCTTTTGACACTTTAATGTGCATATGTGTATGACGCTCAAACGCACATAAGCGTGTGCCACTAAAATGCACACATAGACGTGTGACACTATAATGTACACAGGAGTGAGACACTTCAATGCACTTAGGTTTGTGACTCTTTAATGCACAAAGATGTTAGACGCTTAAATGCACATAGGTGTATGACATAATGCACACAGGCGCGTCACACTTTAATGCATAAAGGCGTGTGACACTAGTCTTACTTGCATACAGGCGTGTGACACTAGTCAATATTGCACACAGGCGTGTGACACTGTAATGCACACAGGCGTGTGACACTTTAATGCACACTGGCGTGTGACACTCTAATGCCTACTGGCGTGTGACACTTTAATGCATATACACTCCAGAGATCGATCGCAATACAGAGGAAACGGGATTCCGCTCGCAATTACATGACCGGAAGTAGGGCAGGCCGCCCACAGGAAGTGACGTGATCCTCTCTGGTTTGCGCATGACACGATTCCTGTGGGGGCTAGCCTAGCTGAAGAAGAGATGAAGCTATAGGACAAAAAGTGATCGTGTTGAATGAGAGGGGAAGGGGTGGGGGGAGGAGGAGGAGGGAAGGGGGAGAGAGAGAGAGAGAGAGAGAGAGAGAGAGAGAGAGAGAGAGAGAATGACAGACAGACAGACAGCCAAATAGAAGGGGGCGAGGCGACGGAGAGGCAGGATAAGCAGGATAAGGAGAGGGGGAGGAGCGATAGACACAAATAGAGGGATGGAGGGAGGGGAAAACATTAGAAGAGAAGGAAAAAAAAAAGAGGAAAAGGTAAATTAAAACATAAAACAAACAGCGTGCGAAAGAGAACAACAGAGACATAAGTGTTGATAAAACGACGTCGGCTTCGACGACAGAAATTTGTTGAAAAAAACAAAGAAAAAAAAGACCACAGATAAGATGATCAGAGAGAAGCCTCCGTCGGGTAACGCCGAGTGAACAAGGTGGGGATTTACAAATCTGCCGCAGAGTTTCCCGTAAAACGCCGGAGATAACGAAATCTGATAACTTGGTTGAGACATACCAATCGGCGTGCGTGCCAGAGGCGAAGGCCAGGCTATCTCGTTGGTGGATGGGCTACACCAAACTATAACAACCAACAATTGCTCGTTGGTGGATGGGCTACACCAAACTATAACAACCAACAATTGCTCGTTGGTGGATGGGCTACACCAAACTATAACAACCAACAATTGCTCGTTGGTGGATGGGCTACACCAAACTATAACAACCAACAATTGCTCGTTGGTGGATGGGCTACACCAAACTATAACAACCAACAATTGCTCGTTGGTGGATGGGCTACACCAAACTATAACAACCAACAATTGCTCGTTGGTGGATGGGCTACACCAAACTATAACAACCAACAATTGATGAAAGACTGCACTGCGAATTTCTCTGCAGATACAGACATTCACGCGCAAAGAGGGACATATGAGCAGAGAGAGGCCGGAGATTTTAAGATTTGCATGTATGTTTATAATATATATATATGTGTGTGTGTGTGTGTGTGTAGAGAGAGAGACAGAAAGAGAGGGAGAGATAGATAGAAAGGGGGGGGGGGGAGAGAGAGAGAGAGAGAGAGAGAGAGAGAGAGAGAGAGAGAGAGAGAGAGAGAGAGAGAGAGAGAGGGAGAGAGAGAGAGAGAGAGAGAGAGAGAGAGAACAAAAGACCCTCTTATCAACTCAAAGCCGAAAAAAAAAGTTCTAATGACGAGATCCCCCCCCCCCCCAAAAAAAAAAAAAAAAAAAAAAAATTATTTATGAAATGAATAATATATATTTATATCAGGTCAACCGTCTTGATAAGATAAATCGCCATAAGTTTCGTAACATTGAGCTGATTGTGTCGAAGCAAGGAACTGACGCATGGAATGTACGTTATCTGTTTTTTAAAAAAAAAAAAAAAATAAAAAAAAAAAAAAATCGCTTCATTACTTAACTTCTACGAAAAATACACTCTGTACAGCACGTAGGCCCGTAAAGTATAAACTTTTTTTATTTTTTTCCGTGACACGCACTTTTGTGCGTACACCTAGATTAGATAAAGAACGTTTTGAACAACGATTTGTTCCTGACCCGGCTTTTTTATTATTATCATTACTATTTAACTTTTCCAAGCATCCTGACGTAACTAACACGGGGTCACGGTCATATCATGGGCGATGATAGTCAATGAATTACTAGTCACGTCACGTGACAACATTAACGTTAATGATGGGCAATAATTGGGGAAAGTAGTCCACGTCCATTGATGATTTATGGCGGCGTTACGTGATAACACGTCTGCGCGGCGCGCACAATTTGCGGGAAAAACCGGTTCGCTCTGTACTT
>JAWDGP010007592.1:200000-202500 GCA_033675545.1 Elysia crispata
ATTCTAGATTAGATCTAGATCTAGATCTACAACGTTTTATCTAGATCTAGATCTAGACTAGATCTGGAATCTAGATCTGAATCTTGATCTAAGGGTAAGACTACTAGAGAGGAACTAACTGTAAACAGGTCTAATCTAATCTAGACCTCGATTTGATGAAAATAAAAACTGAATCTATCTAGTATCTAGATCTAGATCTTAATCTTTAAGCATTTTGGCATTAGGTAATGGATGTCAACAAACCTCTGTCTTCGTTATTCGATGCTTGGCAAGTTTCACCACTGCAAAGTTTCCCTTGCCAATCGTCCTTTCGATATCGTAAAAGCCAACACGGATTTGTCTGTTAGGTCTTTCAGCCATGACCATAGTTTAACGGTTATAATTCCATAAACTTCAGAAAAAATGTGAGGCCAGCTTTCAATCTTGTAAGGCCTCGGAAGTGAACGCACACACTCGACATTTTCCACAAGCCTAAACGCTTGCTTTGAAAGAGAAGCACAGACTGTTTAGCTAGCAGACGATGTGTTCGGCCTGTGTGTGCTCTTGTCCAGGCCTCGCATGGCAAGAGCTTCCGACCTGTGCAAGTGACGTCATATTGACGTCAGGCTTACCTATTATCTGATTCAAAGGCGGAGTTTCGAAGTCTGCCGGTTGCTAAGAGCCGTGACGCAAATCAAGGCCTCCATCTCTCTCTCTCTCTCTCTCTCTCTCTCTCTCTCTCTCTCTCTCTCTCTCTCTCTCTCTCTCTCTCTCTCTCTCTCTCTCTCTCTCTCTCTCTCTCTCGAAGGCTTATCCATCCTTAGAAAAATAGATGAAGAAAAAATATAACGAAGAGCGAAGAAAAAAACCACGAAAGCCGATGCGTCGGTGAGGAGATAGATCTAGCGTTTTCGTGAGCTGGCAAAAATGATCGGAGAGCGACTGATAAAGATGTGCAAAGTAAATGAAATTTCAACAGTACTGGCTACAGACTGCTGTGAAAGCTGCCGTGTGGTTTTTCGATGGCTAATCTAGAGGTGTTTTTAAGCGTCAAGAATTTAGATCTAGTTCTAGATCTTATTATCTATCGGGAGGCGGGGGGTTAGGATTTTTTTTTTTTTTAATCTTTTGTTCAACTCGTTTTTCTTTGAAAGTCAATTCATCTGATAATAAAAATTCTTAACATAAGCAAATTCTTGTGTTTTCTCTCTCTCTCTCTCTCTCTCTCTCTCTCTCTCTCTCTCTCTCTCTCTCTCTGTCTGTCTCTCTCTCTCTCTCCCTCCCTCCCTCCTCTCCTTTCCCTCTTCCTCACTCCCTCTCCTTCCTCTCGCCCCCCCCCCCTCCCCCTTTCGCTCTCTCCCTCAAATTCTTGCGTTCTCTGTCTCTCTCTGTCTCTCTCTCTGTCTGTCTCTCTCTCTCTCTTTCTCTCTCTCTCACTATATCTTTCTCTCTCTCGCTCTCTCTATGTGTATGCTTATATATTTATGTATTTCATTCTCTGCCGAAACATGTGCATGTCCCAACCCCTTCTTTTCTAGTCCACCCTGCCTGACGGATGCTTAAGTTAAACATGCAAATACGTCCTAAGGTCATGGTGTTGTGTCCGGGTGATATTAAACAACAACCCAACAAAATAGCCTTTCTTTCTTTCCCCCTCCCTCCCCTCTCTCTCTCTCTCTCTCTCTCTCTCTCTCTCTCTCTCTCTCTCTCTCTCTCTCTCTCTCTCTCTCTCTCTCTCTCTCTCTCTCTCTCTCTCTCTCTCTTTACCTGTCTGCCTTTATATGGTTTGCTCTTATGCAAATACGTCCTTAGGTCAAGGTGTTGTGTTAGGGTGATTATAAAACAACAAACATGCAAAATAGCTTCTCTATCTTTCTCTCTCTTCCTCTCCTCTCTCTCTCTCTCTCTCTCTCTCTCTCTCTCTCTCTCTCTCTCTCTCTCTCTCTCTCTCTCTCTTATCTGTCTGCCTTTATATGGTTTGCTTTTTCCTTGTCTTTGTCTCTTTTTCCTTTCACCTCGCTGCTTCTTCCCTCTCTCTCTCTCTCCATCCCTTGTCTCCCACTTTCTCTGCCCTCCTCTCTCGCCCTCTCTTTCTCCTCGCCCACTCCCCAATCCCTCCCGACCCATGTCATCACCCATTGGTTTTGACGTCCTGCATTTTGTCAAATGCCACAATCGACACGGCGAAGCTATCTCCGAACTTGTGAGACACGCCGGTGTATAAAATCACGAGCGGTGCTTACAAGCTAAGATCATGTGACGCGAGATGTCTTAATCGATCTATCAATTCTTGCACCGCTAGAGATGAGTCTGCACTTTTATTTTTTATTTTTTTTTTTTTTCGCTTTTTTTCAAACGAACGAGACAAAATTTTGATCATAGTCTTAACCACCAAAATTGCAATTGGCTTCTATTACCTAGTAGTACATTAGTAAATCTAATGCTCTTAAAAAAAAAAAAGGTGAATTTTTTTCCATCAAGACCTTCTATAACTATTACCCACGAGTCCTTCAAACGTGAC
>JAWDGP010007592.1:212500-220000 GCA_033675545.1 Elysia crispata
GACTACAAGCTGATCTAATGATGGTTGTTGGAGGAGTCGAGGAGGAGAAGGAGAGGAAGAGAAGAAGAGAGGATGATGATGATGATGATGATGATGATGATGATGATGGTGATAATAATAGTGAAGATGGTGGTGGTATTGGTGGTTATGGTGATGACAATAAGATTGATGATGATGAATATGATGATGATGGGGATGGTGGTGGTGGTGTGGTTGTGGTGATGATGAGGATGGTATCGATGATGATGATGATGATGGTGATAATAATAGTGAAGATGGTGGTGGTATTGGTGGTTATGGTGATGACAATAAGATTGATGATGATGGTGATGATGATGATGGGGATGGTGGTGGTGGTGTGGTTGTGGTGATGATGAGGATGGTATCGATGATGATGATGATGATGGTGATAATAATAGTGAAGATGGTGGTGGTATTGGTGGTTATGGTGATGACAATAAGATTGATGATGATGATGATGATGGGGGTGGTGGTGGTGGTGTGGTTGTGGTGATGATGAGGATGGTATCGATGATGATGATGATGATGATGATGATGGTGAAAATAATGGTGATGATGGTTGTGGTATTGGTGGTTGTGATGATAATAATAATATTGATGATGATGGGGGTGGTAGTGCGGTTGTGGTGATGATGAAGATGTCGATGATGATGATGATGATGATGATGGGGGTGGTGGTGCGGTTGTGGTGATGATGAAGATGTCGATGATGATGGTGATGATGATGATGGGGGTGGTGGTGGTGGTGCGGTTGTGGTGATGATGAAGATATCGATGATGATGATGATGATACTGATGATGATAATGATGATGATGATGATGATGATGATGATGATGATGATGATGATGGTGAAAAAAATGGTGAGGATGGTTGTGGTATTGGTGGTTATGGTGATGATAATAATATTGATGATGATGGTGATGATGATGATGGGGATGGTGGTGCGGTTGTGGTGATGATGAAGATGTCGATGATGATGATGATAATAATGGTGACGATGGTGGTGGTGGTGGTATTGGTGGTTATCGTGATGATAATAGTAATAATGATGATGTTGATGATGGTGATAAAATTGGTGAGGATGGTTGTGGTGGTGGTTTTGGTGGTTATGGTGTTGATAATGATGATGATGATGATATTGATAATGATGATGATGATGATGATGATGATGATGATGATGATGGTGATAATAATGATGATAATGATGATGATGATGATAATGAGGATAATGATGATGATGATGATGAAAATGATGATAATGATAATAATGATGACGATGATGATGATGATGATGATGATGATGATGATGATGAATACGATTTTTAGGCCTATACTAACTGTGTTGAGTGAAATAAAGGATATTTTCTTTCCCCAACTCTTTACCAAAAGCAGACATGATTCGTAGATTAGGTTTTAACAAGGGATAAAAGTGTGACGTCACTGCTGTGTCTAAGCAATGTGATATAAACACTTTGGTCAAGATTGTCATATGTCAACAATATTCCATAATTCACATGGGTCAAGATTGTCATATGTCAATAATACTCTATAGCACATTTGGGTCAAAATTGCCCTAAGTCAATAATCTTTATTATAAAAAAGCAAAGTTAATTTATTTCTACGCTACCTTCTACAAAACCACTCAATATGCAGTAATGTAGTTTACTGATTTTTAAAATTACACTTTGGGTCCAGATTGTCCGAAGCCAAAAAATAGCCCATAATACACTTGGGTTAGTTTTTGGTGTAGTGAAGCGATGTACTTAAAGATGTTTGGAACCATTTACTACAAGCGTTGAAATCTGGTCTTCACAGTATTAGGCATTTGCAACTTAGGCCAGATTTGAAATTTGTAGTAAATTGAGGAAGTTTAAATTTCACTATAGTATCCCCCTTAAGGAGAAGTGACGTCATAATTTTTCTTCCCATTTTTGACGGCACGGTTTAAGTAGCTAGGCCTATATTATAACTCTCCTATAATTATTCTCAAACGAGCCAAAGGCAAGCACTTATCTAGCTCTAAATGACTCATTCCCACGATTATAAACAAAACCCGAAGCAACTTAACCTGTTAATCCGAGAAAGTGATCAACGCCCATGTTTGATTTATCTTCTCTTAACAAGGGCAATAACCCGGACCGTTACATGTAGGCTTAACTCCCCTGGTAATTAATATCAATTTTTTTTTAAGCTAGACGTACCGACAGGTGTTCTTATGATTGTGCGTAGGATCTTTACGATGTATCGATAGGTAGTCTATGCCTAAAAGCTTTATTTTTGTTTACGGTCGTCGGAAACTTATTTTTCGTTACCTTAGGCCTGTGATAGAGTAGAGAAAAAAGCAATCAGAAATCCTAGATCTATCTCGAGGCTGTCAAATGGGACGAAAGGCCTAAAACCACAATAAAAAAAAGACGGTATTGGCGGGGATCGAACCCACACCTTTGTACTGCACTCGCCGAGCCTAGACCTAGACCTAAACGCTAATCACACAGCCATCTTATCCAGTCCCACGAATAGAGAAGCAATACTCTGAAACTGCCACAAAGAGCGAAGGTTTAGCAGACGGCTTACGTGCCTCTGATCATGAGTCGTAGCAGTAACTACCAAATGGTTTCCCTTTTGACGTGTGCAAAATCGCCTTGCGTTGTTTACATCGCAAGATCGCGTTAGTCGGGAAAATTCGTAGCAAATTCCCAGACCTCACGAAAACTGTGTCGGGTCATGTCAGTGTGGGTATACGGTAGATACACACACACTACAGCACGCTGACAGGGCTCTAGATTAGTACCAGAGAGGATATATACATAAAGTCTCTCTTCTCTGCTACTTCTCACACGTAACCATATACTCTCTGGTTCTCAGTGGCATTAGAGTATCGCTAGCAGTTATCGTGTAACCCTTACATAACAGTTACCTTCTCGGGTGTTTGCGAAAAACGATTACGCTACGAACCGCTGGGTGGGAGAAGTTTATGCAAATGATGTCGGTCAGTCTAAAAAAATAGCGTCCAAGTCTAAGGGCCGTAAGCCTCGCATGCTAAACCTCAGGATACCAAAATAGGTGAACCAAATAACGCGTCAGAAATTCAGCAGGCATAAATTTGCTTATAATTAAGACTTGAGCAATTAGATAGTGATCTCAATTTAATCCAAGCATCAAACAGTTTGAAATGAAATGTTAATAGTTATAAGCATAAAACAATGCAGACCTCGTTAAAACGAATAACTAGCCAGTTATGTAAACCAAGTTGTGACATGGTTTTACAACAGGTGTTAAAATTTCTCATTAAATTCATGCTTGAATATCATGATGGCACAAAATGGATGGCTTTTTTCATGTATTTGCTTAATGTCTGTTGTTTTCCTTCTTCTTCTTCTTCTTCTTCTTCTTCTTCTTCTTCTTCTTCTTCTTCTTCTTCTTCTTCTTCTTCTTCTTCTTCTTCTTCTTCTTCTTCTTCTTCTTCTTCTTCTTCTTCTTCTTCTTCTTCTTCTTCTTCTTCTTTTTCTTCTTCTTGCTCTTATTGTTGTTGTTATTATCGTTGTTGTTGTTGTTGTTGTTGTTGTTGTTGTTGTTGTTGTTGTTGTGGTTGTGGTTGTTGTTGTCGTCGTTGTTGTTGTTGTTGTTGTTGTTGTTAATGTTGTTGTTGTTCTTGTTCCTCTTCTTCTTCTCCTTGCTCGTATTGTTGTTGTTGTTGTTGTTGTTGCTCTTCTTCTTCTTCTTCTTCTTCTTCTTCTTCTTCTTCTTCTTCTTCTTCTTCTTATTATTATTATTATTATTATTATTATTATTATTATTATTATTATTATTATTATTATTATTATTATTATTATTATTATCATTATTTCTATCATTACTATCGTTACTACTATTATTTTTTTCCTTTTGTTTACCGGGAAGGCGGTGGCGTGGAGTGAACCTATCAGCTCATAAATAGACATTCTGCCAATCTCACACCACGATTCGATTTTGTTTAGTAGCCTCGAAGCCTTGCAAAATCTAAAACTGTCGAGGGCGAAAACCTAAACAGAAATTGGCTAATAAAACCCAAAACATGTTACTTTTTTCAACATCTCACAAATCACTTTCTCGGGCAATCTAGAGAGAAAATGAGGTTACGATAAACTGGGTAATATTTCTATATCCTGAAATTTTCTTTTATAAAAAAAACAAAAAACAAAAAGGGAAAAAATGCATAGGTTAATTTTTGTTTACAATCTTGAAGTAACGCTGGTGTTTTTACAATATGGCGGCGGATCGGCTCTCCTAGACGCGTGAACTATTTATAGAACTCAGGGCAAAGTTGTTTTTCCCGCTGCGCCAATGAAGAGGTCTTGCCATCTGTTGATATGGAATTGTTATACGAAACCTACTTTGTGACGTTAGCTTTAAAAAACTGATGTATATACGTTTTACAACTCATAGTGGACAAAGTGACCTACTTTCTATAAATATCCTGCATGGAACTGAAGGAGGAGTTATTCACACTAATCTAAACATAACTCTTCCCAACGGCTGCTCTTTCTATAAACGTAAATTAAACTTTAAGCTATTGTTGGCGCTATTGTCTGTATTTGTTTACAACTCATCCCCCCCCCCACACACACACACACACCTTAATAATTATTTTAGCACCTGCCTTTTCTAATGTATTTATTTTTATTCATAAACTTCATGTCGCCGATATGATGATAATAATGTCCAGGCTTTTTAATTTAACGGGAAGACATGGGAAAGCAGACTTTTATGATACATGGGGTATTTCTTTTGTTTTGTGTTTGTTTTGTTTTGGGTTTTTGTGCGTATTAACCTTTTTTTTTGGTTTTTCTTCCTTTTAATTTAAATCCGTATTTGTGGATTTTAGCAAAAAATGGATGATGGATTTTTCTTGGTTTTGAGTGGAGGAGGTAAATCATGGGTCAAATAATCCTAAGAAAGGCGAATTTCTTTAGTACGATGGAAAAAAAAAAGAAAGAAAGGAAAACGGGTGAGATAAGGATGAAACCAGATAGACTTTGACCGTCAATAAAATGATTATCAAATTATAAACTTCTTAATTTATGGTGTTTACAAAAGGGAGAAAACAACCCAACAAAAGACAACGACAAACAATAGTGAATGTTTTTAATGAAAATTCTGAAAAATCGTTTATCTATCAGACGGTAGAGCGTTTCAGTCGTTCAAAGAGATGTTGATATTCACCCAAGTCTTGAATTGCTTTTCGTTTATTTCATCAAGTCCTATTTTTTCATGTTATCAATTTTAAATATTTGTTTGCTATCCAATATAATAAATTCTCAATCTGAGGATAAATTGCAGACATGATAATGTTGATAATAATAATAATAATAATAATAATAATAATAATAATAATAATAATAATAATAATAATAATAATAATAATAATAATAATAATAATAATAATAATAATAATAATAATAATAATAATAATAATAATAATAATAATAATAATAATAATAATAATAATAATAATCATAACAACAACAACAACAACAACAACAACAACAACAATAATAATAATAATAATAATAATAATAATAATAATAATAATAATAATAATAATAATAATAATAATAATAATAATAATAATAATAATAATAATAATAATAAATTAGGCCTACAGATTGAATAAGTTCAATTCATTTGTTTTTTTTTACTTCCATTAGCATGTGAAGATTACGTATTTTCCCCAGCAACGCGTCCTTGCCATGAAAACAACGGAAGGCAGTTTGCACACGGCACAAAGGAAACCACGTTCTGGTTACGTTATGACTCATGACCAGCGGTACGGACGCCGTCTGTGAAACCTCAATACTAGTACAGCGCGAGGCAAAGCGTCTGCTATAACAGCCCTGTCTGAAAGGACGTGTGAGGATAGATGAGGTGTCGCACCGCTCACTCAAATCTGCGCATAATTCACGTTATGAGAAAAACACTTTAGTCAACGTATTCTCGGCCTATCTGCGCATGATAATGTGAAAACCGCTTTTGTTAATGTTATGTTCTTGGCCTATCTGCACATGATAATGTGAAAACCGCTTTTGTTAATGTTATGTTCTTGGCCTATCTGCACATGATAATGTGAAAACCGCTTTTGTTAATGTTATGTTCTTGGCCTATCTGCACATGATAATGTGAAAACCGCTTTTGTTAATGTTATGTTCTTGGCCTATCTGCGCATAATAATGTGAAAACCGCTTTTGTTAATGTTATGTTCTTGGCCTATCTGCGCATGATAATGTGAAAACCGCTTTTGTTAATGTTGTGTTTATGGCCTCTCTGCACATGATAATGTGAAAACCGCTTTTGTTAATGTTATGTTCTTGACCTATCTGCGCATAGTAATGTGAAAACCGCTTTTGTTAATGTTATGTTCTTGACCTATCTGCGCATAGTAATGTGAAAACCGCTTTTGTTAATGTTATGTTCTTGACCTATCTGCGCATAGTAATGTGAAAACCGCTTTTGTTAATGTTATGTTCTTGACCTATCTGCGCATAGTAATGTGAAAACCGCTTTTGTTAATGTTATGTTCTTGACCTATCTGCGCATAGTAATGTGAAAACCGCTTTTGTTAATGTTATGTTCTTGGCCTATCTGCGCATGATAATGTGAAAACCGCCTTTGTTAATGTTGTGTTTATGGCCTCTCTGCACATGGTAATGTGAAAACAGCTTTTGTTAATGTTATGTTCTTGACCTATCTGCGCATAGTAATGTGAAAACCGCTTTTGTTAATGTTATGTTCTTGACCTATCTGCGCATAGTAATGTGAAAACCGCTTTTGTTAATGTTATGTTCTTGGCCTATCTGTACATAGTAATGTGAAAACCGCTTTTGTTAATGTTATGTTCTTGGCCTATCTGCGCATGATAATGTGAAAACCGCTTTTGTTAATGTTATGTTCTTGACCTATCTGCGCATAGTAATGTGAAAACCGCTTTTTTTAATGTTGTGTTTATGGCCTCTCTGCGCATAATAATGCGAAAACCACTTTTGTAATGTTATGTTCTTGATCTATTTGCGCATAATAACGCGAAAACCACTTTTGTAATGTTATGTTCTTGATCTATTTGCGCATAATAATGCGAAAACCGCTTTTGTTAATGTTATGTTCTTGGCCTATCTGCGCATAATAATGTGAAAACCGCTTTTGTTAATGTTATTTTCTCGGCCTAACCCTAAGTCAGACTATCTGGGTGTGTGGGTAGAATCTCACCGAACAAGCCCTATCCTTGGCTTGACGGAACGCCGCAATCTCCGAATAAGAAACTCGCGGAACTTAGGGGACTGAAAAATAACTAAAAAAACTGCTGTCCAGTTTGTGGCTTTATCCATCCATCTGGGTCCTATTTGAAGCGTGATTGTTTGGTTTAGGGACATGAAGCAGCCTTGTAGAGGATAGAACACATCAGAGAAACCATCTTTAAGCCTCTTGTGTAAGCCGAATAGGAAGTG
>JAWDGP010007592.1:230000-257500 GCA_033675545.1 Elysia crispata
GCCTGCAGCTAGAACTGCTCATGGCGGCTCGGCTCAGCTACTGCGCAGCTGCTGCTTTTGGTGCGGACACTGGAGCCTGCAGCTAGAACTGCTCATGGCGGCTCGGCTCAGCTATATCTTTTGGTGCGAACACTGTAGCCTACAGCTAGAGCTGCTCATGGCGGCTCGGCTCAGCTGCTGCCTTTGGTGCGAACAACCCCTAAGGGTCCCAGACCCATTCTGTTATGATAATGAAAGATGGCAGTTTGAGTGATCTCTCACGGCCTCAGTCCATAGCGGGGAGGCGCCGATTGCAGGCCGGAATTTAGTTAAAACTGTCTTAGTTTCACTATTTTTATGTATTGACAAACTTGAAAAATTTGTTGGCTTAAATCTCAGTAGAAAATTAACCACGTAAGTTATAAATTTTCATACATAGGCCAGGAAAAATGCTGGTACGGTGCTCTTTTTTATGCTTGTTGTCATAGATAGGAAGTTTGTTGTGACCAAAACTAATATGTCGGACGACCCTAGCAACCACTGAAACGAAAGGACAAAAAAGTTGAAGTCTTTGCTCAGTCTGGACATCTGCGTGTCCTCGTTAACCTGAGGACAGAAACACCTATAGTCGTGAACCGAGTTATTACCCGGATTGTATTATGAATCGTAAAGTATCCGTCAAGCCAAACCGGTTCGCAATCAGTCTGAAGCGGTGAGAAAATCACTACAGGAAATCGAGTAAAATTGTACCATTCCCAATCTATTTTAGTCCGTTTAAAACGCTTGTTCGAAAGGTGTGGTTTTTTGCATTAAGTGTGTAAAAGTGCACTGCCTTGCGGATATTTTTAGCCGCGCAGTTAGTTAAACTTACATGATAATGAATGTTTAAAAAAAAGTAAGAAATAAATTCATATATAAACAAATAAATCAATGAATAAGTAAAGTAATATCTGTAAATAGATTCGTATTTTACAAAGTAAGTTAAACACAAGAGAGAAAGCCGTCAGGAATTTATCAAAGGTAAAAACTGCCTCAACTGCCATAACACTGCAACAGAGAAGGACAGTTCAACGCTAAGAACCCTACACAGTTACCTGAGTCGGGGATATATTAAAACACACACATATATATATATATATATATATATATATATATATATATATATATATATATATAAAGATAAACAAAAGTAAAAATTAAAATAAAAAAATAGAAGAGGCAAAATTTATAAATATAAGTCGAACTTAAACCATAAGCATATATATATATATAAATATATAAAATTATATATATTATCTTCGCCCACACACATATATATATATATATATATATATATATATATATATGTGTGTGTGTGTGTGTGTGTGTCTGTGGGCGACGATTTCTCGGGGACCCTTAACCAGAGAGTCTAGATTCTAGATCTAGATCTAGATTTAATGTTGACCAAACGAGGCTCTTAAAAAAGACTTCTGTATCATATCATAGACCTCTAGAGATTAGAAGCCTACATCCAGGCCAGTCCAAACACAAACCCAAAATACAGAACGGCATATATATATATGTAATTTTTTTTTTTTTTTTTTTTTTGGAATAATGGTTCCAGACCCATTACATTTAAAACGTGATTTTCTGCTTTTTCTGGACACGGTGAGACCAACATGTGCGGCACTTTGTTCATTTTATTTTATTCATTTATTTATTTATTTGTTCATTTGTTCATTTATTTATTTAATTTTAATTTTTTTTTTTTTTTTTTTTTTTTTTTTTTGTAGAGGAGTTCTGGAGGGCATCTACTCGCCTCACCACGAAAAGACAATAGTAAAGAGAAGCAACTCACTATAACAGCCGATGAAATTTAGAATTTCCTAGTTATGTCCCATTATATCAGCTCTTGGACCTGGTCAACCCAAGACAAACCTGGGAAGTCAACGGTGTTTTTACAATTACGCTTTATAACACGGTGGTGTATTAGCAAAAAAAATTTTTTTTTTCTTACATATTTTGTTTTAGATAGAGAAGAGACTGACTGAGAGCGAGCAAGAAAGAGGGAAGGAGAGAGAGAGAGAGAGAGAGAGAGAGAGAGAGAGGGGGGGGGGGGAGAAAAGAGAGAGAGGGAGGCAGGGAGAGAAAAGAGAGAGCGAGAGAAAAAAGGAGAGAGAGGAGAGAATAAGCCTGTATTGCTCCTGTTGACATTACCCTAAATCTATACCTAGAAATCTAAGTATCCCTTGATGTAAAAATCTTACTAAAATTTTGATTGTAGATAATATTGTGAGTAACAGGATGTTAACAATTTAATGCTAAGAAAGCAGTCTCGCAGCGAACAAGATAATTCCAAATAATTTGGTTTGTCTGAAATTCAAATTGGGTCCAATGTTAACACCAGGATTTATTATTTCGAAGCTCCTCGCTTTTGTAAAAGGGAATTTTATCAACTGTCAGATATTTCGGCAAACAATTTGCCCATCCTTCCTTCATCTTATGACTTTTAAAAAATTTAGTACTTCTTAATTGTAGGCCCAAATTAGATGCAGACATTTGAAGAAAAACAACTAAGATCTAGAACAAAAATACATACTTATGGTTTTCAATGCATTATCATTACAGGACTGTTATGACATGATATCAGAACAGATTAGTTAATGGAAAAAATCACAAAAGTTTAGCTTGCCTCGTATAGATCTAGATTCAGAAATATTTTCAGTCCTACAGACAGTTTTGCAAAGTTATATTTCCAATATTTTGAGCCATAACTAACCGCTATCACTGCTATATACTCAGTCTCGGTAGCAGTTCAGAGCGGTCTAAAATTACCGGTATATACTCCGATGCAAAAATAAACAAGACAGATCAATTTTTTTTATTTTTCATAAATCAAGTCTAGTTTGTTGCAAGGCATCATAACACTATGCCCACCACATACCTCAAAATGTACCCCAAAAATATTTTGTGAAAGTCTCAAAAGAAATACCTAGAAAAAAAGAAGTAGTCATAAACTATATCTAACTTGAAACTGACAAAAGGGACCATAGACGTAAAAACACAGTGATGAACCAATGGCATGGCCAAGAATCAAACCCGCACCTTGATGTGGCACCCATTGTCTTGCAAAGACAAGACGAGAAACTTGACCACACAGCAATCTTTATATGTAAGAATTTGAATAGAGTAGATTCAAGAAAGATGACCTACATGCTGGCTAGAATAGGCTCTGAGAATTCCATATTTTTCAATATCAATCATTCACATCTTCAGACCCTTAGCTCCGTCTCTCCAACCCTCTATGTTACAAAATTGAGACACCATGACACAGACTGGCGGAATAAAATTGACTCAACTCGTGACGCTTATTTTTGTTTCACACATGAAAAATGTATTTTTTGTTCTGTTTTGTTTAAAAAATTTCACATCATGCGCAATAGAACATTGTAGAGAAGAAAACAATTACAATAATCAAAAACTTCTTTATATAATCACATTTGTAAGGGAGGAAAAAAAATAACTCTATAATTATCATGATATCCTACAATAATATATATATTATTAGCATATAAATTTATATTTTATATCATCTCATAGTGCTGAAGGAATCATATAAGTTAAGTAAAAATGAAAGCAAAATATGACAACACCAACATTGAAACATATGTCTGTATGAATTTATCACGGCATACCACAGAAATTACATATGTATCATTTTTTAAGACATATAAATGAAACCGTGACAAAAGGCTGTTTGTTAATTGTATCTGAAATTTTTACGATTCAAGATTTCTTAAGTGTAAATTGATATCTGAAGATTTATGATTTCTCCTGCTGAAAGATTTATGCGTTCAAACAAAGAATCTAAAAAAAAAAAAGAAAGGATGAATCATAACTTTGGATTTACTCATGGCATGTTTTAGGAATAAGGTTGAATTTTTATGCACTTTAGTCCACATCATACGTAAGTTTTCCATCCAGTATCACAAACAAGAAATAAATTGACTTTTCCCATGATACTTGATTTGTGAACATTTATTACCTACTCGTTTTCATATATATGTACCCTTGGGTTTTCAAAGTTAAGGGAAGAAAACTGAGAAAATTTGACCAAAACATGTTTTAGAAATTATTTTTTGAAAGGACAAAACCACATGTTTCTGAAAAATGACCTTTTGTCACAGCTTTAAATAAATGCAAACACTCAAACATATTCGTAGTCACGCACTATATTTTAAACTTCTCTTGACAATACTTCGTGATCCACAGCCACTCCATTTCAGCACGGCAAACACAAACACGTCAGTACGGGGCAACAGTCATTAAAAATCTACATACAACTCAACTACTGTAACACATACAATTTTTTTTTCATACATTATATTATATCACATTGTTGAGACCAAGTCTTTACAGCATGTGAGTGTGAGACCCTGGTTGAGGAAAACAATTTTTAAAAAATTAAAAAAAAAAAAAAAGAAGAAGAAAGAAAGAAAGAAAGAAAGACAGACAGAAAAGAAGGGAAAAAAAAAACAACTTTCTTAGGTTTCAACTCTAAAGACATTGTGAAACCTAATACATCAGAAGTCCAATTTTGACATACTGGCGGACTGATGTTGGTGCAGCGAGATCTGAGACTGGGGAGGTTGTACTGAGGATGGAGGGAAACCAAGAACAACTTTGATAAAACCCCAACATAGTGAAACTTAAAGTATCATGGGTCAGATACTCATACTGTCCTGATTGACCAGTTGACATTGGTACTGTAAGATTTAAGACCGCGGTGGAAAGTTCCAGTCGCACGACCCATACGGAAAACCACTCACAACTTACAACATCCCTGAAAGGTTGTTTTGGCTTCCGCAACGTTGGCCGACATAATACGTAACAAATAATTGCAAAATGTGGACTAAATGACTTCAACAAGTCGGCCATTCATGGCACAGAGTGTGACCCGATAGTTACACTGACCATTCTTGTTTGCTGCGACATCTGATTTAATCTTCACAATTCCTGGTTTTTCTTTAACCACCACCACCCAATTTATGAAACCTGTCTACATTTAATCAACACACAGCAAATATACCTCAAATGCCTTTGCAAGACTTAGTGATAAAACTAACAAAAAAAAAAAAAAGCAGTAGCAGTATAAATTCAGAAAAACACAAACTAGCGACAAAAAATCTAGAAGAATTACAGCAATAAAGATATACGAATATTGGGACAGAACTAAATCTATATATTAACTGCCAAAACGAAAAGTGCAATCAGGTATAATTTTGTCTTACAAGCTGTTAAAAAAAATCAAATTTACTTCAACATCAGATTTGAAGCTATGTTCTTATGTTTGCATAATAGCATTGGTCAACAAGAAAATTACTCAGATTTGCGTGAAGAAAATGGAACTGTACTTAATAAAAAAAAAATAACAAATGAATGAATGAAAACCAAACTATATAAAACAAAATTAAACATTGAAAAGAGTTGTGCCTGGAGAAACAAGGACAAGAATGGAACATTTTCAAATGATTGTACAAAGTGTACGTACAACGTACAAAGTGTATGACAAAGGAAACCGATCGACTAGCAGTGTAGCACAAAGTATGAGCACCGTGTAGTTACGAACAATTACGTTATACATATATATGAGGAATCAGAAAAAAACTCTTGCAAGTGTGTACAATGTTTAAAAACTCTAGACAGAATTATGTGTGTCTTTCTTTAGTTGAAGCCACTCCGAATTAAATATCGCATCAGAGTGAGGGATGTCTCAATTAGTATAACGAGCTACATAAAAAAATTTTTTTTTACCCTTCTTTTTTTTTTTTACTAACGATTTATTTTCCAGCTTTACTTCAAACGTTTATCTCATCAGGAAGAGGAAAAAGCCTTTCATAACATTTTCAAAACTAAAAATCTATTGGTAATAATGATAAATCTATTTATCAAATATCTATAAATATATATTGATCTAGAAACTTCACCTCTCAAACTTCATCTGAGACAGTTGCGAGAATATAATATGTAAGTTTTCATTTCTTCTTCCTCTATAAAAATCTGTAAAAGGCAGGTATAGCCTTGATATCAATTCTGCCCTTGACAAAGCAAAGTTATCTCCCATTTGTGAAATTTGTCAAGTTAAATGTGATGCGAGATCGATCTAAGTGTGCACAATAGACAAAACAAGTTACAGCAAAAGTAACTGAGCAGTTTTTGAAACCTACACACTTTGGTTTTACACAGCTCAGTGCCTGAAGTAACAAATGTAAAGTTTCCATGGAAACACCAATGGCATCAGTATTCCTTGTTAAGAACCAGTGATATTTCCATGGAAACACGAGTGGCATCAGTACTCCTTGTTAAGAACCAGTGGTATTTCCATGGAAACACGAGTGGCATCAGTACTCCTTGTTAAGAACCAGTGATATTTCCATGGAAACACGAGTGGCATCAGTATTCCTTGTTAAGAACCAGTGATATTTCCATGGAAACACGAGTGGCATCAGTATTCCTTGTTAAGAACCAGTGATATTTCCATGGAAACACGAGTGGCATCAGTATTCCTTGTTAAGAACCAGTGATATTTCCATGGAAACACGAGTGGCATCAGTATTCCTTGTTAAGAACCAGTGATATTTCCATGGAAACACGAGTGGCATCAGTACTCCTTGTTAAGAACCAGTGATATTTCCATGGAAACACGAGTGGCATCAGTACTCCTTGTTAAGAGCCAGTGATGACACACACACCAGTTCATCCTATCACAGCACAATACGTGCAGATCTCAGCCTATATAGCCTGGTCTTATGATTTTATTTGTTTGTTTGTTTGTTTGTTTACAATGTGTGTCTCTGTATAATCTTACTCAAAGCACAAAAAAAAAAGAAAGAAAAAAAAAGAAAATTACATGTCTTACAATATATTACAAAGAAAATTTTTTAAATTGTAAAGTGAATGAAATGAATATAAAACAATCATAGTTAAAAAAAAAAAAGCAAACTCAAACCTTCACAGGGTATTCAACTTTATATAATCCGAGGAATGTAACCGATGGCTCCTTCGCAGGGGACTTAGAAGTAAGTTCTTTGAGGGCCAAATAAATACTGCACTCACAGATTGATATTAATACATGAGGAAATTTTATATGAGAGATGGGAGAACAATAATACGAGCATACAGCCAAGATCATCATGAGCTGTCATACAGAAGGCGGGATGCAAATCGTGATCGATTCATCTCAATCATGAAATGAATAATAATTAAATAATATCTCATCTGAAATAAGATGTGTGTTGTTCATGGAGCAACACCTGAACCTGATAATGAGAAGTGGAATGGTTCGAGTTCGAGCCCAGAGATTATGGTTCACTGCTAAAGATTCTATTTTTTTTTTCTATTCTTGTCGAGTGAAACTACTTCATCTCTCTCTCTCTCTTATATTTTTAATTTTAAAAATCAAATTTTTCCTCTGAAAAAAAAAAAAAGATTGTTTATTAATACAATAACAAGATTTTCTGAGGTTATAAATTGAATAGTAATGATAATTTTATATCTTTTCTTCTATTTTCAACTCTTTTAAATGTCATACAATTGAAATCTGGATTAAAAGATAATAAATTCTATATTTTGGCTTTCTCAAACATTTTTTGAGCTGCAGTTTTTACTCTCCCTCTTTTTCTAAAAATAAAAATCATCTTTTACATTATGCCAAACTGGCAGTCTAAAGCCCACCATGTTCCAGTTCTGCTCACTACCTTGAATGGCATGAAATTTGACCTGCACCAACTCATAACAACAAAGTCTAAAAGCAATAATCCTTGCCAACAATAAACATAATTCCACAAAACATGAGAAGTGGGCAGACAATTGGATTGGAGTGAATGTATTGTCCCAAACACAAAGGAAACACGATAACCACCTATAAATAGATGTCATCTTTCTATCTTTGTCATGAATAATAAAAAAAAAAAAAAATAATAAGACTATTAATATAAGACGACGTGGTCACTGTCAGATGTTGTGCTGTGTAAGCAGAATACAAAACTAGTGGGCCTCAAATGACTCTACACTGTTTCTCTGTTTGAGATAACAGATTTAACAAGATTTTTTTTTTAAACATCAAACAATTTTTGAAATCCCCAGTAATTCTATAAATACTTCATTAACACAAAAAAAAAAAAAAACAAAGAAAAAAAGTCAAAATATTCTTATTTTAGAGGTGAAAGTTTCAAATTTCTAGGCTGTTTTTCAACCCAGTGACTTCAAAGCTTATGACAGGCTGATTAAATCTCAATCTTTGTTTATACGAATGCCTCGTTTACACAAAACCACCACCATTATTTTCATGAGATAACGACTCCTGGTAGACTGGGCTTGTTAACTTTTAAGTCCATCTATTCTACGCTTTCATGAGAGACTCTATTTCCTAGAAATTCCAATTATTTTCCAGGTATCTACAGTTATTTTTACACATAAATCCATAACTAAGCATTTTGCTAGTCTAGTCCCTGTATAAGACTGAAAGAGACATGTCAGTTTTGACCTACTTCTTGGATCCACAGCTTCTTATCACAGCTTAACAGGATATCTCACTTATCATATATTCCTTACATTATTATCACAGAGGGTTAAGTCCGTGAGTGTTGCCACGATTTGTGTCACTACATTATAAATACAAAATAAGGTGGGTTTGCATTCAATTATAATCAGACACCCAGAGCAAAATGAAGCTACATACACCCACATTCAATTTTAACCAGACACACAGAGCAAAATGATGCCACATACACCCACATTCAGGTAAGGCCACATTCAATTTTAACCATACACACAGAGCAAAATGACAGTTCAAACACCCACATTCAATCTTAACCACACACATAGCAAAATGGCATTTCATATACCAACATTCAATCTTAACCAGTAAACCACGCACACACACACGGAGCAAAATAATGCTACATACACTCACATTCAATCATAACCAGTAAACCACACACACACACACACACACACACACACAGCGCCAAATGCCACTACACACATCCTGATTCAGGTAAGGTCAGATTCAATCTGTACCCACACACAATAAGCACAGCATGATAAACATATTAGGTTTCTATGGCTCCTAAGGGGCTTATAGGTGTGTTTTTTTTTTGTCTGTCCGTATGTGAGTGTGTGGGTATATCTCTGTATGTCTCCTTTCAGATCAGCACTCAACTTCATATGCAGCTATCTTAACCAACATGTTGTTGTATGTGGTTTTCCTACTCAGTTGAGTATCGCATTTAGAACAATTCTATCAGAATGTGTGGACGTCAAGAAACACAGGGTTTCCATCCCATCTGCTTGACCATCGACTGGCCTCTTGACCACAACACTGGCCACAACCAGATGGAATGTGCAGGTACCAGCTTCACCTTTGTTTTTGAAAATTGCAAGTTTTTATTTAAGCAATCTGGGAAAAAATTGGGTAGCATTTAGACCTAACGACGGCGGAAAAAATGTGTAGCGACTTTGACTTCAGAATGTAAAATGTGTAGCGACTTTGACTTCAGAATGTAAAATGTGTAGCGACTTTGACTTCAGAATGTAAAAAAATAGCATTTGCTGTGCTAGTTGATATGATTTCTCTTTCTTTTTTTTCTACAATCTGTAATGTTACAAAGGATCTATAGACCTAAAACCTCTTCACAGAATCCTGGTAATTTCATGTAATGTTCAACCTTCAGGGACTCACAAAAATACAATGCTCTAATGATCAAACCTGGTAATACATGAAGGTCATGACATTTACTAAGACCGGACGAAAGACAAAATACTTTAAAGCACCTTAACAATGGAAATATGTAGTGACTGAAATTACTCACATTTTCATAACATTTTCAATCAACACACAAATTAAGTGTAAACCACAGGCATTTGTATTGGATTAACTACACTAGAGCCGCGGTAGAGTTGCAAAACACAAGGAAGGGAATTAGCCCCGATATCCCAAGTTGGGAGTTGTTGACGGAGCAACAAACGTCTGCCGGTTTGCCAAAACTCAGCCATAGCATTAAACTTCTATCTAAGAGCACCAAATCCAGCCAACTTCAGCAGCTGCAAACCCTTTGTTTCAACAGCAACGTGCAATCATTTAAGTCAATAGACATAGACATGAAATCTACAGCTTGCAGCTCTTTGAAATAAACGTCACAGCACCCTATTACACTGATCTTCTGACAATCTGCGGGTACTTGCTTCTGAGTATCTCCAAAATAAATTCATAACATTTATTGAGGGCAAGGTCTGCTACCGTCTGAAGCCCGATAAGCATACTTTCATCACACAATCAATCTCCTCCCTAGAATGTCTATATCACACATCGAGGTCATTGTTATCACAAACTCCAGGTGATGGGAGGAGTGGTGGTGCTGTTAGAGATCATGCCTTCATTAAGACTGGCAATATTTTTATTTTTGTTTATAAATTAGTGGAAGGATGTGGGTCAATTATTAACACAGGCCATAAGATGGTTACACAGCTTCGCGTATTCCAGATTGTCTCCAGACAGTTTCCGAACCTGCAAGCCCGGCTGGGGGACGTCACCGTCTCCGTCACCATAGGTGACTTCTAGCTCCATCTGCAAATCCCCTCCACCTCCGTTCAGATGAAACCGGGTGTCTGAGGAACATTGGTAATCTACTTGTGGGCCAATTGAATCAAGAGCTGCTTTCACAGCTCGCAGAACCTCTTCCACGCTTCGCCGTGGATACCGCGGACGAATCTCCAACAGTACTGGCGGCGCCTCGCTGTCGTTGTCGTTCTCCGTGTTGCTCATGATAGTGGAGGTGATGTTATTGAAGTTGTTGTTGTGAACCGATGCGTCCTCATCTTGTTCCATGGCTAGATCATCCGCCGCTGCTGTTGAGTCAGAGGCTGGTGCGTTTAGGCAGATGGAGGGTCTCGGTGTGTTGGCGGGTGTCGGGAAAGGGGAGGTAAGCAGAGACTGGCAGTCCCCGTAGATGGGAGAGGAGGATGATGGAGAGGGGCCCAATGAGGGGAAGAATGCTGAGGAGGAGGGAGAGGGAGATGAGGGTCGAGAGGAGCTAGAAGACAGTGAGGTCCGCTGACTCGTGGGCTGCGGCGGTGATGGAGATGGGGATGGGGAATGTTGACGAGAGTGGGTCGGAGACGGTGGAGAGGACGTTATGACAGGAATCGGCGACCGTGGCCGCGTGGGCGAGGCAGGAGACGGGGTGATGACGGTAACAGGGGAAGTGACTGGGGAGCATCCAACAGAGGCAGGCGAAGAGTGAGAACCTGCACTGATGGTGACTGAGGGCAGTCTTATGTTGTCGCTGCTGCTGATGTAATGGAGATTGACGCTCTCGTCATCAGAGGTCACCATCATCGATACAGAGGACTGTAAACTGCCACTACCACCACTGGAAAGTGCTGTAGTTGTTGAAGATGATGTTGAATCCAAGGGGAAACAGGTAGGGGACACGGCACGGTTTGACAAGAAAGGGATGTTGTGAGAGTGAGAGTGGCTGAGTCTGTTAGAGCTCAAAGACATGTAGCCGAGAGGGTTGTACGAATCGTCGTGGGGGGTGGACGAGAAAAAGAACGGGGACGCCCTCTGTTGTTGAAGGGTTGGAGAGGATGTTGAGGACGTGTATAGGTCGCAGGTGGCATCCGCGTGGTGGTGGTAGTGGTGGTGTCGTTGCTGCTGCTGCTGCTGCGAGAGGCTGTGGGGATGTGCTTGCTTTGTGTGATGATGATGAGGGTGGAAATGATGATGTCCAGACGGTCCTACCAGTTGCCTTCTAAACCGCGAGCTGGAAGAGCGGCCATGATGATGGTGATGGTGGTGGTGGTGGTGATGATGGCGCAGACTTGAACCCACTGTATTGTGGCTGGTACCCAGTATGATTGAGGCCGATGGGGAGTACGGGGCGGGCCGTGAGGATAGACTCTGAGCCTGAGAGGAAGCTGTAGAGGCAGCGGCAGATGACGAAGAAGTCGGGTACGGGGAGAAGGAAGATGCGTGTCCGTGTCGGGAAGTGGGCAAGGAATGTGATGAGGGCTTCGGACCCGGGATACTCGCCAGATGAGTGTTGATCCACGACGGGTTGAACAGCTGCTGCAGCAACATCTTGTGGTAGTGCTGCATCGCCAGGCGGTGCTGTTCCTCTTGTATCCGCTGATGCTGCTCTTGACTGGGAGTCTGTGAGGTGAAGGCCGAGCTATGATGTGAAGATACAGATGGGCTTACACCTGTCGTCCCATGGGAGGAAGAAGCCATATCTCCACAGAACAAACCTCCGCCCGTGTTTTGTCTATCCTCCATCGAGCTGGGGTCTGTGGTTATCACATCGGTCACATGACCCTGAGCATCCGTGATACTGATCTGGGGATTACCAGTGTAGTGGCGGCTGCCCTTTGTCTTTTTCCTCACCTTCTGTTTCTGTTGGTTATTATCCCCGCTTCCCTCTCCAAGACCAATTTGTTCTAGCTCGGAGGAGGATGTGGGTGTAAGTGCTCGGTGCTCACGGTACGACTCGTTCCCGTGGTTGTACAACCCATCCTGGCTACCACCCACATCCTCATCCTCGGCATCCATCTTTCTGTCTAACATACCATCGTTGTCACCGTCCGGTCCAGCCTCTGGTGTATCACCCGAGTCCTCTCGGATCATCTGAAGGTTCTGGAACACCAGTGGAGAGATGGCAGCTTGTGGCAAGAACCCTTGCGGTATGTTACTGCCTGCGCTGTAGGTTATCCCAGGGTTTACAGCACCAAATGAAGGATCGTAGTAACACGCCCCCGAGCTTGTTGCACCGGGTGTGCCGTGCGGTGACACGCCGGTGCCGGCCACGCCTCTTGACAATGGGCTCTGGAGACTCTGCAGAAGACGTGAGAAATTCTCAGGCGGAGTGTCCGAACCTGACGCTTGCAAACCTTGCATCATCTGGGTGAAACTCTCAGCCGGTATCGAGCCCGGCTCCAGATCCAGCCTCGGCCGTTGTTGTTGTTGCTGCTGCTGTCGTTTCTCATCCACCTTGGTGCTGTGGAGGCTTGGGGCAGAGGAAAAATGCACTGGAGAGGACCTCGGAGAGCTCGAGGCTTCACCCGATACCAGCCTGCCTGATTGGCTCCCAGCTGAAGTCGAAGGCGTTGATATCACAGGCAGGCCGGAGGTGATGCTTCCTGTCATAACAGGAATTCCTGAACTTATTCCTCCCTCCCGGTTCTCAATTGTCATATCCATAGAGGACAAGTCCTTACCACTATCTACCACCGGCGTCACTTGCACATTTGGAAGGCCAGCGGTTATCCCCCTTGCCTGTACAGGAATACCCGTCGTTATACCCCCTTGTTGCCGTTGGGGAGAACGCTGTGGCGGTCCCGGCCCACCGGAGCCCTGTAAAACAGCAGAGAGGGGAATTCCCGACGTTATGCCTGCTGAGATGTGAGAGGATGCGACTGTCTCCGCACTGCAGCTGGTGTCTACAGCGATGGAGAAAGAGGGATGTTGAACACCGGGTGCATGAGGCTGGGCCGGCAGGAACGCAGACGATGAAGGGAGACCGTGATTGGATGGCAGTGACGACGATGACGGATGAGTGAGAGGAGGGGTCGGAGATGAGGACTGCGATGGCCCCATCTGCTGGTGAAGCTGCAGTTGTTGTAGCTGGCGGTACAAGATGGCTGACTGTGCATCCTCTGGCGAGCGCGATCGAATGGCTGGTGATCCTGGGCAGGGAGGGGACGGGACTGGTGAGGGACCAGGGCTGTGGGATGACGTCTGCTATGGAAACACGAGATAAGGGAATGGGGGGGAAGGATGCGAAAACAATTTTTTCATGGTTAGTTTGTATGTCAAAGGAGGGAGGAGGGAGGGGGAGAGAGAGAAAGAGTGAGAGAGAGAGAAAGAGAGAGAGAGAGAGAGAGAGAGAGAGAGAGAGAGAGAGAGAGAGAGAGAGAGAGAGAGAGAGAGAGAGAGAGAGAGAGAGAGAGAGAGAGAGAGAGAGAGAGAGAAAGAGAGAGAGAGAGGCATAAGTTATTTTTTTTAAGCCGTAAGACATGTATAATCAACTCAGACAACAAACAAAAATGGAAACAAAACTTTAAAATAAAAAAAAAGAGTATCAAATCAAACATTTTTCCCCCAACAGCGCCTTGTACAAATAAATTGAAAAAAAAAATTAAAATACCTAAAAAGGGAGGGGAAAATTTTTTCATTTTATCATGAACAGTTTAAGAAAAAAAAACAAGCCATACATAAAACATTATGCTTTCAGATTTATAGCAATTATGATAATGGGTAGATGGGTTATAACATCACATATATTATGCTTATCCATTCCAATTTTCTTAAATAAGAAGGGAAGAACTTAAAGGAACATAAAGATCTATAAAATCAAAGATTTAATCTACCAAAGAAAGGAAAATAACCCATTTAAGTTTTAAAAACAGACAAACAAGCAATCAAAGGAAACCAATTCATGTAAAATTTATAACAATACCCCCAAGGCCTGTGATTATGCGAGAATCTACGAGTGATTAGACCAGTATTTGGCATATCTCTAGAACCCCATATGCCGACCCGAGTGTATTACGAGCACCGAATACTACTTAGCTCCCACATTAAAAAAAAAGGTAAAAAAAATTATACAGTCATATATCAACCGCCACCGAGAGAGTCGATAGTGATGCCTCCACCGGGAAGATGACCTACGTACACTAATGATGTATGGTATATGTTTACCTACAGAAACAAGGCATATATGGTCAGGATAAATCAAGAAGAAGGTAACAAGATTTTGGGGATTGGGTTAGATGAAAAAAAAAAATGCATACAACAAAATTTAAGAACATTGGCAGGGAAAAAAATTTAATTCAAATAATTGGCTTTTAGTTGGATAATCTGGGAGTTGCTGCCTTGGTTGAGCAGAAGCAGAGGAGACAAAAATTTGATGAAGTATAAAGAGGAATTTAAAAAAAAAAAAAAAAAAAATTGAAAACGATATTGATAAAGAGCAGAAAGCTAAAAACAGAAATCCTGTAGAAATAAAATGAATGAACAGATGAAATAAATAAGTAATTATTTGGAAAAATTTTTTTAAAAAAATCAATAATTGGAGAGACACAACCGGCTGCACTATTATTATTATTTTTTTTTTTTTGTGTGTGGGTGGATGAATCAAATTTTACAATTTTCTTCAACATTGTGAGTATATTAGTATATTATCCACACACTGCTTCCTGAAGACTTTGGCTTAACGCTAAGAAACTGATAGATCTACAGATTGGGACAAAAGGTGTGGTAAGCTTTAAGAGAGTAGGTACCAAATACACGGTGAACAGAATTTCTTATATATAGGACATCCTATTAACGATGCAGTGATGTCGGCGGCATAGAAGCCATGGGTAGAGGCAAAAAAATTTAAAAAAAAAAAAAAAAAAAAAAAAAAAAACAAAAGCAGAAAAATGAAGGCTCTTAAAATGGAGAAATAGTGTGATGTCGTTGCCGGTTCTAAACATCAGAGAACATACGAAGAGCCAAGTTTTAATATCTCCAGAGCCGTTTTAGTTGTTTCGCTGACAGCAGATAATGTTTTCAGCAAGAGAGAGAAAAAGAAAAAGAGAGGGAGAGAGAGAGAGAGAGAGGGAGAGAGAGAGAGAGAGAGAGAGAGACAGAGACAGAGAGAGATCTTGGCTCATTTCAGTTGCATTTTATTACCAGAGAGACTGAGAAAATTTCCAATAGTTAGACTGGCATGTGTGTGTGTGTGTGTGTGTGTGAGCGTGAAGAATCCGAAAGATGGCAGGAAAGGGTAAATCAATTTGCATCTTGCAGCTGCAGGAATCAAAAAACAAATAATCTCAAGCAGATAAGAACAAATAAAATAAAATAAAAAACAGATCTTTTCTGAAATGTACTTGGCGGTGCAAAGCTAATAAGTATGAGGACCAAATTTATGCCTGTAACAATGATATCATAAAAGCCTTGCTGAAAACAGTGTGTTGATCCCTAAAAATCTCCAACCTTGTGATGAAAGACTTGCTGCTTAGGTAACATGCCTTTCGCTGATCTTTTGGGATCTGTGAATGTTTTTGTATTCTAAGATGTTCTTTGACATTGGAATTTTATGATTTTATAGCTAGGCAGAGGGCAAAAATGCTTGTTAATATATCCTTTGAGACTTCAAGAAGTCCTTCACATTTTATTTTTATCACAGTGAAGATCTGAATTTAAAGAAAAAAAAATTAAAAATTAAAGGCGTGGATGAAATACAACAAGAGGAAGATCATGGGAAAAGAGCTTGGGACAAATGGGTAAGTAGAGATCTCAGACTTGAAGAGAAAAAACGACAAAAAAAAAAAAAAGCCTTTCGTGTTACGGCAAGCTCAAATGAGGACTCACCCTAACTGTGTATATGGTACATGGGCAAGATTGTATGTCAATATAGAAAGGACTGAAAATGAACAAAAAAATAGACAGAGAGATGGAGATGTAAGCTGCCAATTTCTTTTTTTTCTTTTTTTTTTTTTGTCACTCCTGCGTTTCTTTTTTTTTTTTTATGAATTTTTATGAATCACAAAAAAGTATGAAGCATTAAGGGACATTCGTGTTAGTACCATACGTGCTGGATACGTTTTCTGGATTGGTTAGGTATGAGTACAGAGTATAGTAGGATATAGTTATATGTGTGAGTAGCGTAATTATCGTGTAAAATATACACCATGCTACAATGAAGGCCATTGAATTCAAAGATTGTAACTCAAATTCTCACAATCTTTAACCCAAATCTGGGTTCCCATTTGACTACACTTAGAATAAAAAAAAAAAATAGGATGTATTTGCTAACCAAGAAATTAATGATGTATTAATAAGAGAGATAAGATGAGAAAAAAAATGTTTCCATACTTTAAAATAAAAAAAAATTGAGTCAATAAACTGAAATAAATTTAAAAATTACATTGAGTTTCTTTAATGTTTTCTGACTTAATGCAATCTGGCTTTCTAAATAAAATATGACATCTACTTTCAGACTTATCTTGTTGAATTTTGCGAACTTTCAAAAAAAAAAAAAAGTTGAATAGAAAGATGGACACTCGTACAAGAACCGTAACTCTAGGCCCCCTCCATATATCCCAGAGATACTGAATGCAATGGCCTTCACTATACGGTTATGTGAGTACGTATTCCAGGCACAGAGTAATATACGTATAATATATATATATATATATATATATATATGTTAAAGAATCAGGCACAGTGAGAGAGAGAAAGAGTACTAGTAAAAGACGAACGCACCAGGCGAGGGCTACAGCCGTCTGCTCTCGTGAACACAGTTTTCTGGTGCACTCACTAGAGGTAGAGACGGTGGAGAAATCACACGGTGGTGAAAACAATTAAAAAAAAAAAATGAAAATAAAGTCAACACAACCACAACTGCAGCGAAGATGATGTTACGCAACCATGCTACATATGTGTAAGACTAAAGAAGGAAAGGCTTCAGGGCATGGCAGATAATATACATCCATTTATCAAAGTTTGGATAATAACATGTTTTAAACTAGGAATTATTTCAATTTAGGTACTTCTATCAGATTTTAAGTCCATTAATGTTTATCGGTTTCCAGAAAATGAGGCGGCTATTTTTTAATTTTAGAACTGGTGAACGAAATTGCCAGAGAAGCTGTGTGCTGAGTTTTCATTTAGAAAAAAAAAAAAAAGAGGGAAGAATTCATTGAAATGTGTTTGGCTCTGAAACCTTCGACACACAATGCAAACTATTTTAGCCTCAGTGGCCAAAAAAATGGCATCTAAAAAAAAAACAAAAAAAAACCAAGAAGAAAACAAAAACAATAAAAGTATTATAAGCATACAAATTTTTAAAACCAAAGTAATAATAAAACATAAAAGAGAACTGAAAAAAAAAAAAAAATAGAGCACACTCACAAAGAGAAAACAAAAACCCCAATGGGCACTGAAATCTATTTTTAGCATTATTATAAATGATATTATTCTAAGCTTGTATATTATATCACTGCATGTTTACAATAAAGCCAAAAACACTCTAGTATAAGTCTAAAAAGATACATTGCATGGGTGGAGCCCTTTCAAAAGCAACATTTTGATAACATAGATTGCATGATCAATATAATAATATATATAATTTTATATAGAGATAAATATGTGTGTATGTGTACCTCCATCAATAATTATTACTGTGTATGGAAGCGTTGAAATGTTATAATAGGAACAATTGCAATCGTGTTTATAACCATTGGAATATACAGGGTGCTTTTGCTGAACTTTTTTTTATCCGTTTCCCTTTATGATTTTGTATTAATTCATAGAATTTTAAATGAGAGGGATTAACAAAAAAAAATGAATTTAATTTGTCTTCCTCCTCATCGGTATGGTGTTGTTCTACTTTTTGAATTGTTTAAATGTCATAAGATGGATGACAAAAGTGAGAGCTAAAGAGAGAGAGAGAGAGAGAGAGAGAGAGAGAGAGAGAGAGAGAGAGAGAGAGAGAGAGAGACAGACAGACAGACAGACAGACAGACAGACAGACGGATAGACAGAAAATGGGAAGTGAAGGACAGAAAAGGAGGGGAAAGTTTTCTATTACTTTGTTAACCAATTCAAAATAAAAATAATTAAATTTTATGAAGAAGGCAAAAAAAGAAATCCAACGCATACACGTTATATAAGAAACATATTTACCCCTCCCCCCCAAAAAAATTAAAAAACAAATATAAGGAAATAAAATTTTTTTTTTTAATTTTAAAAATGAAAGGGATAAAACTTGAAAAGACTTTTCAAAACAACCACTTTACTACAACACATACTTGAAAAAAAGCAGACAATAAACAAAAAGCGTATACATTCAATATAGCAATACATCTCAACAAAAAATTACGGTAGATCTTGACAATTTCTCCCAACCAAGCTAAAATTTTTACAACTTCCAACGAAGGGAATCCTGCTTCAGAACACGTATTTCTTTCAGATTAAAAGAGAAAAAAAAAAAAATTCAAAATTAAGAGATTCTCCTGCTACCATTTGCAAGCTTCGATTGAATGAAAACCGGAATGGGGTGGGAGGGGAATCTGTCAAATAACTAGAGTAGAGGGGAGAGGTGTATGCATGAGGCAAGCGGATGTCGGAGCTAACCTGCATGGCTTGTTGCTGCAGCAGGTGGAGAGCGTGCTGCTGCTGTAGCTCCGCCTGCTTGTCTGCTGCAACTGGCCCGGACTGTTTCTGTTGAGAGAGGTTTACACAAACAAAAAAAAATCTTTACAGAAGTTACAAAGTCTTTACGTATGGAAGTTAATATATACTGAAATGGAAACTTGAATATGTTTAAAAAAAAAAAAAAGCTATTTGAAAGTACATAAATTTTCCTTTTTTCTTACAATTTAAGAACAAAAAAAAAAACCATTTGTTTTTTAATATTGCCATAGACAACTGCTAATTTCTTGCAATTTCCATCATTGCATCGTTCTAACTTTAAATGTGATGTGGGCCACATGCCCCTTACTTAGAGCAGGCCCCAAATAAAATATTACATTATGAGTAAAAAAAAAATAATTTGACCCTAGCATAAAAATTGTCGATCCTACAAGAGGCTCTTTGCATCCAAACAAACATAAAGATAGATAAATAGATAGACAGACAGATAGATAGATAGATAGACAGACAGACAGACAGATAGATAGATAGATAGAGAGATAGATTGATAGATAGGTAGATAGATAGATAGATAAATAGATAGATAGATAGATAGATAGAAAGATAGATAGATAGATAGATAGATAGATAGATAGATAGATAGATAGACAGATAGATAGATAGGTAGATAGATAGAACTAAATATAGATGGAAAGAAAGATAGACAGACAGGCAGGTAGATAGACAAACTGATAGATCAACCTACAGACAGACAAACAACAGAGGAGAGCAACAGGTTGATATAAAGGGGAGGAAACTCTTTGTAGAAGAGAGCCAAACGAGACAGATACAGAGAACAAGGCAAGGCCACAACAACACAGCTAGCGGCCCGTACCTGTAACTGACTACACTCGAGATGGAGCTGCTGAAGGCTGCTGTGCGAGCTGTGCTGGGATCCGCCAGCCGATAAACCCCCGCTGTGGCCCACCGTCTGGTTGTAGATGTTCTCTAAATATGCCTGCGGAAGAGTCAAACACGTTACTCGGTTAGTTGAGTAAAGAAAGCCTTGTTTGACATAAGGAAATTGATGGCTTCAGACGAGTTGAAACTGTTAAGCTAAGTATGATCACAATTGATTCAGCTCATTCATCCCGGCTAACATAATATCAGGCTCTATTTGTCCATCAATCGGCCAAAATGATTTAAATTTAAAAAAACTAACGGTAATCAGAAACCCAGTATCTATTGATGTTAAAGTTTCTAATAATAGTAATTTCAAGTGCATGCAGTATCTAAGGCTTTGAAATGACAAAACGTCTGTTAAGAAGAAATTGCCTGTTTAGACACAATAGCACATCAATGGCTTCCCTATGAACTCGATATCCTGATAGTAAAAATACTCGCATAGTTCCATAGGCAGTGTCTTTGATAGATTGTTTGATTATAGCCAATCAACTAAAAGATGATGTCAGATCTTCTCTATAAATTGAACAAGCACCCATTGGGAAGTGTAGATCTGAAAAGATGAGACCTATCTCCCCCACGAACAGTGTGGGGTTGAACCCATGGAAAATGCCTCTGCAGGTATCAGGGCTGAAATTCTACAGCCACCTCTTTTAAATTTGCTTATGATATGATGGAATATTTAAACAATACTCCCTTTGCTAATCAATCCTTAAATAAAAAAAAAAAAAAGAACTAAAAAGCGCACACCCCTAAGCTCTGCAAGATTAATGTTCTCATAACCACTCCCATCAAAACTTTACACAAAGGATCTTCAGGGCAACAACACTTAACGCTTCTCACATGGCTTTTCCCTGAAATGGCCGAGCCATCACTTGCCCTACGAACTGGAGAGAATCTCTCGCTGGGCAGGTGGAGAGCCGTCACATCCTTGAACGAGTCTCGATCTGGAGGGAGGGAAGGAGGGAGGTAGGTATTATATTAACAACTTTTTTTTAAGAGAGGGAGGGAGGGAGGTAGGTAGGGTAAGATGACGAGTAATATATTCAAAACCCTTTTTTTTTTAACTAGACACTGAATTTTTGCAACAGACACTTCACTTAGATAGTGAGTAGCTGATAAGATCAGGTGCCAAAGGTGTAAACCAGTGTACTTTTATAAACATAAATATTTTTAGATTTTTTTTTCTGCATGTCGCATACTAAAAGAGGCAGAAACAGACTTAAATCTCCTCGATAGAATCACGACACAACAAGCAAAGTTTGCTGGCCATGTGATGCACAGAAATAGTTTGGAACACATCCTTACAACTGGAGAGATGAGCGGAAAGAGAATGAGAGGTGAATAAAAGAGGAAGACAGACGGAACAGATCTGGGACGGGCTGGGAAGATGGACTGGAGAAGGCAAGGGGATCGATCTGATTGTGATATGTGAGGACAGAGAGATGTGGAGGGACATGGTCACCATCGCCAACTGGCACGACATCCCATGAGAATGATGATGATGATGTTCAATATTGAATTTCATTAGTGATGGTCTTGGCTTAGGTAAATCACTGTTGATTTTTTCTCATCTTTCTTTTCCTGTGATATAAACTTACAAAAGTGTGTTTCCAATATCTATCTCTCTCTCTCTCTTTTCCTACAAATTCATTTAGTTGCATGAGATCACATGGTCCTACTTTTCTTTCACTTTTTGATAAGCCTTTCTGCAAATATTGGCTCGGAATTTAAAAAAAAAAAAAACTTTAAAAGACGTGAAATTAACTTCATTCGAGGCTTAGAGAAATTTGGGATGCTGAATCATAAAGAATAGAAAAACTGAGGGAGGGAGGTGGGGAGGGGGTTGCAGTCTTAACGTACGAGATCCTCTCTCCACAGGTGATAAGAGACCCGACGCTCGTCTCCCCCTGCCTGACTGCTGCGGCGAAACTTGTTGGTGGGAGGAATGTTGTTGCTGATGCTGCTGTTGTTGCAGGTGATGGTGATGTTGTTGTTGCTGATGATGGTGGTGCAGGGACAATTTCTGCTGCAGTTCCTCTGGCATGTTGCTGACAGCTTTGCTCACACCGTAACTGAGCGTGGGATGAAAGAAAACAGACAGAAGGCATGTGTTAAAAATGGAATATCGTATGGTCATTAAGAAAAACAGCATTTTTTTTATATTCATTTCCCCGCCACCTCCATCCCCACCTTCCTCTCTTCTCAAGTTTTGAGATGATTGGTCCAATTTCGTAGATACTAACCACTTTTGTATTTGATTTAGCAAAGTTGTGTTTGAAATCCTGGTCGTGCGAGGAAGAAAAGCTACAAATTCACAAACAGATAAAGAGTTTCTTAAACCAACCATTACAGCTTCCTGTAATAATCAAAACCACTTTTCACCGAGGAAAGATTTGGACCATTTTTAGGGCTGCCAACACCACATATCCCTAGTTTCTGCTTTTAAAAAAAAAAAAAGAGAGAGAGAGAGAGAGATCTGCACCTACCCTCAATCAATCGGGTGCTGTGCTCTTTAACATAGGCAATCATGACCTTCCACGCATCTCCTAACCCTCGCCGCTTTCATCCTCTACCCTACTAAAATATTTACTCATGAAAAATTATTTAGGAACCTGAACCTAGGGGAGATAACACAAAACACGTACTTATGAGGGGCTTCTGACGATGGCTCCTGTTCCTCCGTCTCCTCAACGGTGACGACGTTGTGAAGGGACGGGGTCGGCAAAGGGATGCCAGTGGGAGACAGGGACTGAGGAAACGCGAAAGAAAAAAAACGCCATAAATTTGGTAGACCACACACAAAAAAAAATAGGGAGATTAGAATTAGTGCTAAGAAGCAGGGGATAAAAAAGGTCTAAACTATTTATTCAAAGCAGCAGGACATACTAAATAAACGTACTGATTGGCAGCTATGTTGCTGTGTGACTGCTCCTAAATTTATTCCTATACAATAATTCTAATTATACATTTATTTCTTTACAATAATTCTAATTATACATTTATTTCTTTACAATAATTCTAATTATAAACTTATTTCCATACAATAATTCTTATAATAAATTTATTTCTATACGAAAATTCTAATTATAAACTTATTTCCATACAATAATTCTTATAATAAATTTATTTCTATACGATAATTCTAATTATAAATCTATTTGTATACGATAATTCTAATCATTTATTTTTCTTTTTCTTTCGCCTTACCTGGGGCAGGTGTGCGAGCCCCTCGAGACTACCGGGCTGGGAATTGGCATAGAACTGACGCTGGAAATGGGAGAACAGGTGGATGTTGGCTCCGCCGTCTGATGCTCGCCGGTTCAGCAGTGACGAAGCTGGATCGGGGAAAGTCAGGAATGGCCGGAACATGTTTGAGAAATGATTATGTTTAAAACACGTTGGGATTTTATCATCAGTATAATAAATTTTTTTTTTGTAAGTACTAATGTTCAAAGCAAACGCAAATATATGCTATAAGGTTTCTTGTTTTAAGTTCCCCTTTGGAAAAAACAGAATAGCTGTACGTATAAAGATCTGACGGGAATTCTACATTTTGGATGTGATGTGATCATACGCTACTGAATATTCTGTTAACCGTAAACGGTAGGGCACCCAGCTTGCATAATAAAGAACTTCGAACCGGTGAGATCTCCCACTACCAAGCCTGGCTTTGCTCGAATGGGAAATTCCTAACTCTGTTTGAGGCGTGAACTTATGCAAGTCCACCCAGGTTACAACTAGAAATATCAACCAATGAAGTTCAAGGATTTATTTCGTTCTCACGCTCATTGCTACTTATAGAACCAGCCCACCCTAGATCTACTGATTGAACAGGTTCAACCAGTGGCCTGTGGCTTCCTGTGACCTAGCTAGTCCTACGAGGATATTTGTATTTGTACTTCCATCACTGGTTGCGAGAGTTGTGGGTTCTTACTCTCCTCTGCAACGGCAACATAATATCATGCCAGAAATGACCTGTTTCAGTTGACGATTGACCTCATTTCTCCAACTCGTATCATATCTTCACCCTTATAGTATAAGCGCAAGAAACATCAAAAAGGGAAGTTTATATACTCGTAAAATTTTCCTCTGCTGCATGTTAACTTAAATGCCTCATGGTGACGACTTACCGTGTCCGAAGGCCATCGTTGGGTGCAGCAGATTGGGATCAGCAGATAGGGGCAGATAATTAGCCATCATCAGCGAATTCTGTGCCCCGGTTGGCATCATTGGAATACTCTGGAGAGAAACATGTGAAAAGTTTTTGAGAATGAAACTCTCTTTGGAGCAGGCAGGCACCTAAGTAATTCAAAGCTTGAATGAAATTATGAGAACTTTGCAAATATTTCCAAAATTAGTCACTTTAGCAAGTACTACACAAAGCTAATAATTTTTGCAGGTATTAATTCTAATGGCATAAAATGTTTAAATGAGATTTTACTCATTTGCTAAAAGAAAAAAACCACCCCTGCCCATCAAACTCGCATTATCGCAGCTCATGCCAGGATTTCAACCCTGAAATTCTGAGAAGCCTTTCTGGCGCTGGTAAAGTTCCATCACTTCTCACCTGAGGCAGTCGTATATCGGGAGGCAGGAGGTACGGTGACGCAGCTGGTAGGTGCTGAGGTGTCAAGGGGTAGTACGGGGGCAGCTTGACCCTCAGGTCTTCCGGCACCTCGTGTCTGGGGTCACCCACGCCCACTGTGTGACGGCGCATAGCCAGGTAGCGAGCCAGGGCCTCTGGGGACGGCTCCTCGTCGCTGTCTGACGCGCTGGAGTCTTCGAGCTGGTTAAGAATTGCGGAAAAAAATTCCTTTGATTTAAAAAAAAAACACCACAAAACAACTATACTTTAGCAAAATGAAAATTTGTTTATAAAAATATTTTTCACACTCAGAGATATAGGCAACATCTTTTGTAAGGCCAAAATTTTTTTACTTTCATGAACTTTCTTTTTTGGTGAGACAAAAAATCCTTTTTTTATATATATAAAATTTTAAGAATTCAGAACCTCAAACTACAGTCTGGAAATGTCAAAGTGTAAAATCTGAGCTTGACAATCAACCTCTAGGACTGGGGGAGGGGGGTATCCACCAACCTGAGCGTAGTGGCTGCGGAATGCGGCTAAAGCACTGAGGTGGGGGGTAGGCACAGAGGGGGAGCACAGGGATGAGGATGACGCTGACGATGTAGGATGTGGGGGATGAGGCAGAGATGTGTCGGATCTGTGGGCGTCCACTGGCACTTCCACTCGTTCCACTGTTGTGGGGTGTCGGGTGAAGAGGAAAATAAATAAATTGCTTAAGATTGCTATCTTAATCTGAAGCTTAAAGTTAGCTCTCTCCTTGATGGTAGATTAAAACTTTTTGATAGGGTATGCTATTAGAAATTCTTAACGTATTTGAGACTCCATCGTTTGAAATGTAAAAGATTTCTATAGCAATATGAGAAGATACGCAGAACTTTGTTAATGTCACATGATACCAGTTTACATAAAGCTGGTGTGGAAAATGTCAAGACATTAAACACTTGTATTTACAGCTTATTTTTACTGTGAATTTACTTTTAGCATTTACATTTCAGAAGCTACAAAAAAGCCTAAACTTTTTAAAAATTCATGATTCACCAAAAAAAAAAACAACAAAAAAGCCAGCATCATTTTGGTATTCCCTCATACAGCCAAAGCCTACGTTAATTCAAATCCATTAAATTGAATGACCATCAATGCTTTAAATGTATGGCAAAAATAGCAAAATGCCAGATCATTCTATATTCTTCCCAAACTGGAGGGCTTTTGAGCCTCAACAACGCCTCCACCCATCCCTCGTTTTCTTGCCAACTATTTTATACAATGTCTACTGAAAAAAAACAAAACAAAAAAATGTGATAAAACATTTACTTTCCCATGAACAGAGCAAACCATGAACTGACCTATGCCCGTAGTGATGCTGGACCTTCTTTCTGTCCGCGTGACCACAGGCAGTGGCGTGATGGGTGCAGTGGAAGGAGAGGGGGAGGGGACCGCAGCGGGGGTCGTGACGGGATTGGCACGGCACACCCCCATGGCACGAGGGTGTTTTCTGAGCTTGTCAGCAAGGAGATGGTAGATGGCACTATGGTGGTCAAAACTATGAGAGTCCACAGACTGAGGAAAAAATGGTGTGGGGGTGGGGGATGAGAAAAGACATAGTTCATTTATATTTTTTTTTTGTCTTTTGGTCCTAGAGTGGTTGCTTTAAAATTTGACTGTCCTATAACTTTACCTATTGCATGTATTTATATATGTATATGAATTGCTGAGACTAAGATAATGCAAAACAATACACAGAGATAAAAAGTAAAGACATTCAAAAGGAATCCACAAAAAGCTATCTAAAAAAATATTCCAATCCAACACTGTGTTTCAGGCATGTAAAAATTCATCACCCCAAGACAAGACTCTACAACAATATCTATTTCTCATTTTATAACCAAGACAGTAGAAATTTTATCCAAACTTTTTTTTTGGAGGTCAATAAGGCTTATGATAACTTGGAGGCAATCAACAAAAATTTCATTTAACGAACTCTTCGCTTTTCGGCACCAAACCCGCACATTTTACCTGTATAATAGCGTCCTTGTCGAGGCCCAAGTTGGCCATGTGACTCAGTATCTGCTGACCCAGCTCCGAATCAGGAAAGACACCGCACTCCTCATCCTCCGACTCCGGCCCTCCTTCCAATTCGGCAGGCGCAGGAGCCAGGTTGCTCGTGGTGGCCTCCCCTGCCCTTCCGTTGCCAGGTGTGGCGTCTTCTGAGCCCTGATGCCTCATCCAGGGGTGTTGGACTATCTGCGCGATGCTGTAGCGTTTCTCCGAGTCCACAACCAGCATGTTGCTTATAAGATTCTCGCAGTCTGGAAATATTTTCAGATTCTTATAAGTCATAGGGCTCTTATTGATACCACCATCTCAAAAACAAACCAAAAACATGTAAAATAGATCAATTTAGATGGCTGAATAAAAAAGATTTTTTGGTTGCTGCAAAATATATCCCCCTTTAACAGTTACTCTAGTTCCAACAATATAATTATGTTTGTACCAAAAAAATTAATAGGTCTTGGAGTTTAAGTTTATAGGAGTTCATTTTAAGTGTGCATAAAAAATAAGAAAACGAAGGGCAGTGTGTAAATATGCATGAAAAATGCATTTACTGAGTCATCAGATTCATTTATTTCCTTTTAATGCATGTAAAAAGATATTGAGATTATGAGTGAGAGAGAGAGAGAGAAAGAGAAGGAGAGAGTAAATTAAAGAAGACAAAATCTACCTCTTGTCATATAGAAGGGCACCCTGTATTTGCCGGCCAATACTCGGTTCCTCAAACTCTGTAAGCTGCTGCCGTCAAAGGGGAGAGCA
>JAWDGP010007592.1:262500-270000 GCA_033675545.1 Elysia crispata
ACTAGAACAAGAATTAGATCTAACACCGCAGCGACTTTCTCGGTACGACTGCGCTGCGCCACACACACAGCATGGTGCATGCACGGTACATGTCACGAGAGGTCAAGGTCACTGCGCAGGCGCAGGCGCAATGGCGAAGTAAGTCATGTGGGGGACGGGTTCTCTTGGTTGTGTAAGCTCATATGCACGCGAACGTTCTTTCTTCTCTCTTTTTTATTCTCTCTCTCTCTCTCACTCTCCATCAGTCTGTCTCTCTCTCTCTCTCTCTCTCTCTCTCTCTCTCTCTCTCTCTCTCTCTCTCTCTATCTATCTATCTATCTCTCTCTCTCTCTCTCTCTCTCTCTTACTCCCTTTCACTCTCTCTCAATTTCACTCTCTCTCTCTCTCTCTCTCTCTCTCTCTCTCTCTCTCTCTCTCTCTCTCTCTCTCTCTCTCTCTCTCTCTCTCTCTAACCTCCCTTTAAAATGCTCTCCCCTCCTCTTCCCCTCTTTTATTCGTCCATTAATTGATACCGTATCTCTCTTCTTTCTCTCCTAGATTACTCCACAGTCTCTCTCCTCTTCTAAAACTTTCCTCAACCTTTTCCTAAGTCCCATTCTCCCTCTTCCCATCACACTTTCATCGGTCATGACTGTATTCCTAAAACCTCCCCATAAAATCTCTCACTTCTCTCTCGTATTCCTCTCTGAACTATATCCCTCCTTTAACCCTCTCTCTCAAATATCCCCCACGTAATTATATAAATAAATTAAGAACATGCGTATCTTTCCGCTTTCTAATCTAATAGCATAATCCTGGGTGGTTGGAGAGAGAAAAAAAAAAGTGTCCACATCATCGTTCAGAAATGGTTCTCTGCGGCCGCAAGCTACATATCGCCTACGTAAATGGGGAGGATAACGAAATGGTGACAGCGGTAATATTAGAAACAAGAGCAGTGATGAGGGTAAAGTGTTGCTGGTATCTATCTGCACACAAGAGCAGTGATGAGGGTAAAGTGTTGCTGGTATCTATCTGCACACAAGAGCAGTGATGAGGGTAAAGTGTTGCTGGTATCTATCTGCACACAAGAGCAGTGATGAGGGTAAAGTGTTGCTGGTATCTATCTGCACACAAGAGCAGTGATGAGGGTAAAGTGTTGCTGGTATCTATCTGCACACAAGAGCAGTGATGAGGGTAAAGTGTTGCTGGTATCTATCTGCACACAAGAGCAGTGATGAGGGTAAGTGTTGCTGGTATCTATCTGCACACAAGAGCAGTGATGAGGGTAAAGTGTTGCTGGTATCTATCTCTATCTGCACACAAGAGCAGTGATGAGGGTAAAGTGTTGCTGGTATCTATCTGCACACAAGAGCAGTGATGAGGGTAAAGTGTTGCTGGTATCTATCTGCACACAAGAGCAGTGATGAGGGTAAAGTGTTGCTGGTATCTATCTGCACACAAGAGCGATGACGAAATAATAATAATATTGATCAAGTCCGGAATTATGGTACTCGTGACCTGACCTGGTTTGACCCTGAGGTCATCGGGTCGCGTCGGCCCGGTACTGTCAATATACTCTCTCTCTCTCTCTCTCTCTCTCTCTCTCTCTCTCTCTCTCTCTCTCTCTCTCTCTCTCTCTCTCTCTCTCTCTCTCTCTCTTCCCCCCCCCCCAAATCCACACTATCATGTCGGACTAGCCTAAACCACCTGAAATCACCGGTCCAGAACCGGGTCGAGTTCACACCCCCGGGATCCGAATACCGACCCGACTATCGACCACACCAGCCGACCTCGACCGTGACCTACTTTCGGCTAACGGGCCGGAGCTCGGTGACTGTGGTGCTAGTGCATTCCTGACTAACTAGCAAAATGGTGATGGTGAAGAAGAAGAAGAAGAAGAAGAAGAAGAAGAAGAAGAAGAAGAAGAAGGCGAAGAAGAAGAAGAGAAGGAGGAGGAGGAGGAGGAGGAGAGGAAGAAGAAGGAGGAGAGAAGGAGGAGGAGGAAGACGAGGTGGAAGAGGAGGAGGAGGGGGTGGAGGAGAAGAAGAAGAAGAAGAAGAAGAAGAAGAACAACAACAACAACAACAACAACAACAACAACAACAACAACAACAACAACAACAACAACAACAACAACAACAACATCAAGGATACCAAAACCCTAGTACTAAGTACCATCATCATCTACGCCCCGGAACATGCGTCAAACCTAGTCACACCCTCCGTGACCCTGACTCAAGAGTCATATCAGGTCGCCATATCATGTACCATACTAGAATCTGGTCGTGACGGTGACCTAGATTTGCCCCGGGCGCGACCCGTTTCGGTTACGACCTTTTGCTACTTCACTTTCTCTTGCTTCGATTTTTATCTCTTTGGGTTTTTTTTTTTCTCAAGTGTAACATGGAAATACCTCGACTTATCCCTCTTCCCGTAAAGTCCACAGTTCTTGAAAAATTGTATTCCTTCTTCCAAATTTTGAAGAAATCTTAAGGGGAAAAAGTTTAAAACGCGAGATCTATGTGGCAGTAATTGTTAACCCTCTACGTATGGTTTCTCCGGGACATATCACTTGATGATTTTTTTCTGAATAACTTGTCCACTTGTTTTTGGGATTTCATATTTTATTTCATTTTTTTTTTTTTAATATTTTTTTAAAGTTTTTCTTTTCTTTTCTTTATTTATTTTCTTTCATATATATATATATATATATATATATATATATATATATATATTATGGGGGTACGGACATCCCCATTAAATTATATACCTAGTATCTCTCATTCTTTCCCCCCCCCCCCCCCCAAACCCTTTATTTATTTTTCTTGAAATTCACTATTCTCCTAACTCCGTTGATAAATAATCCAAACAGCAGCAGCAAGCAATTTTTTTAGAATCACTAAAACCTCTGCGTGTTCATTACTCTAAATAAAAAAAATGAATCATAATAACGGGGTTGGGGGGGGGGCCCGCAGGAAGATATTAGAAAAAGAATCGAGCCAAGTAGCTATATACCGTCAGATATCGGTCTGGTGATATTAAGATATTTCATATTAATCAATTAATAATAATGACGACGACGACGAAGAAGAAGAAGAAGAAGAAGGAAAAGGAGGAGCAGCAGCAACAGTTGTAGTAGTAGTAGTAGTAGTAGTAGTAGTAGCAGTAGTAGCATCTATAGTAGTAGTAGTAGTAGTAGTAGTAGTAGTAGTAGTAGTAGTAGTAGTAGTAGTAGTAGTAGTAGTAGTAGTAGTAGCAGTAGCAGTAGCAGTAGCAGTAGCAGTAGCAGTAGTAGTAGTAGTAGTAGTAGTAGTAGTAGTAGTAGTAGTAGTAGTAGTAGTAGTAGTAGTAGTAGTAGTAGTAGTAGTAGTAGTAGTAACAACAACAAGAACGATGATAAAAATAACAACAACAACAACAACAGCAGCAGCAGCAGCAGCAACAACAACAATGCGCTATCTATCTCAATTAGTCCTAGCATGCTATTTACTATCCGACTGAAGCAGGATAAACGCTTTCAGCAGTCTTTCCTCCAACTTTTCACTAAAACCCAGTAGATACAAAAAAAATAGAAACGCTGATACCACACCCGAATAAACTTGATAACCTCTGACAGTTCTGTATCTCCGTCATCGTCTGTTTTCTTTCCTTGTTTTCGATCCTTAATTAATTTCTTCCTTGAGTATTCCAGGCTAGTGTTTCTCTTCATTCTGCGCTTATTCATCCACCCAATCGGTTGCTGTAATTAGGTTTAGCTCGTTTGTATCGATTCTTTTTTTTTTTTTTTTGTCGTATTCTTCTTATTAAAAATTGGATTCATGAAGATGTTTACAAGAAAAATTAATTGTTGTCGACTGCAGTAATTATGTGAAGTGACGGATTGGTCGCGATTTTTAGTGAGAGTTTGGGAATTAATGACTCTTTGATGTTGTTGTTGTTGTAGAAGTAGTAGTAGTAGTAGTAGTAGTAGTAGTAGTAGTAGTAGTAGTAGTAGTAGTAGTAGTACTAGGAGTAGTAGTAGTAGTAGTAGTAGTAGTAGTAGTAGTAGTAGTAGTAGTAGTAGTAGTAGTAGTAGTAGTAGTAGTAGTAGTAGTAGTAGTAGTAGTAGTAGTAGTAGTAGTAGTAGTAGTAGTAGTAGCAGTAGTAGTAGCAGTAGTAGTAGTAGTAGTAGTAGTAGTAGTAGTAGTAGTAGTAGTAGTAGTAGTAGTAGTAGTAGTAGTAGTAGTAGTAGTAGTTGTTGTTGTTGTTGTTGTTGTTGTTGTATTAAATAAGAGATCCGTCTTTAAATTTCGCTGCTGTCTAAATCGTGTGATAGTTTACACGGCGGAACTAATGGTAGCAGTAAGTGAGGAGTGGGGGGTTGGGTGAGAAGGGAGGAAAAAGGTGAGAAGGTAGATAGGTCAAAGGGACAGAATGGATGAGAGAGTATTCGGGGAGGGGGACAGAGAGAGAGAGAGAGAGAGAGAGAGAGAGAGAGAGAGAGAGGAAGAGTAGGAGAAAGAATATGAGTGAGAGAGAAAGAGAGGAAGGGAAAGGGAAAGAGAGAGGAGGGGAAGGTAGAAGGAGGAGGGAAATAGAAACATAAAACGAGAGATGGAGATAGATAGATTGAGAGTATTCGGGGAGGGGGACAGAGAGAGAGAGAGAGAGAGAGAGAGAGAGAGAGAGAGAGAGACACGGCGAGACAAACAGACTGACAGACTCCGAGTACGTAAACAAACAGATCATTCGACCTATTTAGTCCTAACCTTTCAAAACGAATGACCTTACCAACCGCTGTGCGAACTCTGTACTATGTCCTTGTCCTGATCAATACCGACGAGTCCTGCAGCTGATGGGCGCAGGACACGCCAAGGACACACCGGCATTACGTTTTTCCTACCATCCCCTGTTTATCGCGACACGATATCCCAGTTTCTGCGAATCCCGTTTAAACGGGAAAAAAAACTGCGTAGGGGGGAAGCAGGGCAGATTCTGGGAAAACCCCTTAAAATTTTTTTTCTTTTTTTTTTTTCCCATCCACGCACAAACTAGACCTAGATCTAGACCAAACGTATCGCCTGATTTGTTATGAACCAGATTATGTGACTGAATACTTCATTCATTTCTGTCTCGCGGATACAACGTCGCGAATTTATCATTTTTATTGTTTAAACCTAAGTTCAGTTTTACAAGAGAGTTAGAGACTTGTTTGGTTATCAGTTTGCTGGTCCGTCCGTTTGCGTTTCTCTTTTAACTTAAGTCGTTCTACGTCAAATTTTATTTCTCTGTCATTTTTTTCTACCAATCTTCCTACATTCCCTTCCTGTGTCTATCTCTCTATCTAGCAATATGTCCGTCCTTCCGTACGTCTGTCTGTCTGTCTATCTGTCTGTCTGCCTGCCTGTCTGTCTCTCTCTATCTATCTCTCTCTGTGCAGTTCTCTCCGTCTTTCTCTCTTTCTGTCTGTCTAACTCTCTCTATCTGTTTGTATATCCCCTTCTCTCTCTCTCTCTCTCTCTCTCTCTCTCTCTCTCTCTCTCTCTCTCTCTCTCTCTCTCTCTCTCTCTCTCTCTCTCTCTCTCTCTCTCTTTCTCTCTCCATCGTTTTTTTGATGTTTTCTTTTTCAAAATTTTCCAAAAAAGCTTACTTAAATTAATTCAATACCAAGTGCGTTATCTCTGTGAATTATATATATAATTAATAACATTATTTATAACAGTTATTCTCTCAGTACAGCCTACATTAAACCCCGCGCTATTATCTCTTCGATAGCCCAGTCCTCTTGACGTCCTTGCACAGCTTGTGACCATATCAAACTTACGGCGAACGCGATTTAAAAAAAAAAAACAAAAAAAAAAAGAAAAAAAAAACATCGGCATATTTTCTCGTGACCCGTGGATGTTTCAATATTGTGCGGAAAATAATGTGGAAGATTTACGAAAAAAAAAAAAAAAAAAACATAACTGTTAGTTGTCAACATACGTTCGGCTCGAGATGAAAAGTTACATTATAAAACTGAAAAACGGGGGGGGGGAAGAGAGAGAGAGAGAGAGAGTGAGAGAGAGAGAGAGAGAGAGAGAGAAAGGGGGGGGGGAGAGAGAGAGAGAGAGAAGGGGGGGGAGAGAGAGAGAGAAGAGGGAGAGAGAGAGAAAGAAGGGGGAGAGAGAGACAGAAGGGGAGGAGAGAGAGAGAGAGAGAGAGAGAGAGAGAGAGAGAGAGAGAAAGAGAGAGAGATAAAAGGGGGGGGGGAAGAGGAGGTAAGGAGAGAAGGACACACAAACAGATAGAGAGAGATAGACAGACAGACAGAAAGAGAGAAAGATGGAGAGAACTATAGAGAGATGGAGACAGGCAGGCAGACAGAAATAGAGATAGAGATCTAAAGATGTTATTTTGATTTCATCGAAAGAAAATTAAATTACAATTACAAAGAAATTATTTTAGAAAATAATTAATTAAAAAAATGTCATCCTTTGCAATCAAACTGTGTGTTGTGCGTCAGAAGCGGCGGGATGACGTCTGCTTGAGAGAGAGAGAGAGAGAGAGAGAGAGAGAGAGAGAGAGAGAGAGAGAGAGAGCCAGCCACAGGTCCGCGCTAGGTGTTTAAGGCCGGAGAGTCGAGACTCAGGACGAGCCGGGGGTGTGTAGGGGTGTGTGTAAGGTGATGTGTAAGGTGGTGTGTAGAGTGGTGTGTAGGGTGGTGGGTAAGGTGGTGTGTAGAGTGGTGTATAGGGTAGTGTGTAGGGTGGTGTATAGGTTGTTGTGTAGGGTGGTGTATAGGGCATTTTGTAGGGTGGTGTGTAGAGTGGTGTATAGGGTGGTGTATAGAGTAGTGTGTAGGGTGGTGTGTAAAGTGGTGTATAGGGTGGTATGCAGAATGGTGTATAGGGTGGTGTGTAGAGTGGTGCGGAGGGTGGTGTGTAGAGTGGTGTGTAGGGTGGTGTGTAGGGTGGTGTGTAGGGTGGTGCGTAGGGTGGTGTACAGAGTGGTGTGTAGGGTGGTGTGTCGAGTAGTGTCTACGGTGGTGTGTAGGGTGGTGTATAGGTTGTTGTGAAGGGTGGTGTATAGGTTGATGTGTAGGGTGGTGTGTCGAGTAGTGTCTACGGTGGTGTGTAGGGTGGTGTATAGGGTGGTGTGTAGAGTAATGTGTCGAGTAATGTCTACGGTGGTGTGTAGGGTGGTGTATAGGTTGTTGTGAAGGGTGGTGTATAGGTTGATGTGTAAGGTGGTGTGTCGAGTAGTGTCTACGGTGGTGTGTCGAGTAGTGTCTACGGTGGTGTATAGGGTGGTGTGTCGAGTAGTGTCTACGGTGGTGTATAGGGTGGTGTGTCGAGTAATGTCAACGGTGGTGTGTAGGGTGGTGTATAGGTTGTTGTGAAGGGTGGTGTATAAGTTGATGTGTAGAGTAATGTGTCGAGTAATGTCTACGGTGGTGTGTAGAGTGTTGTGTCGTGTAGTGTCTACGGTGGTGTATAGGGTGGTGTATAGAGCTGTGGTGTATAGGGTGGTGGGTCGTGTAGTGTCTACGGTGGTGTCTAT
>JAWDGP010007592.1:275000-285000 GCA_033675545.1 Elysia crispata
CTCTCGACCTATCCAGTCCCTTCCCCCCCCCTTCTCTCTCTCTCTCTCTCTCTCTCTCTCTGTGTCTCCCCCTCACCACTCCCTATCTTTCTCTCTCTACCTATCCCGTCCCTTCCCTCCCTCCCTCTTTCTCTCTTTCTCTCTCACCTACCTCGCCCCTTCTTCTTCCTAACCTCCCTCCCTCTTTCTCTCTCACCTACCTCGCCCCTTCTTCTTCCTAACCTCCCTCCCTCTCTTTCACTGACTCTGAGGTATTACTCTTAGCTGACACACACACTCTATCTCTCTCTCTCCACAAATACACACACACACTCAACTCCACCAATCCGACACGCGTTCAAAGGAAAAATTCATCCGAAAACATGATGCTTAGAGAACTCCCTTTTGTTTTTCGCTAAGCCATAACTATTTTATTTCCGATTTCCAATTTATTAATTTCATCATCATCATCATCATCATCATCATCATCATCATCATTATTATTATTATTATTAATCCAGCCCACTTAATGCCGATATCTCTCTAGGCCCTGACGACATTTTTCCCCATTTTTTCAGCAGCAGACGTGAAGGAACGCACGTTTCAACGACCGATTCCAGTGACGTCAGTCGAATACGTCTGCTGACCTGCGCATAAGTAAGGTGCGCAACACAGGAAGCGACGGTCCGCGACAGTGGACGCTGGGATACGGCACGAATCACGATACGTCAGACGATAACACTGTCACCTGGTTGACCAGATTTTTTTTTTTTTTGACTGATTTCACCCCTTTTTTTTTTCTTTTCACTATTTTTTTTTTCATTTTTAATTATAACTGGTAAACTTCTGACCTACTTCATGAGAGTTTGTTCCTTTAGTTTTCTTTAATTATTTTTCTTTTATTTATTTAACTATTCGTTTACACCTTTTTTGGAACAAGCTTGTAAAAGACAGTCACCTAAAGTCTTCAAATCAGCAGAAGTGATGGTCGCACATCACAGTGCATGCTGGGATACTACGTCAGAAGATTAAAAAAAAGTCCTTCGCTTTGACTCGTTTTTTTTTTTTTTTTAACTTCATGCCTTATTTCTTTTCCCTCTCATTAGAACTATAACTGCCAGGTTTCTGACCCCCCCCCTCCCCCCCCCTTTTTTTTTTCCTTTGGTTAATTTCTTAGTTTTTCTCTCCTTATTCTTTCCTTTCTTTTATTTCTTCGTTTATTTCGGAATCAGCTCGTAGCGTAAATCACAGTCATCGAAGTCTGTATAGCAGCGGAAGCGGGGATCGATCAGACGATGCATGCATGCTGGGAAACTACGTCACACGATCACACTGTCACCTGCTGCGCCAGATTTTTTTCACTTCTATTCCTTGGTTTCTTCTTCCCCCTCGTTTTGGAATCGTAGATGCTAGACTTCTAACCCCTAACTCCCCCCCTTTTTTTAATTACAGTTTGGTTTCTTAATTTCTCAGTTTATTTATTTATTTATTTAATTAATTGATTTATTTTTGTAAATAAGCTTGCAAAATGACAGTCATCCAAGTCTTCAAATCAGCAGAAGTGATGGTCACACAGAGTCTGCTGGGATACGTACGACGTTCGACAACAAGACTGTCACCTGGTTTGCCAGATTTTACTTCTGCTCCTTGTTTTGTTTTGTTTTTTGCCTCTTTTTGGAATTGTAAATTGCTAAATTTCTGACTTACTTTTATTGGGGTTTGTATCACAATTTCTCATTTATTTGTTCACTTCATTTATTTCTTTTTTTTTTTTTTTTAATTATTTATTTATTTTGGAACAAGTTTGTAAAATGACAGTCACCCAAGTCTTTAAACCAGCGGAAGTGATGGTCACAAAGTGTCTGCTGGGATACGATGTCACACCATAACATTGTCACCTGGTTTGCCAGGTGTTACTTCTATTATTTCTTTTCTTTTTTTTTTCTTTTTGGAATTGTAATAGCTAGACTTCTCACCTATTCATATTGGCGTCTGTTTCTAATTTCTCATTTATTTATTCTTAATTTATCGACTTGGCACAGGCTTGTAAGCGACAGTCATAGAAGTCTTCACATGAGAGGGAAGTGATGGTCACCCAGTGTCAGCCGGGATACGTCACACGGTAACACTGTCACCTGCTTTACGCCTGGAATCTCTCTCTCTCTCTCTCTCTCTCTCTCTCTCTCTCTCTCTCTCTCTCTCTCTCTCTCTCTCTCTCTCTCTCTCTCTCTCTCTCTTCACATCAGCGGGATGTGATGGTCACTCAGTGTCTATTGGGATACGTCACACGATAACACTGTCACCTGCTTCACGCCTGGAACATATCTCTCTCTCTCTCTCTCTCTCTCTCTCTCTCTCTCTCTCTCTCTCTTCTCTCTCTCTCTCTCTCTCTCTCTCTCTCTCTCTCTCTCTCTCTCTCTCTCTCTCTCTCTCTCCCTCTCTCTCTCTCTTCACATCAGAGGGAAGTGATGGTCACCCAGTGTATGCTGGGATACGTCACACGATAACACTGTCACCTGCTTCACGCCTGGAATATCTCTCTCTCTCTCTCTCTCTCTCTCTCTCTCTCTCTCTCTCTCTCTCTCTCTCTCTCTCTCTCTCTCTCTCTCTCTCTCTCTCTCTCCTCATTTTGGAATTAAAAGTACTTGACTTCTCACCTATTTCTTCAATTTTCATTCCTTGCTTTTTTTTTTTGCGTCTCCCTTGATCACACGGTCGGCGGCCCTGGCAGACGTCAGACGATCAAGCTGTCACCTGCTTTACCAGATTTTACTTCACACCGTTTTCTTTCTTTCCTTCTTTCTTTCTTTTTTTTTCCCTCCTCTATATCCCTTTATTTTATTATATTCATCATTCATATATTTTCTTTAAATTAAATTATTGTGTTTGTTTCTTTTTTCTTTTTGATAGGGTTTTTTTCCCCGGGGGGAAAAGAGGGGGGGGGGGGGGGGAGAGAGAGAGAGAGAGAGAAAGAGGGAGACAGACAGAGACAGAGAGACAGAGAGACAGACAGAGAGGGAGACAGAGACACAGAGAGAGAGAGAGAGAGAGAGAGAGAGAGAGAGAGACAGAGAGAGAGAGAGAGAGAGAGAGAGAGAGAGAGAGAGAGAGAGAGAGAGAGAGAGAGAGAGAGAGAGAGAGAGAGAGAGAGAGAAGGGCGCAACTAGCGTTCAAACGCCAGCTGTTGGTGAAAGCTCCAAATCTTGCGTTAACAACAAAGTAATAGTTCCCAGGACTCACAACATCTCACTATCATTCTGGCCGAGCCAAAATAGTTCCCAGGACTCACAACATCTCACTATCATTCTGGCCGAGCCAAAATAGTTCCCAGGACTCACAACATCTCACTATCATTCTGGCCGAGCCAAAATAGTTCCCAGGATTCACAACATCTCACTATCATTCTGGCCGAGCCAAAATGGTTCCCAGGACTCACAACATCTCACTACCATTCTGGCCGAGCCAAAATGGTTCCCAGGACTCACAACATCTCACTATCATTCTGGCCGAGCCAAAATGGTTCCCAGGACTCACAACATCTCACTATCATTCTGGCCGAGCCAAAATGGTTCCCAGGACTCACAACATCTCACTATCCTTCTGGCCGAGCCAAAATGGTTCCCAGGACTCACAACATCTCACTATCATTCTGGCCGAGTCAAAATAGTTCCCAGGACTCACAACATCTCACTATCATTCTGGCCGAGCCAAAATAGTTCCCAGGACTCACAACATCTCACTATCATTCTGGCCGAGCCAAAATGGTTCCCAGGACTCACAACATCTCACTATCATTCTGGCCGAGCCAAAATGGTTCCCAGGACTCACAACATCTCACTATCATTCTGGCCGAGCCAAAATAGTTCCCAGGACTCACAACATCTCACTATCATTCTGGCCGAGCCAAAATAGTTCCCAGGACTCACAACACCTCACTATCATTCTGGCCGAGCCAAAATGGTTCCCAGGACTCACAACATCTCACTATCATTCTGGCCGAGCCAGAGTTCGAACCCTGGCCATCATGATCTCAGAGGTGTGTGTGTGTGTGTGTGTGTGTGTGTGTGTGTTACACAGTTGACCACCGAGACTGCAGGGTGTACCGCCATAAATGAAACGATATTTTTTTTTTCAGCAAATTGGGGTAAAATGGACCGCGATTTTACATTGAGTAAATATCAAAATATGTCAATTTGTTGGAATTCGTGAGCTCTGTGTCAACAATCAGAAGCATTTTTAAAAAATCTAAGCAGAACTGAATTATTTTATTGTAAAATGATTTTTCAGGTGCAAGTTTTGTATTTCCTTATTTTTATTTTTTTTTTTTTTTTACTTTCTTTTACCATGAAATTTCACATCAATGTACAATTTTTACAGACGCTATTGCTTCATGCCCTATCGTCAACTTGACATGGAGCTTACGGCTTCAAACTATGTAGCATAATGATAACATTTACTCTTTAGTTTGTAAAAATGCTTTTCCGATATCGAGGCTTTTAAGCGGTCGCTAAAACTGGAAAAGGGTGCTCTCTCATCTCTCTCACTCTCACTCTCTCTCTCTCTCTCTCAATCTCTTTCCCTCTATCTCTCTCTAACTTTCTCTCTCTCTCTCTCTCTCTTTCTCTCTCTCTCTCTCTCTCTCTCTCTCTCTCTCTAACTTTCTCTCTCTCTCACTCTCTCTCTCTCTCTCTCTCTCTCTCTCTCTCTCTCTCTCTCTCTCTCTCTCTCTTTCTATCTAATTTACTCTCTCTCAATCTCTTTCCCTCCATCTCTCTCCAACTTACTCCCTCTCTCTCTCTCTCTCTCTCTCTCTCTCTCTCTCTCTCTCTCTCTCTCTCTCTCTCTCTCTCTCTCTCTCTCTCTCTCTCTCTCTCTCTCTCTCTCTCTCTCTCTCTCTCTCTCTCTCTCTCTCTCTCTCTCTCTCTCTCTTTCTCGACTTGACGCTCCCATAATAAACATTTTTAGTATAAAGATATGTGCAACATAATTATCAAAGCAGACCATGTAAAATATATCGCTTCTCAACGTCCCCCCCCCCATCCCGGCACTTTTTTTTTTTAATTTACCTTAGATCAGCGCATAATTATACAGTAATTATTATGATTGACAAGACAAGGAAGTGGATGCAGCCCTAAATATAGAAACGGCCTATTATAGCTACAAATACATACATATATATATATATAAATCAATAATAACAACAGTTTAACAGAAAAGAGAGAGAGAGAGAGAGAGAGAGAGAGAGAGAGAGGGGGGGGGGAGAGGGAGGGAGGGAGAGAGAGAGAGAGAGAGAGAGAGAGAGGGAAAGAGAGGGAGAGAGAGAGGAGGAGGAGGAGGAAAGAGTACCGACTTTGACAAGGGTTCTTGATAAAAGCGAGCATAGCAAATTATTTTCACAAAATGCCCGGGCATAATAAATTTTTTTATGTCGGATAACTTTAATAACCTGAAACAGTGACGGGCACACAACATAATTCTGTAGCATTGTTTCTCCTTTTGATAAGCAATGAAGCACAGAAAGAAAAAAAAAAGCAAAAGAAAAAGACAAAGAGAGGAATTAAAAAGAGGAAAAAAAAAAGGGGGGGAGAGAAACACAGATAGCAAAGAGCGGCAGTGCAAGGGGAGACAATCGATCCATGTATACATTGACGTCATAGCCCGAGTCCCATAAACAATTATATCGAGGGGAGAGAGAGAGAGAGAGAGAGAGAGAGAGAGAGAGAGAGAGAGAGAGAGAGAGAGAGAGAGAGAGAGAGAGAGAGAGAGAGAGAGAGAGAGGAGAGTTGGAGACAGTGGGTGAAAAGTGAAAATAAAATAAAGAAAGAAAGAAAATAATTTTACAACAATATTATGTAAAAGTGAGAGAGAGAGAGAGAGAGAGAGAGAGAGAGAGAGAGAGAGAGAGAAAGAGAAGGATACATAGACAGATAGATAGATAGATAGATAAATAGATAAAGAGAGGGAGGGAGGGAGAGAGAGAGAGAGAGAAAGAAAGAAAGAAATGAATCAGTGCAAAATGGATTAAAGAGGGAGGAATTAAAGAAACTAGGGCTAACGTTGAGGGGGAGAGAGAGTAATAGAGAGAAGATGGGTAGGTGAGAGAGAGAGAGAGAGAGAGAGAGAGAGAGAGAGAGAGATAAGGAGTCAAGGTAAAATATGTGACAGAGAGGCTAAAAAGGGAAAAGGGTAAAAGCTGAAAGAGATAGACAGACAGACAGACAGACAGAGAAAGAGAGAGAGAGAGAGAGAGAGAGAGAGAGAGAGAGAGAGAGAGGGGGGGGGAGAGAGAGAAATATAAGGAGTCAAGGTAAAATGTGCGACAGAGGGACGAAAAGGGAATAAGGTAAAAGCTGAAAGAAATAGACAAACAGAGAGAGAGAGAGAGAGAGAGAGAGAGAGAGAGAGAGAGAGAGAGAGAGAGAGAGAGAGAGAGAGAGAGAGAGAGAGAAACAAAAAGAGACACAGACAGACAGACAGACAGACAGACAGAAAAGTCTCAAATTTCACTGTATAATCTGATAGGACAGTTAAAAGGGAAAAAGAGAGAAAGGGAGAAGTGCCTATAAATAATAAATGTTTCGACTCAAAGTCTCGGCCTGTATTGGGGATGCTCCATTGTCAGTTTGTGCCAGTTCTTCAGACGTGATGATCAGACTAACGGTGTATCGTTTACCACTCCCCTATTCTCCAGATAGAATCCTCTCTGTCAGTTAGTTTGTACCAGTTCTTCAGACGTGATGATCAGACTAATGGTGTATCGCTTACCACTCCACTATTCTCTAGAATCTTCTGTCTGTACCAGTTCTTCAGACGTGATGATTAAACTAACAGTGTATCGTTTACCACTCCACTATTCTCTAGAATCTTCTGTCTGTACCAGTTCTTCAGACGTGATGATCAAACTAACGGTGTATCGTTTACCACTCCACTATTCTCCAGATAGAATCCTCTCTGTCAGTTAGTTTGTGCCAGTTCTTCAGACGTGATGATCAGACTAACGGTGTATCGTTTACCACTCCACTATTCTCCAGATAGAATCCTCTCTGTCAGTTTGTACCAGTTCTTCAGACGTGATGATCAAACTAACGGTGTATCGTTTACCACTCCACTATTCTCCAGATAGAATCCTCTCTGTCAGTTTGTACCAGTTCTTCAGACGTGATGATCAAACTAACGGTGTATCGTTTACCACTCCACTATTCTCCAGATAGAATCCTCTCTGTCAGTTAGTTTGTACCAGTTCTTCAGACGTGATGATCAAACTAACGGTGTATCGTTTACCTCTCCACTATTCTCTAGAATCTTCTGTCTGTACCAGTTCTTCAGACGTGATGATCAAACTAACGGTGTATCGTTTACCACTCCACTATTCTCCAGACAGAATCCTCTCTGTCAGTTAGTTTGTACCAGTTCTTCAGACGTGATGATCAAACTAACGGTGTATCGTTTTCCACTCCACTATTCTCTACAATCGTTTACCACTCCACAATTCTCTAGAATCGTATACCACTCCACTATTCTCTAGAATCGTTTACCACTCCACTATTCTCTAGAATCGTATACCACTCCACTATTCTCTAAAATCGTTTACCACTCCACTATTCCCTACAATCGTTTACCACTCCACTATTCTCTAGAATCGTATACCACTCCACTATTCTCTAGAATCGTTTACCACTCCACTATTCTCTAGAATCGTATACCACTCCACTATTCTCTACAATCGTTTACCACTCCACTATTCTCTAGAATCGTTTACCACTCCACTATTCTCTAGATTGCTCTGTGTCAGTTTGTACCAGTTCTTCACAAGTGATGCCAAAACTAACGGTGTATCGCTTACCACTCCACTATTCCTTAGATTATTTTTGACTTTGCTGTATATTTTTGTCTTTGCTCATACTCGGTGGCCGTCGGGTTAAAGCGTCCGCCCTGATACCCGCAAGAAGGCCACACGCTGGGTTCGAGTCCCACGCCAGCGTGGTGCATCACTGTTTTCATGGAGTCGTGCCCGATACTTTATTCTTTATTCATTTTTTTTTTCGCAAAACTTATTTTATTTTTATTTTTTTAATTTTTCTCTACGCCTCGTTTGGTGAAACAAGATTTTTGGGGTTTTTTTGCTTTCATGATTCAGGAATGCTGACGGATCTTTCTAGAAGAGTTGGGAAGTGCTCATGCGTCAGTGTGTATGTTTGAGTGTGCTCGATTTACCCCCCCCCCCCCCATTATAATTGCGCAATACTCTTAATTGCACTGGTGGAAAGACTATACAAGAGAAAAGGGTGGCGATATACGAGGATCGGGAGAGAGAGAGAGAGAGAGAGAGAGAGAGAGAGAGACAGAGACAGAGACAGAGACAGACAGACAGACATGCAGACAGCCAGAGAGAGTGACAAGCAGAGAAAGACAGAGAAAGAGACAGATAGACACGCAGATAGAGAGAGAGACAGACAGACAGAGACAAGATAGAGAGAGACACAGAGAAAGAGATAGAGACACACAGAGACAGAGAGAGATGGAGAGATAGAGAGAGAGGAAGAGCTAAGATCCGGATAAGCTCCACGTATCCGGTTTCGTTCAATCTAACGAGGTGAAGTCTTCATAAAGTTCAACGAACGCGTTAGCGATTCGCGAGAGCATAAACATGGGAAAGAACAGAAATATCCTTATATTTAATTATAACAACAACAACAACAACACTATCCACACACACACACACACATATGTATATATGGGTGTGTGTGAGTGTTGGGGGGAGGGTATTTCTCTCTCTGTTTCTCTCTCTCTCTCTCTCTCTCTCTCTCTCTCTCTCTCTCTCTCTCTCTCTCTCTTTCTTTCATTCTCTCTCTCGCTTTCTGTTAGTCTGAATGCTGTCTCTCTATCCGTCCCCCCTCTCTCTACTCTCGCTCCCTCCCTCTATCTCTATCTTACTGGCGCTATCTCTCTCTCTCTCTCTCTCTCTCTCTCTCTCTTTCTTTCTTTCATTCTCTCTCTCTCTCGCTTTCTGTTAGTCTGAATGCTGTCTCTCTATCCGTCCCCTCTCTCTCTACTCTCGCTCCCTCCCTCTATCTCTATCTTACTAGCGCTATCTCTCTCTCTCTCTCTCTCTCTCTCTCTTTCTTTCATTCTCTCTCTCTCGCTTTCTGTTAGTCTGAATGCTGTCTCTCTATCCGTCCCCTCTCTCTCTACTCTCGCTCCCTCCCTCTATTTTACTGGTGCTATCTCTCTCTCTCTCTCTCTCTCTCTCTCTCTCTCTCTCTCTCTCTCTCTCTCTCTCTCTCTCTCTCTCTCTCTCTCTCTCCTTCCCTCCCTCACTTTCTCTGTAATGTGACCCGATAAATTTTATTTAGATTTATAACCAAACATACTACTAGCAGATTCACTATTAACACTGGACCTCCGTGATCAATTCCTTTAGGAAAACAAATTTTTAGAACAAACATCTCACAAGATACATAATAGATAGAGACAATTTTAAAAAAAAAAAAGTGATGAAGCTGTCAAAGACTTTTTAAACCGCACAAAGCTGGAATAAGAGTTTAAGAGATGTTTTTGTTTTTTTTTCCACCCAACTTTGATATCCGGTTAATCTGATATTGTAAAGCGGTTCAAGTACTTCGGCTTTTTAAGTGAAAATTTAGAGGTTTCTACACTCACCAAGTTAATATCCAGTTAATCGGGTATTGTGATGCGGTTTGAGTACTTCCGCTTTCTTGGTTAAAACTTATCCGTGAACCGAACCCGGCTATTGAAAATGAGTAGGGGAGGGGAGGGGGGGGAGAGAGAGAGAGAGAGAGAGAGAGAGAGAGAGAGAGAGAAAGAAATACCTGTTTAGGTGTAGAGCTCCAAAATTTACACAGCAAAACAAAACACGTAAATTTTGTAAATTTTGGAGCTGCACCTTACTTTTTTTTTTAACGGTGCTTGGCAATTATTCACAAAACTCCCCTGCGACATTCACTTCTTATTGAGAATGCGGGACTTACCGAAAATCTCCCCGCCGCTGGCATACTCCGTG
>JAWDGP010007592.1:290000-292500 GCA_033675545.1 Elysia crispata
AAGAAGGCTAAATAGTACACTGACCAAATAATAGGCTAAGTTGATTTGACCTTCGGGGATGATGTCGATAACCGCTTCTAGCGTAACCAATCCGTTATTTTTGCGCCTTAATATTACGAACCGTACCCTTTTACGTGTTGATTAATTCTGTTTAGCGTGATACGACCTTGATAAATGACGCCGAAGGCCGTGTTTAGTGTCACCAATCAGAACCGACGGCGTTGATTATTTTCATGTCACCCCAGAATACGCAGCAATGACCTTTAGCGTGCCGCTTGATTCTGTTAGGCGTTGTTCGACCTTGATAAATGACGTCGAAAATCGCGTCTAGCGTAACCAATCCAAACCGAAGACGTTGATTATGTTAATGGCACCGCAGAATTAGCAAAGAATGACCTTCAGCACTGTTCGGCGTTGTATGACCTTGATAAATGACGTCGAAAGCCGCATTTGACGTAACCAATCCAAACCGAAGACGTTGATTATTTTAACGGCGCCGCAAAATAAGCAGCAATGACCTTAAGCACTGTTCGGCGTTGTATGACCTTGATAAATGACGTCGAAAGCCCCGTTAAACGCAACAAATCCCAAACCGAAAATTGATTAATTTCATGACACCGCGAAATTAGCAGATTAATGACCTTTAGTACTGTTTGGCGTTAATCGGCCTTGACAAATGACGTCGAAACACGAGATCTGCGTCACCAACACGCAGCTGCCTCCACGATTATTTTTTTTCGCGCGTTGATAGAGGCGGTGCGCACTTGGCGTGCCGATTAATTCTGTTAGGGCTTGTGATAGAGGCGGTGCGCACTTGGCGTGCCGATTAATTCTGTTAGGGCTTGTGATAGAGGCGGTGCGCACTTGGCGTGCCGATTAATTCTGTTAGGGCTTGTGATAGAGGCGGTGCGCACTTGGCGTGCCGATTAATTCTGTTAGGGCTTGTGATAGAGGCGGTGCGCACTTGGCGTGCCGATTAATTCTGTTAGGGCTTGTGATAGAGGCGGGGAATTAGCCGGCGACCAATCAGGTGTCGCTTGATAACACGTTATTGAACTAAAAAAAAAAAAAAAACAGTGGTTGGCGGAGGTCGTGTAATTAAACGCTTGTTGTTGTTGTTGTACACAAAGATGATGGTCGTGATGACGGCAATGGGGAGATAAAGGTTGTTCGATATATCGGTGTCATTACGACGTCACTGGTGAAAATATTTGGCTTTTCTTTATTAATTTTATTGCCATTGATTTAAGTGCGTTGTTTTTGTTTTTTGGTTTTTTTTTTCTTCTTTTCTTTATCTTGAATTTCATTTTTGCAAATGCAGTTGATGAGGCGGAGGCAGCAGTGAGAAAAGGCGTGGGTGAGGTAGAGAAAGTGGGTGTAGTTGTTGTTGTTGTTGTTGTTGTTGTTAGAGTGTCTATAGGAATGGCTGTAGCAGCTGCGACGATGGGTTCGAGACAAAGTGGACAACACTTGCTGTTAAACCGAAGCTCTATGGATTGCAGGAAATATTTAGGTTCAGCCACATTATAAACTATGTAAGGAAAATAAAGACCATTTTGATTTTATAGTTTTCCCCTGCAGTTGTAATTTAAAAAAAAAATGAGCGAAGAGACCACCGATTATTGCTAGACCTATATGTAACAATTGTCTTCAAAAAAGAAAAAAAAAATGAGCGAAGTGACCACTGGCTATTGCTAGCACAATATCTAACAATTTTCTTCAAAAAAAAAAAATTAAGCGAAGTGACCCACTGGCTATTGCTAGACCTATATGTAACATTTGTCTTCAAAAAAAAAATGAGCGAAGTGACAACTGGCTATCGTTAGACCTATATGTAACAATTGTCTTCAAAAAAAAAAAATGAGCGAAGTGACCCACTGGCTATTGCTAGACCTATATGTAACAATTTTCTTCAAAAAAAAAAATGAGCGAAGTGACCCACTGGCTATTGCTAGACCTATATGTAACAATTTTCTTTAAAAAAAAAATGAGCGAAGTGACAACTGGCTATTGCTAGACCTATATGTAACAATTGTCTTAAAGAAAAAAAAATGAGCGAAGTGACCACTGGCTATTTCTAGACCTATATGTAACAACTGTTTTCAAAAAAAAAAAAAAATGAGCGAAGTGACCACTGGCTATTTCTAGACCTATATGTAACAATTGTCTAAAAGAAAAAAAAAATGAACGAAGTGACCACTGGCTATTTCTAGACCTATATGTAACAATTGTCTTAAAGAAAAAAAAATGAGCGAAGTGACCACTGGCTATTTCTAAACCTATATGTAACAACTGTCTTAAAGAAAAAAAAATGAGCGAAGTGACCACTGGCTATTTCTAGACCTTTATGTAACAATTGTCTTAAAGAAAAAAAAATGAACGAAGTGACCACTGGCTATTGCTAGACCTATATGTAACAATTGTCTTCAAAAAAAAAATTGGGCGAAGTGACCACTGGCTATTGCTAGACCTATATGTAACAATTGTCTTCAAAAAAAAA
>JAWDGP010007592.1:302500-313240 GCA_033675545.1 Elysia crispata
TCCTCAATTTAGATCCAAGCTTCGTAAGGCGTGGGGAGCGTGTGGGGAAGGAGGGTGAGAGGGAGAGAGAGAGAGAGAGTAGCATAGAAAAATCAACCACAAACCTAGATCTAGCTCGAGACCGAGAAATAAGATGAGAAGAGATAGAGAGTGAGACAGACAGAGAGACAGACAGAGACAGAGAGCAGTTTTAAATCTTGGTAGAGAAGGTTTCCAAAGGGATAATATCCAACTTACTTACTTACTGCCCTTTTTGCCGTGGGCAATTAGGGCAGCAGGATAATATCCAAGCAGTATAATAAGCGACTCCTGAGGAACATGCTAAAAGCTGTGGCCAAGCTTTAATCAACAGTTGCTGTTTTAGCCCTCCCTCTGTCACCGTGTCGGCTATCTCAACACGTTACTAAACTTCACTCTGTGTTGATTTTCGAAGCCTTAGGTTTTCTAATGGAATCTAACACGGTTTTCGCTGCCTTCATGCCATAAAGTTCTAAATTGGGGCGTACTTTAAAGGGGCTAAAAATCGAAACTGGACCAACTATTAAAGTCTCGACTCGTACTGTATAGTTATAGTACTAAAAATGTTCGGACACTCTCTCTCTCTCTCTCTCTCTCTTTCTCTTTCTCTCTCTCTCCCCCTCTCTCTTTCTCTCTCTCCCTATCTTCCTCTCCCTCTTCTCCACTCTCTTTCCCTCCCTCCCCCCTTCTCCACTCTCTGTCTCTCTCTCCATTCTCTGTATCTCTGTCCCTCCCTCCCTTCCCTTTTCTTTCTCCACTCTCTGTCTTTCTCTCCCTCCCTCCCTCTCTCCTCCCTTCCTCCCTCTCCACTCTCTGTCTTTCTCTCCCTCCCTCCCTCTCTCCCCTCTCTCTATTTGATATAATCATCTTGGCCTACTGCCTTCTAAAACGTAACGAAAGTTATCCCCATGAAGCAAGACCAAGAGGAAAAATCGTGGGATACAACCATGTATTATTCACATAACGACTTCTTCAGACCAGCTACCAATACGCGTAGATGGCTAATTGTGTAGAATCCAAACCTATTTATAGATCTTTTCATTTTAAGTTCATTATCATGCAGGTTTAGATAAAAGCGCGGCTGGGAATACCCGAAGGACAGTGCACCATTATGCAATTTTTTAGCAAATCGCAAGTCTTCACATAATAAGTGTTTAAAAAGGTCTTAAAGTAGATTTGGAAAATACAGAATTAGTCGATTTTTCCTTGTAATTGTTTGTTGCTGACGCTCAAGTTTTGTCTTAAACTTTCCTCAAATATACAAGGAAAAGTTAACCAAAAAAAACAAAAAAACACGGCGTGTGTCTAAGTGTGACGTAAGTCTTCCCTGGAAAAATAAAAGAACTCTTTGTAAGGACTTTTGGGGATGTCAAACTGCCAGAAAAAAAAACAACACATCACGAATCCAAGCAGTTGATAAAACAAGCTTTACATAAACAGTTCTATAATGAAACGGGGGGGTGAGGTGTTGCGGACTTTAACCTTGTTGTTTAATATAAGTTTCAAACATTGAACAGAATTACACAACTTGTTTGTGCTCTCGGAGAAAATCTCGATGACATACTAAAGAATTTCTTATCTCTGGGTGACACACCAGATTGATTCATGGACATAATGAATCCCCTCCCCCCCCCCACACACACACACACACAGACACATATTTCTCTCTCTCTCTCTCTCTCTCTCTCTCTCTCCCTCCCTCTCTCTCTCTCTCTCTATCTCTCTCCTTTTTCCGTGACAGCCCAGTCCACAATGAACGGTGATCTACAGGCTTTCTTCTCTTCGAAGCCTGCTCTGTAAAACCCGTGGTTCTAAGAGTTTTTAATTTGAAGAGAACAGAATAAAAAGTAAAAAAAAAAAAAAAAATTATTAAACAAATTTAAAGATTAAAAAAAAATAACAACAACAACAACAACAACAATAATAATAATAATAATAATAATAATAATAATAATAATAATAATAATAATAATAATAATAATGATAAAACAACAAAAAACGGACAAGCATAGGAATGTCAGAGTGTTTCAAGCTGTTAAGAAAACGAATCCGGTAGATCAAATTTTTTTCCTCCAAATTTCTGTTTTAATTTATTTTCTTTTCATTGCATAAGTTTCGAACAGCCATTGCGTGACATGAAGTTCACGCCTGAACAGATTCAGTGAAAGAAATTTGTCTCTCAAGGTCAGAGCCACATTGCCAGGCCTTGAAAAAAAAATGTCTTTTTTTTTTTTTTTTTTCTTTGGTTTGACAATTTTCAGAGGTCAAGACTATTGCTTTCACTCATGCGTCTTCGAATATATCAAATATATATATATATATATAGAGAGAGAGAGAGGGAGACAGACAGACAGACAGATAGACAGACAGACAGAATTGAAAGGTGTGAAAGCCACAACAAAAAGGAAGGTGACAACCAGAAAGAGACAGAGAGAAAGAAAGAGAAAAGGGGGAGAGAGAGAGACAGAGAGAGAGAGAAAGAAAGAGAAAAGGAGGAGAGAGAGAGAGAGAGAGACAGAGAGACAGAGAGAGAGGGAGAGAGGGAAGGAAGGGAGATAGTTGGAGAGACAGACAAACCAGTACAGTACAAGAAATGCTCATCATATGCACACATCAACCAGACCGGACAGGATCTTAAAACGTTGCAGAAACGGATCTTCATCCTACATAACGCGACGGATCATTTCTGCCACGATCACCGAGAAACAAATTCTATACTAGCTTTTTGAACTGCGAATTATAATAGAATAGAATATATAATATATAATATTCATTAAATGCTTCGTGTGATTTGAGCACAGAGTTTGGTAGCACCAAGTGAACGAGAGAGCGGAATAGGTGAGAGAAAAAAAAATAAAAAGAAAGGAGGAAGAGGAGGAAGAAGAAGGAGGAGGAGGAGGAGGAGGAGGAGGAGGAAGAAGAAGAAGAAGATTAAGAAGAAGAAGAAGAAGAAGATGATGATGATGATGATGATGGTGATAGTGATAGTGATGATGATGATGATGATGATGATGATGAGGATGATGAGGATGGAGGAGGAGGAGGAGGAGGAGATGAAGAAGAAGAAGAAGAAGAAGAAGAAGAAGAAGAAGAAGAAGAAGAAGAAGAAGAAGAAGAAGAAGAAGAAGAAGAAGAAGAAGAAGAAGAAGAAGAAGAACAACAACAACAACAACAACAACAACAACAACAACAACAGCGAGGAGGAGAAGGAGGAGGAAGAGAAGGATGGAAGGAGAACAAAAAGAGGTAAAAAAAAAAAAAGCAACGACAACAAAAAAATCACCATAATTGAAAAAGACAGGCGAAACAAAACCTTTAAACCTGGAAGAAAGAAAACGTGTGGGCATGACGAAGGGACTTTCCATTTTCCAGGCGATAAACCACACACACGCCACACACTCCACACACAGTGTATCTAACCAACACGAGCCACACCTACTGGCGTGGGAGGATTTGGCTACCGCGCCAGTCGAGTCCAGTCGGCCGGCGACACATCTTGGCAAGTCGGGCGGCTAATGCGAGAAATGTGTAACATATTAATTGCTGATCAGTAAACATATACAGAAACTAACTGGGCAAGGGGTATTCTAATTGTTGCTGATCAGTAAACATGTACAGAAACTACTGTGCGAGGGGTATTCTAATTGTTGCTGATCAGTAAACATGCACAGAAACTACCGTGTGAGGGGTATTCTAATTGCTGATCAGTAAACATGTACAGAAACTACCGTGTGAGGGGTATTCTAATTGTTGCTGATCAGTAAACATGTACAGAAACTACCGTGTGAGGGGTATTCTAATTGCTGATCAGTAAACATGTACAGAAACTACCGTGTGAGGGGTATTCTAATTGTTGCTGATCAGTAAACATGTACAGAAACTACCGTGTGAGGGGTGGGGTATTCTAATTGTTGCTGTTCAGTAAACATGTACAGAAACTACCGTGTGAGGGGTATTCTAATTGTTGCTGTTCAGTAAACATGTACAGAAACTACCGTGTGAGGGGTGGGGTATTCTAATTGTTGCTGATCAGTAAACATGTACAGAAACTACCGTGTGAGGGGTATTCTAATTGTTGCTGTTCAGTAAACATGTACAGAAACTACCGTGTGAGGGGTATTCTAATTGTTGCTGTTCAGTAAACATGTACAGAAACTACTGTGTGAGGGGTGGGGTATTCTAATTGTTGCTGTTCAGTAAACATGTACAGAAACTACCGTGTGAGGGGTATTCTAATTGTTGCTGTTCAGTAAACATGTACAGAAACTACCGTGTGAGGGGTGGGGTATTCTAATTGTTGCTGTTCAGTAAACATGTACAGAAACTACTGTGCGAGGGGTGGGGTATTCTAATTGTTGCTGTTCAGTAAACATGTACAGAAACTACTGTGCGAGGGGTGGGGTATTCTAATTGTTGCTGATCAGTAAACATGTACAGAAACTACCGTGTGAGGGGTATTCTAATTGTTGCTGATCAGTAAACATGTACAGAAACTACTGTGTGAGGGGTATTCTAATTGTTGCTGATCAGTAAACATGTACAGAAACTACCGTGTGAGGGGTGGGGTATTCTAATTGTTGCTGTTCAGTAAACATGTACAGAAACTACTGTGCGAGGGGTGGGGTATTCTAATTGTTGCTGATCAGTAAACATGTACAGAAACTACCGTGTGAGGGGTGGGGTATTCTAATTGTTGCTGATCAGTAAACATGTACAGAAACTACCGTGTGAGGGGTGGGGTATTCTAATTGTTGCTGTTCAGTAAACATGTACAGAAACTACCGTGTGAGGGGTGGGGTATTCTAATTGTTGCTGATCAGTAAACATGTACAGAAACTACCGTGTGAGGGGTGGGGTATTCTAATTGTTGCTGATCAGTAAACATGTACAGAAACTACCGTGTGAGGGGTGGGGTATTCTAATTGTTGCTGATCAGTAAACATGTACAGAAACTACCGTGTGAGGGGTGGGGTATTCTAATTGTTGCTGTTCAGTAAACATGTACAGAAACTACCGTGTGAGGGGTGGGGTATTCTAATTGTTGCTGTTCAGTAAACATGTACAGAAACTACTGTGCGAGGGGTGGGGTATTCTAATTGTTGCTGTTCGGTAAACATGTACAGAAACTACTGTGCGAGGGGTGGGGTATTCTAATTGTTGCTGATCAGTAAACATGTACAGAAACTACCGTGTGAGGGGTGGGGTATTCTAATAGTTGCTGTTCAGTAAACATGTACAGAAACTACTGTGCGAGGGGTGGGGTATTCTAATTGTTGCTGATCAGTAAACATGTACAGAAACTACCGTGTGAGGGGTGGGGTATTCTAATTGTTGCTGTTCAGTAAACATGTACAGAAACTACCGTGTGAGGGGTGGGGTATTCTAATTGTTGCTGATCAGTAAACATGTACAGAAACTACCGTGTGAGGGGTGGGGTATTCTAATTGTTGCTGATCAGTAAACATGTACAGAAACTACCGTGTGAGGGGTGGGGTATTCTAATTGTTGCTGATCAGTAAACATGTACAGAAACTACCGTGTGAGGGGTGGGGTATTCTAATTGTTGCTGATCAGTAAACATGTACAGAAACTACCGTGTGAGGGGTGGGGTATTCTAATTGTTGCTGATCAGTAAACATGTACAGAAACTACCGTGTGAGGGGTGGGGTATTCTAATTGTTGCTGATCAGTAAACATGTACAGAAACTACTGTGCGACGGGTATTCTAATTGTTGCTGTTCAGTAAACATGTACAGAAACTACTGTGCGACGGGTATTCTAATTGTTGCTGTTCAGTAAACATGTACAGAAACTACTGTGTGAGGGGTATTCTAATTGTTGCTGTTCAGTAAACATGTACAGAAACTACCGTGTGAGGGGTGGGGTATTCTAATTGTTGCTGATCAGTAAACATGTACAGAAACTACTGTGCGACGGGTATTCTAATTGTTGCTGTTCAGTAAACATGTACAGAAACTACTGTGTGAGGGGTGGGGTATTCTAATTGTTGCTGTTCAGTAAACATGTACAGAAACTACTGTGCGACGGGTATTCTAATTGTTGCTGTTCAGTAAACATGTACAGAAACTACCGTGTGAGGGGTGGGGTATTCTAATTGTTGCTGTTCAGTAAACATGTACAGAAACTACCGTGTGAGGGGTGGGGTATTCTAATTGTTGCTGTTCAGTAAACATGTACAGAAACTACTGTGCGACGGGTATTCTAATTGTTGCTGTTCAGTAAACATGTACAGAAACTACTGTGTGAGGGGTATTCTAATTGTTGCTGATCAGTAAACATGTACAGAAACTACCGTGTGAGGGGTATTCTAATTGTTGCTGATCAGTAAACATGTACAGAAACTACCGTGTGAGGGGTATTCTAATTGTTATTGATCAGTAAACATGTACAGAAACTACCGTGTGAGGGGTATTCTAATTGCTGATCAGTAAACATGTACAGAAACTACCGTGTGAGGGGTATTCTAATTGTTGCTGATCAGTAAACATGTACAGAAACTACCGTGTGAGGGGTGGGGTATTCTAATTGTTGCTGTTCAGTAAACATGTACAGAAACTACCGTGTGAGGGGTATTCTAATTGTTGCTGTTCAGTAAACATGTACAGAAACTACCGTGTGAGGGGTGGGGTATTCTAATTGTTGCTGATCAGTAAACATGTACAGAAACTACCGTGTGAGGGGTATTCTAATTGTTGCTGTTCAGTAAACATGTACAGAAACTACCGTGTGAGGGGTATTCTAATTGTTGCTGTTCAGTAAACATGTACAGAAACTACCGTGTGAGGGGTGGGGTATTCTAATTGTTGCTGTTCAGTAAACATGTACAGAAACTACCGTGTGAGGGGTATTCTAATTGTTGCTGTTCAGTAAACATGTACAGAAACTACCGTGTGAGGGGTATTCTAATTGTTGCTGTTCAGTAAACATGTACAGAAACTACCGTGTGAGGGGTGGGGTATTCTAATTGTTGCTGTTCAGTAAACATGTACAGAAACTACTGTGCGAGGGATGGGGTATTCTAATTGTTGCTGTTCAGTAAACATTTACAGTTACTACTGTGCGATGTGTGGGGTATTCTAATTGTTGCTGTTCAGTAAACATGTACAGAAACTACCGTGTGAGGGGTATTCTAATTGTTGCTGATCAGTAAACATGTACAGAAACTACTGTGTGAGGGGTATTCTAATTGTTGCTGATCAGTAAACATGTACAGAAACTACCGTGTGAGGGGTGGGGTATTCTAATTGTTGTTGTTCAGTAAACATGTACAGAAACTACTGTGCGAGGGGTGGGGTATTCTAATTGTTGCTGATCAGTAAACATGTACAGAAACTACCGTGTGAGGGGTGGGGTATTCTAATTGTTGCTGATCAGTAAACATGTACAGAAACTACCGTGTGAGGGGTGGGGTATTCTAATTGTTGCTGTTCAGTAAACATGTACAGAAACTACCGTGTGAGGGGTGGGGTATTCTAATTGTTGCTGATCAGTAAACATGTACAGAAACTACCGTGTGAGGGGTGCGGTATTCTAATTGTTGCTGATCAGTAAACATGTACAGAAACTACCGTGTGAGGGGTGGGGTATTCTAATTGTTGCTGATCAGTAAACATGTACAGAAACTACCGTGTGAGGGGTGGGGTATTCTAATTGTTGCTGATCAGTAAACATGTACAGAAACTACCGTGTGAGGGGTGGGGTATTCTAATTGTTGCTGTTCAGTAAACATGTACAGAAACTACCGTGTGAGGGGTGGGGTATTCTAATTGTTGCTGTTCAGTAAACATGTACAGAAACTACTGTGCGAGGGGTGGGGTATTCTAATTGTTGCTGTTCAGTAAACATGTACAGAAACTACTGTGCGAGGGGTGGGGTATTCTAATTGTTGCTGATCAGTAAACATGTACAGAAACTACCGTGTGAGGGGTGGGGTATTCTAATTGTTGCTGTTCAGTAAACATGTACAGAAACTACTGTGCGAGGGGTGGGGTATTCTAATTGTTGCTGATCAGTAAACATGTACAGAAACTACCGTGTGAGGGGTGGGGTATTCTAATTGTTGCTGTTCAGTAAACATGTACAGAAACTACCGTGTGAGGGGTGGGGTATTCTAATTGTTGCTGATCAGTAAACATGTACAGAAACTACCGTGTGAGGGGTGGGGTATTCTAATTGTTGCTGATCAGTAAACATGTACAGAAACTACCGTGTGAGGGGTGGGGTATTCTAATTGTTGCTGATCAGTAAACATGTACAGAAACTACCGTGTGAGGGGTGGGGTATTCTAATTGTTGCTGATCAGTAAACATGTACAGAAACTACCGTGTGAGGGGTGGGGTATTCTAATTGTTGCTGATCAGTAAACATGTACAGAAACTACCGTGTGAGGGGTGGGGTATTCTAATTGTTGCTGATCAGTAAACATGTACAGAAAATACTGTGAGACGGGTATTCTAATTGTTGCTGTTCAGTAAACATGTACAGAAACTACTGTGCGACGGGTATTCTAATTGTTGCTGTTCAGTAAACATGTACAGAAACTACTGTGTGAGGGGTATTCTAATTGTTGCTGTTCAGTAAACATGTACAGAAACTACCGTGTGAGGGGTGGGGTATTCTAATTGTTGCTGATCAGTAAACATGTACAGAAACTACTGTGCGACGGGTATTCTAATTGTTGCTGATCAGTAAACATGTACAGAAACTACCGTGTGAGGGGTATTCTAATTGTTGCTGTTCAGTAAACATGTACAGAAACTACTGTGCGACGGGTATTCTAATTGTTGCTGTTCAGTAAACATGTACAGAAACTACTGTGCGAGGGGTATTCTAATTGTTGCTGATCAGTAAACATGTACAGAAACTACTGTGTGAGGGGTGGGGTATTCTAATTGTTGCTGTTCAGTAAACATGTACAGAAACTACTGTGCGAGGGGTATTCTAATTGTTGCTGTTCAGTAAACATGTACAGAAACTACTGTGTGAGGGGTGGGGTATTCTAATTGTTGCTGTTCAGTAAACATGTACAGAAACTACTGTGCGACGGGTATTCTAATTGTTGCTGTTCAGTAAACATGTACAGAAACTACTGGGCGTGGGGTATTCTAATTGTTGCTGATCAGTAAACATGTACAGAAACTACTGTGCGAGGGGTGGGGTATTCTAATTGTTGCTGATCAGTAAACATGTACAGAAACTACCGTGTGAGGGGTGGGGTATTCTAATTGTTGCTGATCAGTAAACATGTACAGAAACTAACTGGGCAAGGGGTATTCTAATTGTTGCTGATCAGTAAACATGTACAGAAACTACCGTGTGAGGGGTATTCTAATTGTTGCTGATCAGTAAACATGTACAGAAACTACCGTGTGAGGGGTGGGGTATTCTAATTGTTGCTGATCAGTAAACATGTACAGAAACTACCGTGTGAGGGGTGGGGTATTCTAATTGTTGCTGATCAGTAAACATGTACAGAAACTACCGTGTGAGGGGTATTCTAATTGTTGCTGATCAGTAAACATGTACAGAAACTACCGTGTGAGGGGTATTCTAATTGTTGCTGATCAGTAAACATGTACAGAAACTACCGTGTGAGGGTTATTCTAATTGTTGATCAGCAAACATCTACAGCAACTACCGTGTGAGGGGTGGGTATTCTAATTGTTGCTGATCAGTAAACATGTACAGAAACTACCGTGTGAGGGGTATTCTAATTGTTGCTGATCAGTAAACATGTACAGAAACTACCGTGTGAGGGGTATTCTAATTGTTGCTGATCAGTAAACATGTACAGAAACTACCGTGTGAGGGGTATTCTAATTGTTGCTGATCAGTAAACATGTACAGAAACTACCGTGTGAGGGGTATTCTAATTGTTGCTGATCAGTAAACATGTACAGAAACTACCGTGTGAGGGGGTATTCTAATTGTTAAGCTGATCAGTAAACGTATCGTACCAGAAACTACCGTGTGAGGGGTGGGGTATTCTAATTGTTGCCTGATCAGTAAACATGTACAGAAACTAACCGTGTGCGGGGTATTCTAATTGTTGCTGATCAGTAAACATCGTACAGAAACTACCGTGTGCAAGTTGGGGTATTCTAATTGTTGCCGCGATCAGTAAAACATGTACAGAAACTACCGTGTGCAGAGGGGTGGGGTATTCTAATTGTTGCTGATCAGTTAATAGCCATGTACAGAAACTAACTGGGCGAGGTGAATTATTCTAACGTTGTTTACGCTTTGATCGAGTAAACATGTACTTTTGAGAAACTACCGTGTGAGGGGTGGGGTATTCTAATTGTTGCTGATCGATTTCACATGGCACTAAAAACTACCGTGAGGTGAGGGGTATTCTAATTGCTGATCAGTAAACATGTACAGACTCTACTGAGCGGGGTATTCTAATTGCTGATCAGTCAACATGTACGAGAAACTACCGTGTGAGGGTATTCTAAATGCTGATCAGTTAACATGTACAGAAAACTACCGTGTGAGGAGGTATTCTAAATGTCTGGACAGTTAACATGTACAGAAACTACCGTGTGAGGGGGTATTCTAATTGCTGATCAGTTAACATGTACAGAAACTACCGTGTGAGGGGACATTCTAATTGCTGATCAGTTAACACCCGTACAGAAACTACCGTGTGAGGGGTATTCTAATTGCTGATTAGTAAATATGTACAGAAACTACCGTGTG
>JAWDGP010007594.1:0-77500 GCA_033675545.1 Elysia crispata
TGATGCAATAAAAGTTTTTCGAACCTTTTGCATGAGCCATGATATTGCTATTATTGAATTACTTAAAATTTAATTATTGCATTTAGTTCTTATAACGATAAAAGAAAATAATTTGGATTTTAAATTTTGTCTGTATATTACAGGTGTGTTGTTGTTGTTTTTTTAAATCAATGAGATCTTCAAATTGCAACTTATGTCAAGAAAAGGATTCAGGCATTAGTTGAAAGTTAACAAGGAATAGGAATGCTGAACGACGAATAAGAAATTATCAAATGAAGTAAATAATGATCAAGAGTGGATTATCAAAGCTTATGAAATATCATTTAGAAAGTTATAATATATATTTTGACTTTGTTTTGAAAAGACCTTTTCACTACCATAAATGCCTGATTTTTCAATCATCTCGACCTGTGGCTACAACAATTGTAAAAAGACTTAAGACTTTTTTTTTTTTTGCTAAAATGCGAATTTAAAAACATTCAAAAGTGAATGCAAGTACTCTCATTCTTTTTTTTTTATTTCATCAGATGAGAAAACTTATATTTTCCATGCAACATTCTTTGAGAATTTTTTTTAAATGTAGTAATTAAGCTTTAAACATATTTTCAAGAGATAAATTAAGACTTACACTGCACCAATTGATAGTTATGAAATAACCTGTTGTTAAAAGAACTTGTTATAGGAAACGAATATTGGATTACTTAGAGTGAAGAAGTAAAGAGAAGTAGAACATCGGAAGAGGGAAGAGTTAGAATAACATATATAAGACAATTAAAAAAAATGATAATGAGTCGAAAAAAAATATGACCAAAGAGTGATATAAGAGAAAAATGTGTTAATAGGATTAAGAACAAGACAAGTATGAACTAAAATTTATAGATCATCTTTTTCTAAATACTGTATTGCAAAACCTTCTAGAAGATACCAAATTTCAGTGTGTGAGGGGTGTTTCTTTTGTTCTTTTTTTTTCTTTTTATTTATAGCATAAAGACATTTATTTGAAATTTAATTTGGATAAAAATCAAGTTTTTCCATCTTTCTTTATTTTTTTTTTGTCTTCAACCATTCCATTCAGTTATGAATTTGCATTCACAAGTCCTGGTGAGTGCATCAGAAAAAAAAAAGATGTTGAAATTTACAATTTATGAAAAGCTCATTACCTTTTCGAAATAACTTTGTAATTCAAACCTTGACAAACACAAAAACACTCAAACTATACAAGAAAACACAAATTTACTTCAAAGAGGAAGATAATAATTTTTCAACAAGTTTTTCTATACAGATGATTTCAGATATCACTTTATTTTTATTAAGTGCATACACCATTTTGTAATAACACAAGTTATCAAAACTACTTTGTAAAAGAAACCGTAAAGAATCAATTTTTTTACATGCATATGTATATGATTTGATTGGTTTGCAGTACTTCATTCTGCAATCCCTATCCCCAATTCTTCCATTGAATCATCATTTTCATAATGTTTCACACAAATCAAAATTTAAATTGCTGAATTTCGAGACAAACAGCCATATGTTTGTAAAATAAGAATAAATCATTTTCCATTACACTTAATTTGTTCCACCATGGAAACCAGAAAGAAAAAATCTGCGTAGATATCCAAAACCTGCTCAATAAAATTTCTGAAGTTTTGCGAAATCATGTTTTCACATCCCCAGATATCTAAAATATATATATGTTAAATAAATCACAGGATATCTTGTTTTCAATAAAAAGAAGGCAAGATGATCATTTCTTTATAGCTGAATCAAAACATAAAAAAGAAAAGGGTAAAAAATAAATAATCTATTCCATTGCCAGTACTAATTTTTTTTATATCAGCCTAACTGTCTAAAATGTGTAAAAAAAGTTTGAATCAAAGTGCATTATAGAGAGATAGATAGAGAGAGAGAGAGAGAAAGAGAGAAAGAGAGAGAGAGAGAGAGAGAGAGAGAGAGAGAGAGAGAGAGAGAGAGAGAGAGAGAGACGGACAGAGAGACAAAGAGACAGACAGACAGACAGAGACAGAGAGACAAAGAGACAGACAGACAGACAGAGACAGTGAGAGAAAGAGAGATAGATAGACAAAGAGAGAAATGCAGAATATTATTGATTTATATTCATTTAGAACTTTTTTAAAATTTCCCAAATGAGTTTTTTTTAATTAAAAAAATAACCACATATACATGGAGTATTGCCACAAGATGGTCTTGTCCATAGTAAAAATAATAATAATAATAATAAAGGCAGGTGAGCATTTTTTAGCGGATAAATTAAAGAAAGCATATATTGATATGCGTGTAAAAATGTATAAAGTATTTGCCAACACCAAGTTTAAAATATATATTATGCTCAAAACTACATAGCTAAAATAACTCATTAAAACACATATTGGCAAATCAACAATAAACAAGTACATGTATATTATATATCAAGGAAAGACTTAAGTATGCCATGATGAATATGAGCTTCAACAAAACAGTCCCTAAGCTACTTTACCCATAATTCCATCAATAGCTTTAAAATAGTAACTCTTGATAGATTTTGATAAGTTGTATGTTATTCTACATAAATTACTATCTATAGTCCCTCACAAGTGTAAATATTTCTTTTCACATCGTAAAAAGTTGCAATTATATTTCAATTTGTACATAAGCAGTTCTTATCACAAAAAAATGGGGGACAATATCAATAAGTAGGTTTACTTATAATAGCTTGTAAAAAAAAAAGAATGTAAATAAAATAAAATTTATGTAAAGTATATTCAGATCTTCTATCAAATAAATGTTGAAGGCTTTTTCAATGCCATCAGATCCTTTGATGCTCTAAAATTAGATTCATTTATTTACAAAAAAAATTAGCCAACTTGATCAGATTTGGATGCCAATAAGTACATGTACAATGCAAATGAAGTCAAACTGGATTTTAAACATAGTCAAATTCAACATTTTCCATATAAGGTAAGCAAGTATATATACACACAACCAAAAGAGATAGAGTATTAATAAAAAGTAAGCCAACTAGTAAAAATGGAAGGAAACAAGCTAACTAAGTTATGTTGACCTCTAAAAAATTATCCTAGCCTCACATGAACCTGCAGAACTGATGACATCTTCAAAAAAAAAAAAAACATTTTTTTGTGTGGGTGTGCCAGTATAAAAGCAGAAAAACTCCTTTACAAAAAAATAAATGCACTGTTTTTCCTTTCCACAACAATATCCAACTTTATAGACATGTTATGATTATCTTTCTCTTAAAGATTCTCCAAATTCAATATATGAAGAGTTCACCTTCTCACTGTGAAGAATTAAGCTATCACTCAGTGATGCTGACTGGATCAAATTTCTTTTACTGAACTGTTTTCGCTAATGTGGCGGCCTAACATTTTTAATACCAGTATCTAAACACAACCCTAGAATCTTACCCATAGCAAATAAAAGACTCAATAAAATAATTGCACTTCCTAACCCATAATATAGGTCTATTACTTAGGCTTACCATTTAAGAGAGAATAAGCTTATCTGGAGCAAAAGCACACTCACCATGACTTTCCAACTTTTCCATGATTCCTCGCAGAGTTGTACCATGACTGACAGAGGAATTTGACAGACCTTTAAGGAAATATTACCAGCAATTTTTTTTTACTGGAAATCCATAAATTTACGGAAAATCGGCATCACTGAGCTATTTTGTTTCATATCTGATAAAACCATGACTGCAGGTATGAGGTCTATGATTGTTCAACTTGTTATGTCTGTTTGAGTTACATCTTACTTAAAATGGTTAACATTTTCTTTTCTATGATTTGGGGTTTTTTTTTGGATAATAAAATGCTGCTGCGACTGATGCTGAAATGAGTATAAGGTATCAATTCAAATCTCATTGTCATGCACTGATTTTGTATTGGAGGAGTTAAAACAAAAAAAAACCCAAAATTTGCAAACAAGTTCTCACATGAGAATGCCCTGTCAGTCTAAAGTTGCTTCACAACTAAGGTCTAGTAATACTGACCTTGACTGATGAATGACATTTAGAAGTGGACTGAACAACTGTACCCTATTTAGTGAATTAGGGTAAAATAAAATGAGCATCATCTTGAAAGAGAAAATAAAAAAAGCAAAGATAAAAAAACTAAAAGAATAGATTTCTATTCTACATCAGTATAAATTGGTCTTTACCCTGCATAAGGATTGGGAAACATTAATAGCTGGGCTTCTTTGATTTATGGGCACTGAAATCCCATACACAAGTTTTCATCTATTTCACACTTGATATATTCTGAAATGTCAAAATAACCAAAAAAGCTGATGCTTAATTCAATTTTATAAAAATGTATATTTAATAAAAATGGAGACTAATTTGTCAAGATAAGTAAACTTTTCTTTTACTTTGTGTTCGTTTTGCATTTGTATTAAAAGCTTTAGTTTATGTTTCTTTATTTTTAATGATTGATATATGACAATGAAGAAATCTGCCATTTATAATGTTTCCCTTTAAGAAACAAAGGTGACCATTTTATCAGTTGCACCATGACACATCTAACCTACATTTGCCTATAAACCACAAGTACATTAGCTGATTATTTAAACTTAAACCTGTCAGTAAAGCTGGTTTGGAATCTTTGTTCAGGATTAATCTTGTTGCCTCATCATAAGAAATGGATGGGGGGAATGTTCGGCGTGCTGAACCTCGACTTACATGTTCCAAATATGCAGATTTGAGATCAAGTTCAAGCCTCAGAGAGAGACAGTTATTGCACAACCTACATATTATCTTCTGACAGTTCTTTGAGCAAACCTGATGGTTACATAAGTCAGGGAAAACATGAATATCTTGTGAAGATACTCGCATGGCTTCATTTGTAGGTGAAGTCTTTTGATCATCGGTGGATGTGTAATAGGCAACCCCAACAAGATTTAGTAAATTAAAAATAACATGCTCATACAGGCGTTCATTTGGAGGAAAATGGTCTGACGAGAGGTTAGGGGACATATTGGCCTCCATGAGGAAAACATTGAGATTTTCATCAACAACAAAATCAAATCTGACCATTTCAAAAAAATTTCGTTTGGATCTATACTTTTGTAAAGACCTTACAAAATCCTTTTCTTTGGCTAAAAATACATCACGAATGGCACTTTTGATCTTATTCCACATGTTTCTGGCATCTTTCCCATTTTGCCTAAGGTATTCATTAAATGAATTTTTAAACGAGAACTCATGATCTACATGGAGATCTTCAAAAGAGGGCTGTTGCCACATTGGCCGGTAATCATCCCCAACTACATACTTATCCAAATTGGCACTGTCAAAAGGATAATACTCTTGAGGACAGAATCTGAAAAGTGCATCCCCATCAATGGTGTACACTCTCAGAGGATCAATAGAAGTGACAACTGTATATACACCTATGTCAAACTTGCGACCATCTATAAGAAAAGGCCTGGAAATATATTCTTGAACAAATGTCCCGTCCTGTGTTAGATCAAGCTCCGCCACAGTTTTTATTTTGATACCGCGATGACGGTTGTTTTTCTGTACCCAACTTGTGTTTTTGTGCTTTTCCACATAAGCCAAGAATTCTTTTTTCTTACGCGGTATTTCAAATGCCTTAGGAATTACACTGAGCTGAGTCTGTGCCAGGCTAACTTTATTGGTGATGAATCCTGATCCGGGAAAATGGTTAACTTTCTGATGAAGCTTAAGACTTTGCATGTCAGTGGCATATGTGATGAAAGGGTAGTCATGGGACCACATAACAGCCCAGTCAGACAATTTCTCTCCAACAACAAATCCCATTTTGTCAAATACTCGATAGATATGCTTTAAGTACCCACTTGGGCCGTTGTTCTTGGATTTTGGACTACCCTGAATCCACACTATTGGAGATGAGTTTGTTGCCTGATCACTGTTGTGAGCTTCTACTTCTGGAATTCTTGCCAACTCCGCCATATGTGTGCTGAAAAATTAACAAAATACCACACAATGAATTTTCATCCATTTATTTAGTAGGCTATTTTTCATAAAACTGAAAAATTACAATAGAGAGGCCTTTTAAAGATTCTTTGGTACTGTTATGTTACTATTAATATGTTTCTTTTTTTTTTAATATTTCAGAAAGTTAGACACCTTAAAGCTTATCACAAAATTTTAAGGGATGCATAGATTATTGAAAGAGTATTCTCAGTTCTTCCTCAGTCTGAGAAACCCATGAGTGCCATGTCAGCAAAAGTTCTAAATACAAAATTGAGAATCAATTCATATGATCTACTTAGTAGATACTATTTCAATTATTGAAAGAAACATCTGATTTAGGGGTTTTTTAGTTAAGATTCCTTCAACTTCTGGTAGTAGTGCATTTTTTTTTTAAGACATTTTAAATCTTAAGGACCACTCAATTGTTATTGCTCTTGTTGTTTTAAATCCCTTTCTTCCTCCTTGTTCAATCTCTTGCAGTCAGTGTGAGGCAGATGAAATGACTGATCCTTTTTAGCTACTATGAAGGGTGTAATGTGATTAAGAGGTAGTAGTTCACATTAAGAGAAGATGCTCTGTTGATTCAGAACAATAGTCAAAGTATTAGAAGTGCTGCAGAGGTTGTAACCTGTTAAGATGATGATTGGTTCTCTCATGATGTGCTTTAAATTGAAAAATCTGGCTTAAGTCTTGCCTTTGGAGGTTTTTTTTAAGGCATCGAAATGCTTAGTTTAGGTATAGCCCGCCAATCCATATTTCCATCTGTTCAAAATTTATGGTTTTTCAGAGATTTATTTTTTATTATATTCAGTTAGAAAGGTATGCCTCATGATGTTCTTCTCTGACATCTACTCTTGCCACAAAGTCTTTTGTTTCCACTGATGATGCTATGCCTGGGATCTTCTGTAATGCCATTTACTGAATTCATGTCAATTTCTGGAATTTTCTTATCATAATATAGGGAGTTCTGGAGGGCTGCGCATGCAGATTTTAAATCACTAATATTAATAAGATTCAGTGGTTTCTAATTGAAGTCACAAACTTTGATGTGTCAGTTGAACTGGTTTTTTTATGGCAAATTTTTTTTTTTTTTTGCTTCAGAGTTTGAACAAGTTATTCCACAATTGTCACATTGTCACAATGTTCAGAGGAGGTCCCACTTGGATACTTGAGAAGGATCCCATATTCAGGACTTTTTGTTGCCTTAATTGCAGACACATAAGTGTGTACATGGATGGCTGATGTTCATAGTTATGTCTTGTTTTTTTTGGCACATTGTCTTAGGATTTTAGCTTAGTTCATCAAGGAGAATAGTCCTATTTTCTATTGGATATGTGTTATCATGGGGTGACAATGTGGAACTTTGTTCCTGTCTGGTAGAAGATTTGTCACTTGTTGCTAGTTCTTGGCCTATGTTGAGGAGTGTTTTCAGTTGATTCTCTGAAATGGTTTCCTTATTTCTTACAGATCTCTTGTTAGTATGGTTCTCATTTTCTGTATCTTTCTAATGTTTCAATGAGTGGTCTATTTCTGTACTTGTAAGTCTCGTGGTTGGATGTTGGCATCTATTTTACTTGCTATAGTTGGTCTTGTTTGAAAAGCACCTTAGATAACCCTCACCTTAGTTAACTCTCAGTGTTTGGTTCTGAACTCCATCTGAGACAAAGACGATATTTTTATTGGCAATGACCTGAAGGTATGAACCCCCTTCTGACACACACATACACCTCTGTATGTTGTTTTGCTAGATGTTTCAGTGTTTTAAGTGTTAAATTTGCTAAATTTCGATGGATGATTTGATTACTGATTTAGTACTTGCAAATATCTGAAAAGCACAACTATAACTTAAAATTTAGAATAATTTATTCTGGCCTACCTATGGTCCATCTTGATACGATCCAATTGATAGATATTAAGAGCAGTCAAGATAATCCCCAGGGCAAGAACACACACAACAAGAAGGTTGAGATTTGACCTGCTCCGATGGTGACGAAATAGATTGTGGCGAGCATTGTATTGGTTGAACATCTTATACTGTCCTGCGTTCACTCTATCAGCCATGCTGTGAGTTAGGCAGGCTCTCCTGAAGACAAAAGAAAGGAATGCTGATTCTGAACTTAGTAGAAGTAGGTATAAAACTTTAAAAGAATCACTTAAATTATAAATTAAGCTCTTAAAAATCATGCCGCATTCTGGAAATGATCTCATGGCACCTAGATTGCAAAACTGAGTTTCCAATATAAGCTGATAAGAGAAGAAGGCCCTATAGAGGACATTTAAGAAAAGAAACTACTACTACCAAATTGTAAAGAGACTTTACAATGAAAGTTTAAGATCTTATCCCAATATGAGTTGTCTCTTTCAAATCTTGCTTTTTTTTGTAGTGATTATCTAGAGGTATCTTTACTGCTACATTTTTCTTTTATTTCTCAGTCTAGGAAGTAAAATATAAATTTAAAACAAAAAAAAATATTGTTCTCATAAGACTGCAATAGACAGAAAACACTTAGATTTAACAAAACAACACACACCTTGATCACAGATCAGTCACTGGGAAAGATTACTTCAAACTCTATTCTATACTTTCTGTCTGTGAGTCAGTGAGCTTGCCACATTTAACCCTGTACGAAAAGCTAGCCAGTCTATTTTACTCATCTTGCCATGGGAAAGCAGTCATAAATTCATGATAAATATCCCATGTAGATATCTTGTTATTAGTAAAAGGTTTTTAAAATTTAAATTTCTGAGGTTTATCCTAAAATTAAAAAAAAAAGGCTCATTTCACTGAGATGCAAATCTGTGAAGTCATCTGATTTTAATATCCAATACTCAGGTTGATGTAAAAGAGGCATGGAATTTTTTTAGTGCTTTTCCCCAAAACAAATTATGAGTAAAACTTGAATTATGATTCATTTTCTGATTGAGGATTCTGCCACATTCTTTAGTTTAAGGTATTAATTTCTAGAAAGAGAAATTTTGTAATAGATATAACACATTTTCCTTGAAAGAGACACATGACTCTTAAATCCAAATAAAAAATCACAAAAGACGATCTTTCAGTTTCACAAACTCTAATAAAGACTTCCTTTTTCTCATCCTGGAATTCATTCAAAGGAATTATAAAATTTTTCACCCCTGGAAAGCTTAACTTCTTTAGAATTAATCATGGTTATGCCTGGCTTTTCTTAAGTGAATTTATTTTTGCCTTGCTCTTAATGAGAACCAATTACTATTCTAAAATTTAATATACAATGAAATATATTACAAGTGTCTAACACCCTGTATTCCTCATAGCGAAACACGCTGTGTCTACCATCGGCCTTATAATAAATAATACCAATCTAGCAAACTAGACCTAAGTCTTGGTTTTAAATCTTCTAAAATCACTTTTATTAGGCCTAGATTCTGGAATCTAGATCTAAATAGATTACATGGTAATAGTAATACCGCAGTGTAGCGGTCCCGTCTCAGTTCTATGTTAAAATGCGGCCATAATAATGGCCAGATTTTCACAGCATATTAAAAAGGAGGTATTGATCTAATCTAATCATATTATTATCTTGGAAATTGTAAGGGCAACTTCTTCAGTAGAGGCATTTGCGTACAAAATATTGAACCTGTTTTGGCTATTTTTAATATGGCCTTTTGTGGCGTGATTTGTTGATAATATTGCAGTTATCGACCAAACTCACTTTAAGCTTTAAAATTGTAGGCCCCTATGTTTTTAAATGAATTTGATATGCTGAACACGAATATAGATGAAGATTTCATTCATCGCAAATACTGTAGGAAAAATACCGATATTTATGAGCATGTGTTGCTCTAAAATCCTATTGAACTTCAGATTTCGATTTCGTCGAGAACCATTTAAATATTGTGAAGCCTAACGTGAGTTGGGCCGATAATTGCAAATTTACCGCTTTGTTTACTTCCAACCGGGACCGCAACACTGCGGTATTACCGATTAGATCTATGGACCTAAACGTTGGAACTGATCTACTACTCTCATGTCCTCACTGTTAGATTGTCGAGATCCTTCTTGTAGAATTCTTGTTGCACGCCTCAAACAGATGAGAATTTCGATAAAGTTCTATAAAGCTCTAGAAATCGAGATTAGCTTTAAATCTAGATCTTCTATGTAAATGTGTTATTGCCCATATCAAAAGTAATTCCCCTCACGTCGAAGCATCTAAAATCTAGATTTAGATCTACATCTACATCTTTTGTTTCGTTTCCGAAAATCCGACCCCGGCATTTCTCGGTATACCGTAAATTAACGAACAAGCAAGCAAGTAGCAACCATTTTGGAAGGAACGTGAGACAGCTCGACGACTACAATCTACTTCAGTGAGCAAACTTAGTTGGAAATTTTTCATTTTCAAACATGGCAGTTCCAGAATCTAAGGGGTGAGTTGTATTAAAGTGTTGAACCTAAAATAATTAATTTTCTTTTCCTTTTTAACAATTTCAATCGCGAATCCATACCGGCTGACTCTTTCCCTGGCCCCAAGATCAAACATCTAATTCGTCGAGTCACACATTGAGCAAGTTACTATATTTAAAGCCATCTGTTAACACCAACTAGATCTAGAATCTAGGTCTAACGATGAAACAATGGCGACTAAAATTTTTGATTTTTAAAGAATTAAGTCTTAGAGTAATTATTTACAGTTTAACTGCAATCTGTCTAGATTTTTTAGACAACAAAGACTCGTCTTGTTGTCACTGTTGGGGTTTCCTGACACGCTTGCCGGATTCTAATTATAGATTAGAGCAATGACGTAGTCGCATTTTTATTCGAGACGTGTCTTTACAACGGACACTGTTTCAATTTCGCTTTTTCATGTTCTGTGAAGACGGTGTGAGAGAGATCGAGAGAACTAGAATCTAGATCCAGATGACTGTAGACTCTTCATAGTTATTCAATTTGGATCTCAAGCAAAAACGCATTTTCAAACCAACAACATAACTAGAGAAAATTCTCTCTTAATGTAATAGATCTCAATTTAGAGAGGTCTAAACCTAATTTGAAGTTTGTAAAATAGGCCTACTGTAATCCCTACTCCTAGATCTTGAACCAACAAACGAAGTTAGATTTGGATTTTATCTTAAATTCAGGCTCAGTTTAGATCCAGACCCACTTCATTTTCATCAAGACACTAAGTCTTCAAAGCGATGGCAAGGTTTGTTCACTCACTTTTAGAATTATTACGGTTAGATTTATCAATAAATTTGTTAGGCCTGGCTATAATCTTGACTGTTGCATAATGCATTTTGATCTAAAGATTTTTAGGACTGAATTAAAGGTAAGATATCTGTTTAGACTTAGAGTTCAAGTATGCTTAAGTTATTAACTGGACTTCATTTTATTTTACCCAGCTTGTACTTGAGATTATTCAATTATGCTGCAAATTTTAAAATAATAGATCCTATTTGCTCAAAATAACTAAGAATAGGCTTAGATTTAAAATTAGATTAGTAAAAGATGCGTATTTAGGATGTAAAAATATATCTTTCTTAGAGTTATCATCCATACTTAGTGCTGACATTAGGCTTTTGTGTTGAAAGATGTTTCGGAAGTCTTCCTTTTGGTCCACCCGGTCGATGGAATGTCATTCAACCCACATTCTAATGCAGGTCGAAATTTAATCTGGATTTGTTTACATTGTCTTATGAAGAAATCAATCTGAGCAGTATGTTTCTTTCCACCCAAATTTTATTCAGTTATAGTAATTGGTTCAACTATTTAAAATCGATTATTGTTTACTGATCATTTCAAGAAGACTGAATGATACACCATTGTTATTAGAAATAAGCATTAGGTTTACATCAACAAGTTTTTGGATAACTAATGCTTGTTAAGTATAAAATTGATTTTAAAATAGAGTTGGCTCAAATTTCCATTGCTGACAAAAGAATGTAATTTTGAATTAAAATAATATTGTAATTGTGCCTTCAGCAGGTTGTGTTTTAATTAATTTTATTTTTTTATTCAAATTCATTTCTCTCCCCCTTCAACTGTCATTCAAAATGCTGTTAGTTTAAGAGCAATGAGGTTCAGGTAGATCAACATTGTCATCCACAGTTTTATCGTTTTATGTGGTTTCTAGAATAATTAAATCTCTAATATTTCTTCTTAAAGAATTTCATGCATTGAATACATTTTGTACCCAAAATAAATTCTGTTTTTTTTTCTGTAACAATGATGCAGAGAATCATGCACTTGGGAAAGGACTTTATTAGTTATTAGCACAAATGACAAGGCTAAGTCTATCCTGGTTTTCATATGCTGATGAAAGTGAAACTGAAACTAAATATTAATATGAAGTCATAATTGGAACTGTTTAGAGGTAGGAAAGGACAGTGACAGTATGAAGAAGATATTCCTGTGAATTTTTGTGGGTTTGTCTGAAGCAGAGTACTGTTATCAGCTCTATGTTAAATTACACCTAGTAGACATTGTTTGCTGATGAAGACAATAGTCTGTAGCCAAATTGGCTTAGATCATTAATGTGATTTGCATTCTAAAACAGATACATTTAGATATAATGCTATAGCTTAGCCAGTGAGATGCAGAGAGGAGAATTGGAGAGTTGGAGCTGTCTACATGGGCTACCTAAGATCCTATATTCATCCTCTTAGTCTGAGGACACAAAAACAAGATAAATCTTTTCCACAATGATCTTTTAAAATTTGTACGCAGGAGTATGCCCCAGCAGCCCCAAGTTTCTCAAAGATCACATTTTCAATATCTACAGTCAATGAATAAAATCATTAATGTATGCCCTCTATCCTTTTGCTATGTCTTGGTGCTTATGGTACATGTTTACCTCACAAATTTTTATATAAACTTCCTAATGTTACATAATTTCTCCAAGAGTATTTTATCATATTAAAAGAAATTAAGTGATTTTATTACTTATTTCAGTGAGGAAGATTTGGCCACTGCTATTCTTCGACGCAAGGAGCGCCCCAACAGACTTCTTGTGGAAGAAGCTATCAATGAGGACAATTCTGTTGTTTCTCTCTCACAGGTATACATTGAAGATAACATGAATTATAGTGAGATCAGTCTATGTTACCTGAATACAAACAAAAATGCATATATATTAAATAAAACATTGAGCAGAGTTTGCTGCTGAGTATTAGTTTTTTTTTAAACTATCTCCACAATGTCGTTTTGTATTTATGACTCATCAGGGGACCATAAAATATAAGGTTAAAATTTATAAAAACCAAACAAGCGAAAGTTCAAAAGGGTGTCAGAAGGAATTTTTAATGTCGCTATACTTTCCTACTATAAATAGTTGCATTGCATGAGATTTTATACAAATTTTGTCCTTGGGTTAGAGCTTCCCCATTTCCCCCAATTTTTTTGGTCCCATTTTGAACTTTCAAACCTCTTATTCTTAACCCAAATAATAATTATCAAGCAATGGCATGGCTTATCTCTTCTCATTCAAGTTAGGTGTCACTTAAGGAGCAATGTATTTATCCCTTTATTGTAAAACTCTCTTTTAAGGAAGCAAAGTGGCTCTCTTTGAGTGGCACATCTAAAATTATGTCAAAGGTTCAAATCTTCCAAAGGCCAAGCAGTTTTTCATTTTCACTCAGTCAAAGTGAACTCATATTGTTTCTAACCACTGCTGAGCACCACCTTAACTTTAAACTCTATATAGAATTCTTCTGTCATTGATAGACTAAACTTGTATTAGCGATGTGACATAAAGAAACTGTACTCCAGTAAAATTTGATCAATGTTTTTATTTTCTTTGTTATGCTTGGTCCGAGAATGGTAGCTTGGTCCCTGCCACAAGATGATGCCATTAACTTCATAAGTGTCTGATAAGCAATTTAATTACATTTGGAGGGGCCAACCTCTAAATCCAAACTCTGAGGTCAAAATAGTTCAGCATTTGTCTTGTAGAACATATACAATCAATCGGTAACTTTTCAAAATGTGATGCTTCATTTGCTACTTTTTTGCAAAGCATATGTAATGTATATTTAAATAGTTAAGACAGAAATGATATTTTACCACAGTTGAGCAGCATTCCTATTATTAATTTTCAACACCACTTGTTAACCCCAAACCTGTCCAAGTCATGAAATCAGCTTCCTAAGAGAGTCAAGGTTTCATCATTTGCTCTATGTTGTATGAGAATTGAATGATTGTTTTTTCCTTCCAAGTAAAGTAGGATTGTATTGATGTGGTGCAAAATATGATTGTCCAGAGCTACATTGACCACTGTACACAAAATATAATGGAATTTTTGTTTCCTCAGTTAAAGAAAAGTTATACTCTTTGTATGGCTCAGAAATTTGGTTAAAGCTGTACAGTTTTTCTCCACTTTAACATGGCTTTAGGATAATAAATATGGTATAAGAAAAGCTTAAAATTTTATACTATAGTGCAAATGATTAAATGGTAAATTTGGAGGGTTTCATACAGTACAACACATATTTCTAAATGGAAGTATTTTTTATGACAAGTTATTTCTCTTATGCAATTCGGACTATAGAAAAAAATGGATGAGCTTCAGCTTTTCCGTGGAGATACTGTCTTGTTGAAAGGCAAGCGCAGGAAAGAAACAGTTTGCATTGTACTATCAGATGAAACTGTGACAGATGACAAGATCAGAATCAACAGATGTGTGAGAAATAATTTGCGCGTTCGCCTTGGAGATGTTGTCAGGTAAATGGTTTTTAATCTAATCCAGACTATCTGTAAGAACTTCAATATTGTATTTTAGAAGTCTATTTTTTTTTCTTGTTCCTTTTAAGACTCAATTGGCCGTATCCTAATGTCATTTATAACCCAATCTATTTTATTTTTTAAATTGAAATAAACAGGTTTATGGACTATGCAGATACAGGGAAAGTGTCTAAGCATGGAATTAACTCAAATTCACTTCATAACAAATCCATGTAATATTACTGTAGTTAAAATGTTATTAGACTATCATAATTTTTTGTTTTTTGTAGCTTTTACAGGCTTCTTCACAAATGACTATGATCAATATGTTCATTATCGATAGTCCTTCATATTAAATAAATGAATAAACTACTAGCCAATTTTATTCTTTTGTCAGTTAAGAACTATGTTTCTTTTGGATACTTTACCTTTTCATGTGCTGTGATTTCCTAACTCAAATTATAATTGTAACCAATGTTGAATTTTGACTTGTGACAAAAGATAATGTGCACTGTCAAGGCTGATGAAAGTTAGTTGTGAAATAAAGTAGGGATTGTGGCTATTGTATTTTCAAATTCTTAAATTTATGGCGTGCTGTCTTATGCTACTCTATGTATACAATTTTACAGTATTCAGCCTTGTCCTGATGTAAAATATGGAAAGAGAATACATGTCCTGCCAATCGATGACACTGTTGAAGGTCTAGCTGGGTGAGGGTTCTTTTTGTTGTTTGTTTTATATTTTGGTCATGACAGAAGGGACTTTTTTTCAAAAAGAGGTTTATCCAGATTCACCCCTTTCATAATCATAGCCTTGCATGCATTTGATCTAGGATGATTTCGCATAAGCTTAAATTTTTAAAAAATATTTTTGGATCAAATTGCAATAATGGGGTCCACCTTTTTTTATGAAATGGGTTAAATCAACTCATATTCAAACATAGATGGCTGCAGCTTTTCATTTTTCTTAGTATCAAAATAGCCTTGTAATATTTAAATGTAGTGAGGTAAGATTATAGACTTTGCACCCACTAAAAAGTTCTTCAAATAAACACCAAAGACATAAAATACTAATAGCAGGTTAGGTAAATTTCTATATTTTACAAACAGTTGGACACAATAAAGTGAATCTGGAATAGTTCTTAGAGCAATTTGTGTAAAAGATTTGCTACAGTTCAGAAGCACATTTTATGAAACCTATCATAAGATTAACATTGCAAATCTCTAGCTAATAAGTGGGGGCATAGAGTCCATAAAGTTTAGTTGGTATTTAAAACTTGATGAAAAAAAAGGGGACCAAAGTTCATAATTCGTTTCAAGAAGCAGCACACTCAGCTTTAGAATCCCAAATTTCAAAGCACCTACAGTAAAAATAGTCTAACTTAGGTCCGTGTCTATACAGAGAGTTCAGCTGAGGATGCTCGGGACTTAAATAAAACACTGCTTTGCATTAGCTGAGTCTTGCAAGATGCTCACACAGAAACACATGGATCTAGCAAAAATGAACAACCATCTTTCATCCACAGTGGAAATGTATTGTATAATTACATTCAGGCTCTAATCTTGTAAAATCAGTGTTAACGTATAAACACATGAAGCCCACAAGATATAGGCATGATAAAACTGCACTGCATATAAATTAGGGTTGATATATCATCAATGTGCCTCTGGTTTAGCTTAATCTGTCTTACATCCTGAAAACTAAATCATTTTTGTGAAAATAGGCTATAATTTTTTCAAAATATTGTTATGTGACTAACTCAGACTACTGTGGTTCTCACAAAATGGAAATTAATGAAGGTTATATGGTAATGTTTGAAGCAGATTAAGACTTTTTTTTAGCATCAGTATAGACTAGACTTGCAGCTTGATTATTCTGACTTTTAGTTTTAGTGAATAAGTTTAAGGTACCATAGCTCATGACTTATTGAATTAATCCATATTCTTCTCTTTTCTCATTGTTGAAATTTGTTTGATACAACATGCATTAAGTCTTTCATGTCAAAAACATGTGCTTTTAGTCCATGCAGGTCTTGGTCTGGATCTAAATTATTGGCCAAGTATCACCTATTAGCAGATGTATATTTATAACATATTGTTAATTATATCTACACAATTATTGAACACTCCTCCCTTAATTCTGTTACAGACTATGTCTAACTTCAGATCACATTAAACATTTTAGATCAAAAGTAATTATCACAAATTTTGCCTAGCTTAGATTGTTATCTATTTTGAATGTGTGATTCAATGTTTATTTCATTTGCAAAAATGATATGATAATAATAATAATATTTTTAGATTATATCCATCCAGACTATAGGAAAATGAAGTGCCAATCTCTATTAAAACTTTTTTTTTTTAATTTTAGGCCATCCTTTCAGAAAAAATATGAGAACAAAAAGACATCAAATCTCTAGAATGAGATAATTAATTCAAATAAAAATAAATGTATCATAGTATATTTCACTCTCCTAGCATTTTTCCTCCGAAAATGTAATCACCCAATGAAAGCTAGATAATGTGCTCCTAGCAATCCTGTTAGAAGCCAAATACATCAGTATGTTGATTGTCAGTTAAGAGTTAATAAGGCAGTTTTGCAAAGCAGATAGGATTAAGAGGGAGGAAAGTACCATTCATAAGTGTACACTTAAAGACCTTGAAAGGCCTCTATCGTGTAATTAAAGAAACAAAACTTTCAGATTACAAGTTTATTTTCATCAAAAGTTAAATCATAAGATAGCTATTATCATATTCAGACTAGATTCTAGTTTTGTGGTCATTTTTTGACAATTTTTTTTACATTCATTTAGGAACTTGTTTGAGGTTTTCTTGAAGCCTTACTTTCTCGAAGCTTACCGGCCAATTAAGAAGGGAGACATTTTTCTTGTTCGTGGAGGCATGAGAGCGGTAGAGTTCAAAGTTATTGAAACAGATCCTCAGCCATATTGTATAGTAGCACCAGACACAGTCATTCACTGTGAAGGAGAACCTGTCAAACGAGAGGTGAGTTAAGCTTGAGCCACAATATTCAGTGCTCAAAAGTCTGATTCAAAAGTAAAGCTGGCTAGCTTTATTTTTCTTCATCATTTTAGGTGGGGGTGTGGATGCCAAAATGTAGGTAGAGTCACAGAGAAGCTTCAGCGGGTAAAAGATAAATCATTTATAATTGAATTGAGTGAAAATTTTCGCTTCTTGTTTTTTTTTTAATTTGACACTTATGTCCAGAGTTTTTTAAATTGTTTTTGCTGTGGTGCACATTTTCTACATCTCTGAATTATCTATTTAAGAGAGTATTGTTTAATAATCCTTAAGGACATGTATGATGGTATTGGACATTGCACTGAAGAGTGCTCCTTTGCAGTACAAGGGATATATTTAAAGTGCGGATGAAAATATTTGCTTTTAACAGGAAGAGGAGGAGCAACTGAATGAAGTGGGTTATGATGACATCGGTGGCTGCCGTAAGCAATTGGCCCAAATCAAAGAAATGGTGGAACTGCCTCTTAGACACCCTCAACTGTTCAAGGCTATTGGTGTGAAAGTGAGGAATTTACTCATTACTATATCTTTGTAAAAAAAAAAATCCTATAGCCATAACCTCATTTTATAACTGTGCCTAGTTACTCTTTGGATTATCATGCATGTTTCAGATCTTAAGAATTCAAGGTTTTGAAATCAAAACGTGTTTTTTTTTTTTACCCTTACAAGCAGCTAGGGTCTCATTATTCATACCTGCCTAGTATTACGGAAAATCCATAATCATTACGGAAAACCAGTTCCAATTACGGAATTACAGAAACTTCTTTGTTATTACGGTTTTTGCATAGTAGGCGAGTACAGCTGAACAAAGTTATAGAAAAACAAAAACCCAAACAAAAAAGAAAACAACAACAACAAAAAACTAAAACTCTCGTCTCTTGCGCGGGGCACGTTTTATGAAGGGGACTAGGCTAGATCTAGGCCTACATCGGAGATCGCCAGCGCGCGCTATGCCTTGCAAATTATGCAATGCGGTATCTAATTTCGTCTCTTAAGCATGGGCAACCTCAACTGATTTTGGTGAACGCAGTCTTGAGCATCCAGTGTTCTTGAAACTTAGGAGACATGCGAAATGTGCTTTATAGGTCTTTTGTCCTAGGCCGTCACAAAAACGTGGGCTAGAAAGGTGGACTGGAAGTGAAAGGGTGGACTAGAACATTTTTGAGCAGGGAATGAGAGGGGAGTACAGTATGTCTAGGCCTCGATGCCTTACCTGATTGCCAGCTTAGCATTGATTTTGGTTAACACAATAGCACTGGCTGAGCTTAGGAGACGTTGAACATTTTATATTTATTTGAAAAGTGAAAGTAGATCTAGATTTTCGTCTATTTCACACTTTGGACCTGGCATTGACCTTAATTTGAAATCTACTCTTTGTCTTTCTCTTCTTGGTTTTTACTGTTCTTAGTCTCAATACTTTGAGCGTCTAGATCTTCAAGGTTAGATTGGCGGATTTGTTGCAAGGGCCGATTTCCTCCACATTTCAGCGCTTTTTAAAGGCAATATAGAAATAGATCTAGATTTATCGCATCTCTACCTTTACTTATTCTAGATCTAGCGTCAGACTAGAATGATTATAAATCAGATCTAGATTCTAGATCTATTTAGATCAGATTTGGATGTTGAGAGCCAAGTCTACCATTTAAGAAGATATTCTGATTTCAATGCTAGAATAGATCCTTACTCTACCTCTAGACTCTAGATCTTGTTTACAGTTTTATTAGATCTTCTAACAGACACTTAGATCTAGACTTGGACCTTTTTAGTTAGATTCTGTCTGGATAACTAGATCTAGAATGTCATCAACTCCACCGCCAAAGAGGCGAAAAGTGCTTCAAACCTTTCGAGTGGAATACATCCAAGAATGGCCGTGCATGCTCAAGTCACGCATTGGGCCTAACCATGCCTTCTGCACAGTCTGTTCTGCAGACATTTCTATCGGCCACTCAGGGCGCTTTGACATCACCAGCCACATTGCAAGTGCTAAACACAAAAAGCGTGGTGAATGTTCGAAACAAATGAGCATCTCTTCAATGTTTGCGGCTAAAGGTGCAAGTGCAGAGGATGGGCACACCAACAAAGTCACGTATGCTGAAGCGCTTATGGTAGATTTTATTGCCCAACATAACCTATCTCTCTCAGTTGCTAATAGTCTGCCAGAACTAATTAAGAGTATGTGCCCAGATTCATCAATTGCTAAAGATTTAAAGTGGGCACGTTCCAAGTCTACGGCAATGACAAAGGAATTGAGCAAAGTTGTGAAAGAATCGCTTGTAGATAGGATGAAGAAAGGACCTTTCACTATATCCACAGATGGCTCCAATGACATGGAAAAATCAAAACTCTTCCCCATAATGGTGAGAACTGTGAGTGAGCGGGGTGTTAAAAATGAGGTTTTGGGTGTGCCAGAATGCATAGAAGCTATGATGGAGAAAAATAAAATTCCATGGACAAATTGTTTATCTCTGGGTTGAGACAACGCAAGTGTCATGACAGGCAAGCACAAAGGTGTGATAGCCTTTTGTAAGGAAAAGAACCCTGAAATGTTTCTCTCCGGCTGCACACTTCATCTTGTACACATAGCAGCTGAAAAAGGAGCAAGTTTGCTGCCTTATAGATCCTGCTGACTTGCTTACTGATATATATTTTTATTTCAACAAGAGCTCTTTGCGCTCTGCAAGATTTAGCAGCCACAACAAGGAGCAATTGAAGATGCTCAAACATGTAAGCACCAGATGGTTGAGTATTGGAAAGTGTCTCGAGAGATTGCTGACCAATTGGGAGCCTTTAAAGTCAGTTTTCAAGCAGGAAGTAGCAGACAAAACCCTGGCACCAAATGCTAGTAAGAAGGCTTCAAAGATCCTTGAAACTGAGGTCTAGATCCACGTGTCTCTACATAATGTTCCTCAGCTACACAATCAAACTGTTTGATAGCTTTTTAACTGTCAATCAGAGTGACAGCCCTAAGGCACACAAGATGCAAAATAGTTGCAGAAAGTTGATTAGAGACATTCTTGTTTTTTTTGTTGTGCCAGCTGCTTTTGGAGGAGGAAAAGTTATTGAAGATGTTGATTACAAGTCCAAGTACAACCTCAAGCATGAAAAAGATTTGATCATAGAGGAAATGTCAAGAGTGTTCATTGAAAACAAAGAATCTAATGGCCTAAATGAGGAAAAAGTCAAAGATTTCTACAAACATGTCAAGCTCTACTTCACAACATGCACAGACTACATGATAAAAAATCTCCCCATCAGTGATCCTTTCCTGAAACATCTTGCAGTAGCAGATCCAGACATGATCCCCCACTCAAGTTCTGACAGTGAGATATTTCGCCCACAAATTTCCAGTTCTTACCTCAGAGACAAGTTTGGATACTCTACTAGAAGAGTTCAGCAGCCTCCAATGTGCTCATTTGCCACACACATGTGAAGGTAAATCAGCTGACCAATTTTTTTTGGAACTTTGGAATTTGAAAACTGAGTATGGTGGTCGACCCTACAAGAACATTGCACTTTTCATGCTTGGTCTGCTGACTATTCCTCACAGCAGCGCCCACTGTGAATGTGTATTTTCAGCAGTGAGAAAGATAAAAACAGACATGCGGTCTTCAATGGGAACAGCAACACTTGAGGCCCTCCTGGTTCTCAAACACAGGCAGACAGATGTGATATCTCTGAAAGAGCCAGCTCTCATAGACCGCCTAAAGAAGGCATACACCCTGAGCCTGGCTTAGGTCTTTCCAACTCAAAGGAACGCAAAACTTTACATAGACTTTTCATTTAGTATCAAGATCTAGGTCTAGAGGTAGAATTGGATTTTTTTAAAATAGTAGAAATAGATTGTTTAAAAAGAATACCAAGCTCATGGATTACCAAAAAGAAATCAGAACAAAGACTATGAACAACAGATATTGGTAAGTCAATAAAGTTTTTATGGCTTTTAATAGGGAGCTTGTGAATCCCATTCCTTTATCATCTTGATTTAACTTTAATACCGGTAGTTTTATTAATAGCAATATTACTCTACACTGAATTTCAGAGTTTACATCCAAATTACAGATTTTTTAATTGTGGATTACTGAATTCAGTATATTGAACTAGGCAGGTATGCATTATTGTGTTCCTGATATTTTTTTTTCAGCTATCAGATTTTTGACTAATAGTCAAGTTATTGTCAAAATTAAGACTTACTACTACTCTCACTATCTCTAATATGTTAGCTTATTGATTAGAGAATAAAATATTTCTGTGATTACCCTCTCTTAAATGCACTAGTTAGGAAGGAAATAAGGACCAATTTAGGAACTGCTCATTCATGAAGTCTCTTTATTACAGACCTTTATTCTGGTTTGATGAGAATCATTCTGATTTTTAAGTAAAATTTGGTCCTTTTCCAAGTTTCGGAATGTATTGGAAATACTCCAATATTTTTAGAACTATATTTTCACCTCAAAGGTTTAAAAATAAAATTTTTTTTTATGTACAAGCATGACAGACAGACTATACGAACTCGTAATCATAAATTTGGACAATATGATATGTTGATGACAGATTTTTTTATATTTATATTATCAATTAAGGTATTGAAATGGCTATTTTAGTTGAAATCATACCGAAAATGGATTCTGTAGAGATGCCTGCTTTATTGTTTAGTGGTCTGAGTTTCACTGTCTCTCCATCTTCACATCCAGACTTGGCAGATATTTCCAACGATGGAATATTCTAATGATACAATTTCTCATTTGGGGTCAATATCTGGATGCGAATTTATCAATCTACACACTCTGAAGAGAATTTTCTGTAACTTAATGGAATTCTATATATTTTGAACACTCATGTGATCCTCCATAAATCCTGCCCTTGTGTCAGATGGAAACTTATCTGTAAGGTTGACCGTCTGTAAAATTTTATGGAAAAAGAAAGAGGGCAAATATAATTCTACAAGTATGATATTTTACCGTTATCTAGTATCAACTTGAGGGAAAAGTGTAAAACTGGACGATACAATATATTGTGTATTTTTATATTCTTGTTTATATTTAGGATTTCAATATAGAGACTTCTATTGTAGTTTAAACCATCCAATTTATTGGTGCCGTCAAGTTGTTTACTTTACCGTTCTGAAAAATTTCATTCTCTCCATCTTCACACTCGATCTTGTTGTTATATCCAACAAAGGATCATTCTTATTTCCTCATCTGATAATAGTCAATACAAGACATTTTTTTTTAATCAAGATACCTTATCTAAATCTAGCTGATTGTTAAGATCAATGAAAAATCGTAAGTAGAGCTAAATCTAGATCTTGTTATCGAAACCAGGCATGGCATGAAATGAGACTATAATTGTAGCAGGTGATTTTTGTTCCAAAGCAAATAATAATAGATCTAGATCTAAATGTTGCATCGTTATTTTTCCTTTTAGAAACCAGGTGAGCCTGATGAGAAGTTTTAGACCTAATCGATATTGATCACGTTCAGTTTAAAAGACTTAAGGAAACATAGAGATTAGGAGAGCTGTGCTCAATATGGAAGATAGTATAAAGGCCTTAGTGTATGCTCTGATTTGTAAACCTCTGTGGGGCCTCAATTGAGCCAGTAAAACCCAGAAAGCAGTAACATTTGAGGGGCACAGCTGTAGATGGACTACAGGCCATTCAGCCTGATAGTCTGAACACAGAAAAAAAAATTACCCAAATCAGTAAGACAAAAAATCCTCCACTTCACAATCATGGCTCTGGGTACAATCAAATTTTGTTCTAATTAAGTTGAAGAGAGAATGCTTCAGCTTATGCCACTGGCATTGGCTGATTTTAAAAAGTTCAGTAAAAAATTTGTGCCTATTTCTCATCCCTGCTTAATACAATGGAATCGGCTTATATAGAAGCTCTCGAAGGAAAAAAATGTCAATATCAAAATGCCTACAGATAAAAGAAAAGAGACAAATACCAACAAAACAGACAAACAAAAATATTAAGTGAAAGAGGAGGAAAAGGAAAAAAGGACTCCATATTTTCACTGTATTTTTGTTACAATGAAATGGAGATTTCACTATTGTCCATGCTGGTTTTTTTTTTTTTTTATTTTTTTTTTTAGTAAATAGTAACTTTGTTGTCAATATTTGCTAGCAATTAGATCTTCATCTCACTGCTACAGTTTTTTCTTTCCATGGCTATGATGAAATCTAGTGATTGTAGACCGCTGTATTATAGGCCAAGACCATTTGGAAAAAGACTTAAGAGATGTTAAACTTTCTAAAAATTAATGCTGTCTTTGCAACGCAAAATGAATGGAAGCAGGAATGAAAATTGTGTGGGTTTTTTTTTCTTCTCATTTTTAAAAATCTATTTGGGCTTGGTCAAAAGTTGCGTTAGGTGTGTCGATAAAACAGAGTACCTGGTAACTGAATAAAATGAGTCCATATAAGAGTTTTATTACTAAGAACATTGAGGTAAAATCAGCTGTCTGTGTAAGTGGAATATACTTTAATTTAAAAAAGGAGAATGCTCAGCATGATGTCAACTATTGGAAAATGTATTTTTCTCATACCTTCAAATGCTAACATATGGGCCCTTTTCTCAGTCACACACATGATCTTGGGACAACTGCAAAAAAATTTTCTTTCTTTCTTTCTTTTTTTATGTTGATGCAGTGCATTGACTGATGACAAAATTAGATTTAACATCTAAATATATAGCACAGACTCAAACAAAGCTGTCCTTAAATTCCCTTTCAAGAAAAGGTCTACAGGTTTAAAAAAAAATAGTACTGCTAAAAAATAATTGTGAATAATTATATAGCTTTTGTGTATGGTTTTAATAGTGAATGCTTTTCATAGGAAGAAACAAATAAAAAATAATCAAGGAAGTCTACCTGAAAATAATATATTGCATAAAATGTTTCCCTTGACCTTTACATGATTATTCTTATCTTTGTTTTTCACAGCCACCAAGAGGAATTCTGTTGTATGGTCCCCCTGGAACTGGCAAGACTTTAATAGCTAGAGCTGTAGCCAATGAAACTGGAGCCTTTTTCTTCCTGATTAATGGTGCCTTTCAATATTTTGAATTGTTCAGTTTATAGATATTTTTTTAAACTGTGATTTAGATATAGAGTTCAATTAACATTTTGAATTCAGCAAAACTATCAAGGACCACCCTCTTTTTTTTTTTTTTTTTTTTTAATAAAGATTTGAAATCAGCATGTCCAAATTAGAAACTTACAAGTTGGTAATGAATTATTTTATCTTTTTATTTGCAATTAATATATTTGAAAATATCAGGTAACAAAAGTTAAATAATAAACATCACAGATTGTGGAATTTTAGTTTTTCAAACAAATTTTTAAATACAGTTCGTGTTTTTCTTTTGCTCTTACATTTTCAAGAAATTCATTCAAATAATGCAACACACACATGCCTCCACCATATAGAAGCATACTTGTTTCATTATTATATAAGAACCTGCTTGTAAACACCAGATGCATTACATCACTTTTGATTATAAAATAGCATGTCTTACATTCTCTAGGTCCTGAGATCATGAGCAAACTAGCTGGAGAATCAGAGAGTAATCTCAGAAAGGCTTTTGAAGAAGCTGAGAAAAACTCTCCTGCAATTATCTTCATTGACGAACTGGATGCCATCGCTCCTAAGCGAGAGAAAGTGGGTTACCGTTTTGTCTTTATCTGTCATTGTCCAGCCTTTATTTATTTGAGTTTTTTTTGTGATTTGTCCAGAGGTAAAGGAAATTTTACATCAGCTTGAACGGTTTGATTATTCATATTTTATGTAAGAAGTAAATTAGTTAGAAGCAAAAGTAACCAATTTTTAATTCAGCTCAAGCAAGAACAGATTTTGTGCAATCATCTATGACCCTTTTTTTTCAATTCTTCTGACCTTGAATAAAATATTTGTTTCATCAAATTTTATCAGCGGTGATTAAAACTTTGCAGGTGGTATAATTATCTATATTTTAATACAGACTCATGGTGAGGTGGAGCGGCGTATTGTTTCTCAACTGTTGACACTTATGGACGGACTGAAGCAGAGGTCGCATGTTATAGTCATGGCTGCAACAAATAGGCCTAATAGTATTGATGCAGCCTTGAGGAGATTTGGTAAGATCCAAATTTCAAATTAATTTAGTGACCAAAATCAGCAGTGCACTATATTGTGATATGAATTACCTGCAGATTGTTTAAAAGCAAGAAGCCCTTGAAAAACATCGTAAATTTAAAATTTCATGAATTTTTTTCTACAAACTTGATGAACCTCTGTGCTACACAATTTATCAAGAAAGGTCAAGGCTAATTTAATACACTAGCTATCCCACTTTGATAATCATGGTGCTTCTTATTATATCTACTAGCACCAAAAAATCTGATAAACTTTACCTTGCAATTTTCAAAAGTTGTTCTTGTTCCAATTATTGAAGGCTGTTGCTAAGAGCAGAGAAATTAATTATACGAAAGCTCATTGTAAGATTTTCCTTTGTGAGAGGTAGTACAGATTTTCCTTATATAAAATTCCCTTCAACTTCAGAATGCAAGTTTCACCTGCACTACATTCATCATAGTGCTTACAGTTACACTCCAGGAAAGTATGCTATCAGCTTTCAGTTTCATAAGTTTCCCTTGAAACTATATAGAGAAGCAAAATATCGAATTTGGGCAAGAGCTCAAAATTGTTGTCTTCTCTCGGAAACAGAGACATACTTTCCGTTTCATGTTTGGGAAACTTACAGGACAAGAAGCTTCTCAAAGAACAGTTTTAGTTTCATTGTGTTCCAGATAAGTCTAACTTTGTCTTGATTTTCAAGACATGGCAATCATAGACTTTCTTTCTTCTTGTTCAAAACGGCATTTAGTCAATATTTTTGACTACCGGTACTCAGGGTTACATTGTTAACCCTAGACCAACAATGGTCAGATTTCACCAAGACAGAAAAAACCTTAGCATTGAGATGGAGATCAAACTCCTAGCAGAGATGGTGCAGAAAACCTAATTTCACGGAGAAAAATTAACAAGGGAGACAATCGAGTCCTTCAATTGACCCAGACCTGCCATTGATTCCAGTTTAATTGGAATCATTCTGAATTTTTATGGAAAAATGGTCCTTTTTCCAATTTTCTGAATATTTAGGAAATATTTTGATTTTTCCTGAACTTAAGTTTTCACCTCCAAGTTTAAAACATTTCAGTTGCTTTTTTTTATTATTAAAAGAACGACAGACAACCTGCGCAAAAGAATATATACGGACAATGTAGTTATATTTATATCGATATCATTTTTTTTATTTTATATATGAAATGGGTAATTGAAGTTGTTAATATTTTAATTGTAACCGCCCCCGATATTGATTCTGCCAATTGTTTACTTAATCGTTTATTCGTCTGCATTTCACCATCTCTCTATCTTCACATCCAGACTTTGCCTTTATTTCCAATGAAGGATTATTCTGATTTTATCTTCTAAGAATAATTTCTACCACAGGACAGCTTTTTTTCTCATTAAGATCTTGTCAGTTATCAAGATCAATTGAGAAATCCTAAACAAAACTAGATCTAGAGATTTAGAGTCAATCAAGATGACATAACGCAAGACTGTAATTATAGGTCTATTAAAAGTAAAAATCAGATGTAGATCTGATAATAAGATTTCTTGTTTGGAGTCTTATCCGGATGCAAACTTTTAAATCTGCACAAGATCTAAAGTATGATTTTGATCATTTTTAATTTTATCGAATGTGGATCTAGATGTAGGTTAGGCCTTACATCTAAACCATGTTTAACTAGTCACAGAGTAATTTTTGTACTTTAATTGACCCGTTTCTCAATGACGTGATTGAACAATAGAGTGGATAACACTCTTTAGATTATTTATAAAATAAAATATTACAACTTTCCAGCAAACTGTCAATTTGCTCCATATAAAGTGTCTGGTGAAGATTTCAACAGCTGGATCTAAACAAATTTGTAATTTTCCAAGTCAAGTGTGAGAAAGGCCAATGATCATATAGAAAAATTATCTAATCTAGAAATGAGTAGAATAAGAAATACAGCATCATATCTGTCATTTATTATTACCCTTTCAGTAAGAAGTACTTACATGTACTCCTTTTCATATAAAAATAAACCTTTGCAAATCCCATTTAACACTTCGCACACAAGCTAGGTTTGCAGCTCTGCTTTTTGTCAATTCATCAAATGCTGCATAATGTCACCCAATAAATTGAGTCATTTCAAAGTATTGTTAGGCATAAAGTACTTGATTTAAACAGAAAGAGGTATGGAAAAAAAGATCTTAAGATTAGCTAGAATTTTTCACCATTGAAAAAATACAAGCTAAGAAAACTTGTTTTTATCACTATCAAAATTCAGAGTTACACTGATGAATGAACATTGACCAAAGATTGCATTATGCGTTTTGCAATGTACACTGTTACTGTAAAAGCAAAATAAAGCAATTCATTCAGATTTTTTTGGCATAATGATTCAGATTTTCTTTCCCTGGAAAATGGCAGGTCTGTTGACCTTTTATTCCCTCTCTCACGTAGTATTTTCCTTTTTTTTCTTTGTTGTTAGTATTTTCCTCTTTTTCTTTGTAACTTTATTTATTGACAGATTTTGTTCTTCAGAGAGCATATCAATATAAGGGGAATCCACTGTACTATTTTATACCTATATAAATTCAAATCTAGCTGGATCTAGGCCTAGACAGTGGTACATTTCAAGATGAATGAAAAACATGATAGGAGGTTGAACAATCAGTGATAAGAAGCAGCATATTATATTTCTTTAGTCATGACAAAAAATACTTTAATGATGTGCATTTCTATAAAGGAGCAAAAAAATTGACTGAGCTAGGGTAGCCTTTTATGAACCTGTAACTGCAAGATTGTGTCAAATGGAAAGAAAGTCTTGCTGAGTCACTTCAAAAAAGAGGAACACCTTCCCCCCCCCCCCCCCCAAAAAAAAAAAAAAAAAAAAAAAAGCTAGGACTGCTTTAAAACTTTCTTTACCAGCACAAAATCATTAGACAATTGTGAAAAGAATTCTGAAGACCATAGTATGCTTTTTTCCATAAGGTTCTTGCCCAGCATTGTGAGCTGTTTCTTAAAAAAAAAAATGTGCAAGTCCAAACCAAATCCAGTTCTGACTTAAATGGTGTTTTTTTTATTGTGCAATCGTTGAATAAGTAGAGAAAAGTTCAGAAAAGATTTTTGACTGGAGTTGTCATCATTGTTAATGGTCTTATTAGTGCAAATTATCTTGTGCACTAATGAACATTTTAGATCATGAGAAGAGCTAGAGAGCAATTTCTTTTTTACCATGTGTAAAATTGGGATATAATACAGATATTTGAAACTTAGAGGAAATGTTTAGTTTGTTTAACTATTCATATAGATAAGATTTTCATTTTATTTTTTTTTTTTTTTGAAGACATTGAAATGTTAAAGAGCTAATGAACAACCTCTTCTTTTGTTTATTAGCTCTTTTCTTCTAAATTATATTCTATTTTTAGAACCAAGGTCTAGTATTGCATATCCTTTTGTAGATGGTCATGAATTTGATAACAGCTCTGTATTCTCTTAGAAATGATGCATTAAAAATTGGTTAAGTCTTGATTTCAAAGAAAAATAAATGTTGTCTGGGATTACAGTTCAATATATGCTAAAGATTGTGCCGTTTATTCAATAAATTTGATTTCAAAAGACATCAGTTCTGGTATTTTGTGTGCACCATAAAATTTCAATTAAGATGCAAAAGCGTCTGATTACCATAACCCATACATGATATGTATAAAGCTTTTGAGTCATGATATGCCTAAGTTGGTGTCACTTCAAAATTGTAACCAGAGCTAACTTCAGCAGGGATATGTGAAGATCTGAATGTATGGCTTTTTGAATATCAAATAAAATGATAAGTGGCACGGAGAATAATTTCAATTTTGAGGAATTGTTTTTTCTTTTCACTGAGCCATTTGAGATCTCTGATGTACACTAAAATGAATAATCAAATAGTAAATAATTTTATTTTTTTTTTCATTTGTGTGTCTTTTTCTGTACATAGTATTTTTCAAATAAATCTTTTATCCCTCCATTTTTTTCCTTGTGTTTCTAAGTTTTTTGATGACATAATGCAGTGTTAAACATGACTTGTTATGAACGCCTATTTTCCCATTTTGCTTCATGTCATGCTCAAGGATTTTCACTATCAGAATAATCACTGGTATCAGTCAATCTGATTGCAACTATCAGCTAAAACTCATCCTTCAAAACTCAAGATTTCTTCAGATTGTCACCCCATAAGTGACATAATTTGCACCTTAATTTCAAAAGAATCTTGAGATTAAAGTAAAAAAGAGGTAATTATTATATGTGTCCAGCAACCATACCTCATGAGTCAGATGTAAGTTTCTATTCGGGCAAAAGCATTCAAAAATAGGTAAATTCCGCATTTTCTTAAATTAAATGTTTCTTCATAGAGGTCTGATGGTTGTTTTTTTTTTTTTATATTATTTTGCATGGTGTAGTAATTCACAAGAATGGCTTTCTAAATATCAAATTCTTTCATTTTATGAGGGGCATATAATTTGTTTGGACCGATTCAGAGATATATATCTTGTAGGTCCAATTTCATTTTTTTTTCTGATAATGTGTTAAAGGACGGTTTGACAGAGAGGTAGACATTGGCATTCCTGACGCCACTGGCAGACTCGAGATTCTACGCATTCACACCAAGAATATGAAACTGGGAGATGATGTTGACTTGGAGCAGGTGGGATTACTTTTGTACATTTATTCTTCTGCAATCTTTAACAATAAGGGTTTCTCTCTTTAATGTATGATATATTTTGCACCTGAGAATATTCTCAATGTAGCTTGTATAAACTAAGCTCTTGATAGATGTTATGTATTGAAATTGTAGGTCAGAATATGGGTTTAGGACTATGCTAGACCTTTTCTATTCTTACATGAGATGAATTGTGTATATTTTGTCTTCCTCAATGTGCATTTTTTTTTAAAGATTTTTGTGCTTTGATACAATCATGTTTATTATATGACACTTTTTATAAAACTCTAATTAAAGCTAGGTGCAGGAAATGCTAAGATACTGCATATCTACACATGAACATACCTGGAAAGGAGACCTTTGTATGGGTCTTTTTTACTTGCAAATTTAAAGTCAGACCAGAACTAACTATTCTATGTCATTTGATTTTCATTATTATTATGAAGCAGAAGACTTAAAACAATCCAATACAAAAATGCGTAAACTGGAGTGGCTTATGGATTGTCACTTAGGTGCTTTTGGGTGTAGTATAGGATCGGAAAATATATAAATCTATGGTTTCTTAATAAAGGTGAAAAATAAGCCATTGAGGTGACTTTTTTTTTCAGTCTATTGCTTTGAATAGCTCTATTAAGTTTGCTTGTGATTTTCATAATGAAACCTTCTTTCAAAAGATAACACCAACAAAAGGACAAAGTGTTAATGCCACTTTTGATTTTCTTAATTTTGTTACGTCTTAGGTTGCATCTGAAACTCATGGACATGTGGGTGCTGATTTGGCTGCTTTGTGCTCAGAAGCTGCTTTGCAACAGATCCGCGAAAAGATGGACCTTATTGATCTAGAAGATGAAAGTATTGATGCAGAAGTGTTAGATTCTCTTGCAGTATCCATGGAGAACTTTAGAGTAAGTTGAAGCGTAATCAAATCCATTCTAAGTAAAATTGAATGTAGTGATGTGTATCTATTATGGATTTTAATGATATTGGCTTACATTTGTTATATTGCAGTTTTATTCCATACCTTTTTTTTTAAAAAGAGATTATTTTATTATGTGTATTCCAGTGGGCTCTTGGTAAGAGTAACCCAAGTGCTCTGCGTGAGACATCTGTTGAGGTACCCAATGTCACTTGGGATGATGTAGGAGGTTTGGAGAATGTCAAGAAAGAATTGCAGGAACTTGTTCAAGTAGGTGTCATGTTGACTTTTTGAGGATCGAAATATTACATTGCTTTACATTTTTTTAAAAAATTATTTGTTGTTTTATATATATATATATATATATATACACACACACACACATATATCTCTATTTTATGTTTTATGCTGGGTTTTTTTTGTTTTTGTATGTGAGTGAATACCAAACCTATAAATCTATTTTCTCAAGGCATTAAGCTAAATTCAAATGCACACTACGTGCAAGATTAATATCTGTACTTCAAGAAGAAATATTTTTATGAAATGCTATACAATAGTAGAAATTTGTTTTCAGTGAACCTTTGCTCAAAATAAAATCTGAGTTATTTAGCTGAATGCCTATTGAAAAATGTAATTCTTTGAAGAATTCTACACCGGAGCAGAGTTTGTTTGTATGCTCAGACATTTCATTGTTTTCAAGCAGTTTGCTCAATTTTTTTCGTTTATTCAGTTAACTCATTCATCTTTTTTTTTTCTTTATATTTCAGTATCCTGTAGAGCATCCTGAGAAGTTCCTTAAATTTGGAATGACGCCATCAAAGGGAGTCTTGTTTTATGGACCTCCTGGGTGTGGAAAAACTCTTCTGGCCAAAGCAATTGCTAATGAGTGCCAAGCCAACTTCATCTCCATTAAAGGCCCTGAGTTGCTCACTATGTGGTTTGGAGAGTCTGAGGCAAATGTTAGAGATATATTTGATAAGGTATGTCTTGTTATTACACATTTAATACTTATGACTTATCTGTAAATAATTCTTACGAGTGGAACATTTTTTTTACGGAGTGTAAAATTTTGTCAAAATTTTCAAAAATTGTTACTAAAAAAAAAGCATCTAAGATGAAGTTTTCAGTTTGTATTATTTTAAACATCTGTTTTTTTTTGTCATTTGCATGGCCAAATATCGTGTAAATTGATTTATTAGGAATGTCATGGGAGTTTTTTTAAAAACACCCCCAAAACGCTGGTGTTTGACGCTTGTAAACCAAAAAAAAAACCCAGGGGTTGAGTGAGTTAAGAAAAGGAGAGCATTGCCAGAGATAAGCTTGAATATGCATATTCTGATAAGTAAACCTTTATGGTGCTTTAGTTTAGCCAGTGAAGTGCATAAAGCAGTAACATTTAGGGGATACACCTGCAGATGGGCCATAACATGCTGCTCCACCTTTTACTCTAAGCACGAAAAAAAATGATCTAAATCAGTTTTAAAAAATGCTCCACAAGACTGTTTGCAATCTAATTTTATTTTAAGTTTTATGGGTGGGGATGAGAAGAGAATAACTCTTTCTGCCAAGGTCACTTGCATTGATTGATTTTTAAAGCTTAGTAAAAAATGTTTTTCTCGTCCCTGGAGAGCATTTCCATCAAACAGTTAATTATAACAGGGGTCATCTTGCAGGTGATAAGAGCAATTTCATGACAAAGCTAATTGTCATAGCTGAGGCATGGAAGTTGCAAGTATTTGCGAAGGGCTTTCTTAGAATTTAAGAAGCAACCAATATGCAGTCATAACCTTTCTATGTAAGGTAATGAAATTAGGGAGAAAGTCAATAGATCTCCGGGAATTAAAGGTTTATCATTCAGTGAAACTTTTTTTAGAGAAGTAATACAAGCAGGTCCCTCTTAGGATCTGCTATGTCATCAGCCATTTCTACTTCTGAACTTCATTGGAGATGCACCTACCCAGATCTGTCCAAATTGCTAGTAGTAGTAATTTTATGTTGTGAACACAGACGGAAATTTCAAATTTTAAGAAAAGTATTCAAGATTTTCTTTGACAAAGTTATTTGTTTTCTATATGGAAATCATAATTTATATTTTTATGTTTAGGCCAGATCAGCAGCACCATGTGTTCTCTTTTTTGATGAATTGGATTCCATTGCAAAATCCAGAGGAGGCAATGCTGGTGATGGAGGCAAGTTATTGTTATGCATATTTCTTAATATCAACACTTCACTTTGATTTGAAAGAATTTTATTTAGTGCTACCCATTTGGTCGAAGGCTGGTATACTGGTTATTTTGCGAGAACATGGGGTGGGAATCGTGGATAAATTTGGGTTGTTGACTCTGCCCTCACATGTTTTACAGCTGCATAGATAAGCCCTACCACCCCATTCAACCCATAATCAAAAAGTCACTACAGATGTTTGCATTTCTTTTTTTGTGTATTAAGATACAGAACCAAAGTAACTATGCTCTGTCCTTCATTCACACCTTACCCTCTCTTCTATTGTACTTTTTTTTTATTTGATTCATTAACTTAAGTGGATAAGGTGAATGACAAGAGAGTTCATTAATGCAGGGTATGTCTGTTCCTTACATTCAAATGTTGTAATTCAACCTGTTTCTCATTCCTTCCAATGATAGAATGAATATCATTGGCAGCAATAGAACTTGGATGATATAACACACATCATACCTTGTGAAATTTTTAAAATTTTGCTGTGAAAAATATTTTTGGTTTGATGGTATATTTAGTTTTAGAGGCATCATGTCATTATTTTATCATGTTTCCTTCAGGTGGAGCTGCTGACAGAGTTATCAATCAGCTGTTGACAGAGATGGATGGTATGTCAGCCAAAAAAAATGTTTTTATTATTGGGGCTACCAACAGGCCAGACATTATTGATGGAGCTATTCTGAGGCCTGGCCGCTTGGATCAATTGATTTACATTCCACTGCCAGACGACAAATCAAGGGTATCCATTTTGAAGGCCAATCTGCGTAAATCTCCCATGGCAAAGGTGAGTTACAAAAATATTTTTTTCAAATGTTCCTCAGTCTTTGTGGTATGTTTAAATGTCTTACATTTTTATTTGTAAATAAAAGCAGACAGTGGATGTTTCAAGTCTTTTACTTTAGGTATAGAGACCTTCATAATCCATTCTGGCTTGTTTCTGGTACCAATCCAGCATTCTAATTTAAGAAAATTATTTCAATATTTTCGGAGTCCAAATTTTTATCATTTCCACAGCATTTCTTTTTAAATTAATGCTTTAGAGTTTAGGTAAAAGAGTAGGCTACATAATGCGCTTTAGGAAACAGTAGTTTTATTATTTTAATTTCTGGATATTTTCATTACATTTACTTGCTAATCGCAATTACATTTCTTTCAAGCAAATTTTGTTTATATGTTTGACAGGATGTTGATTTGGACTACTTAGCTAAGGTCACAAAAGGTTTCAGTGGTGCTGATCTCACTGAGATTTGTCAGAGGGCTTGCAAGCTTGCCATCAGGCAGTCTATTGAGGCAGAGATTCGGAATGAGAGGGAGCGTGCCCAGAACCCAGATGCTGATATGGTAAATATCTTTAATTCTAAGCCACCTTAGTGTAGAATTCAATTAGAAAAATTTTAATTTCAGATACATGAAGTTTGAAATGTAAGGCAAGTTACAAAAAAGGATTTTAATAATTATAATCTCGGAGAAGCACAGAGAATTTTATAAATGTCTTTGCTGAAAGCAGCTTACATATAGTTAAAGTTCAAGACTCTCTAGACCTGGAAAATTTATTTTTAGAAAAATCATCACATCAAGTGCCATGCTGTGAGGTCTTGACAGCCATTTCTCCCAGCATATCTTAATCCCTGATTCTGTTTATGGTTGTAGGAGTCAATACAGAAAAAACAAGTATTGTCAAGTTTTTCATGTTAAAGATATGAAGCAAATGTTTATTAGCACAAGCTGTATAAAGTATAAAAGTCATCATATCTTTTATGTAATTGCTGAGTTAGCCCTGCCTCAGTTTACGTACACCAGTAGGTATTTGTAATCCTGCAAATTTGATTATTTAATATTTTTTTTTATTCCTCTCTCTTTTTTTTTTAGGAGGTGGAAGAATTTGATCCAGTCCCAGAACTGACTAGGGCACACTTTGAAGAGGCAATGAAGTATGCCCGTCGATCAGTCAGTGAGAATGACATTCGGAAATATGAGATGTTTGCACAAACTTTACAACAAAGTCGTGGCTTTGGGGGATTCAGGTAAGTGTGTTACTGAATCAATAAAATAATTTTACTCATCATTATGGCGAAAAACAAATTGGCTCGGAATTATTTTAGGGCCCAGCATTATCCTTTTGAGTTCTGCATGGCATGATCCAGTAAAATTTTCTGTATTTCAGTGTTGTACACATTTTGTAAATCTAGGGAAACATGTAAAAGTAAAAAGTTCATTCTCTGACTTTTGAGGCTTTTATAAAAAAATTTCCTTCAGTGGCTGCAACAAAACTCTCTAGTAATAGACCATAAATTGAATCCTTTTTGTCTCTAAGTTAGCTAGTTTTTAATTGTTTTATAAATTTTCATATTTTACAGCCAAGCAATTCATTGATTTTATTTATTTATACCCTAGAGGAACGACATTTTCAATGATGAACATAAGCCCTCAGTAACATAAATTTGTGTCATGTTACATCAGAAGAGGGCACAGTTTTTAAAACCTCATTGGTTCAAAATTTTGCAGGATAAGGCAGCGTTAGATTATTTCGCCTCTGTTGAGATAGGTATGCAAGAGACAAGGTCTCTCTCTCCTTCTATGCATCTCAAGCCAATTACAAACAGTCTGGAATAATCAGCAATCATTCCAAGCTCATTTGAGCTATTGATTGGCTGTGTCTATTTCGTTTCGATCATATTTTTAGTCTTGTTTTAATAACAACCAGGATCCGGTAAATTCACCACCACTGGAGGGTAAACACTTCTTTTTTTTAAATCAACAATGTTTGTATTTAATGCACAATAAAAAATTAATAAATGAACATGTGAGCATGTTTACAAAAAAAAAAAATTAATAATTGAAGCTACACTGCACTTTTGATATTAGCATGACATAATTAAAATTCAATGGTAATTGTTTGATGTTTAGGAAAAGTAAGGTTTTATAATGTAAAAAAAACAAAAAACAAGACCAATTCTCAGAAAGGCTTAACATTCGACATTGAATGGTACAAAAATCAATAAAATGTCATGTACAATAATGGCGAAATTAGCCGACTGGTATGGCGAATTTAGCCTCTTGTGCTATGAAACAGTTTATTCAAAATTGACGATGAAATCATGTAAATAGGGGCAAAAAAAACAACACAAAAAGTAAAGCAAAGACATTAATGGTGTAATTATATTGACAAAGATCAACTACAAAGAAAAAATAATGGCTTCAAAGAAAAAATGGATTAGCAGGAATAAAAAAAAGTATCGGAAATAGCAAATGAGACAGGGTAGCAGAGCAAGCAAAAGTGAGAAGGACAGAGACGGGCTTGAAATTAAGCAACTAGATTTAGGCACTGTTGCTTAAATCATGCTGATTGGCTGATGAAATAAAATGCACAGTATGTCCTCCCTTGTTTGATTTGACACTTGAACTCGTCTGTGAGGGGTGGTGGTGACGATTTTACTCACATGGCGAAATAACCCAACACTAATTTTTTTATATTTTTTTTGCTACTCCTATTTCAGTTCTGTAATGACTTCCCTTGAGTGCCATTCACTCAACTACTTGGAATCGTTAAAATTTCTTGTACCAATTAGATCTATTTTAAAGGCAAATGATAAGTTTTATGATATAGGCTGATATGATAAAGTTGGAATAGTTTTTAAATTGGGTCCATTTCAAATCTTTACAATAAAAAATGGGGTTTGATCAATCAGAAGTTAAAATGTTAAGACACCATGAGGAAAAAAAAAATAACATATACTTTTATGTTGTAGATGGGCCATAACCATCCCCATCCCCACTCATGGGTCAATCATCTACACCTTAGATGACAGGTATTATACATGATACAATAAAAACTAGGCCTTTTCTGAGTGGACTTGACATAGTGAGCAAAGGCTGATCCAGTTGCTGGTGTATACGTACTTCTCCACTTCCCTTTCCTTTATCCTCACTGGCTACAGACTTTTGTCTGTAAATATTTTTAGTGTAAAGAAGGAGGGAGGAACACACATATATACTCAAACATAGGAAATGCTCACTTCTTACTGCCATCTTTGTAACCATGTGCTTTTTAGTACTAAAAAAACCTAATCGATTACTAAGATTTAACAGAATCTATTTATCCAAAGGTTTTGAGTATTGTTCATGCCAATTTTCGTATCATCACAGGTTCCCTGGTGCAAGTGGCCCTCAAGGATCAAGTGGTACTGGTGGCAGTGGCCCAGGTGGTAATATTGGTGCCGATGATGGGGATGAGGATTTATACAGTTAAATTACCACACGTCAGCTCATAAGAACTGATACATTTATGCAGAGCTGCCAACCTTCTCAGTAAATTTTAAAGGTTTTTGTTCATTAATTAAAAAAAAGCTTTCAAAACTCTTATATCCGATACTCCTTAAAGAAAAAATTATTATCACAGTAAAAGATCAGACACTGTTAATATACCTGTTGAAATTCAAATAGTGAATGTCCCGAGGAAAAAAAAATCACATGAAACTTGTAAAGAATCTACTCTCGCTTTTCTTATCTTTCTTTTTTTTTTTTTTCAGTGAACAGCAACATCACAAATAACTGTCTTAAAATGATTTAATTTGTACACATTATTTTGAGAAGAAATAGAACTTTTGATGTAATACCAAGATAAACTTTCATCTTAGATTTATATAGTTCTGATTATTGTAAATGCACAGCCCTTCCCCTAAGATTACAATTGATAAAGATAAAAAATAAGACTGTTTGAAGACTGGCAGATCTAGACATAATTTTTTGTTGTATATTCATACATTTTTTAAACTTTAAAATTGATTCAGTTGTGTGTTATATTTGTTCTAGTGAAATGGTAAAAAAGGATAAATGCTATTTTTGTCATTAGTCACTGTCTATTTCATTTACAGATTTTCCAACATGTATTTATTAGTACATTAAATGGTTTAAAAAAAAACACGGTGCATAAGTTTGATTGAATGGCCCCATGCGTGCATTTTTTTTTCTTCTACAAATGTCTGTTTCTTTGCTATCTTTGTCAGATGTTAAGTATGCAAATTTACTAGGAATTTGAAAACAAGAGAATTTTTTTCTGGGATCATTTTTCTTTTGTTTCAGATTAAGGTCTGCATCCAAATCATTTGTGTGTTTGCAGATGTGTTTATTTTGGTTTTCCTTATCAGTTTCATTACTTGTAGAATCTTGTTTCATTTGATCATCATGGTATGGATTTAGATTCTTTAATTTTTTTTTATCTGAGCCTTTGTTCAACTCCAAACGGTAGTTATTTTTACTCTTGTCATTTCTGATAAAAAATTTGTGTTTTTTCCTATATGCTATTTGTAATGAATACAGCAAAGTTTGTGCAAGTTTGAATGTTCTGGTTATAGTGCGCTGGAGGTGCAGATAAAAAAAAACCTTCACAAGTGCAAAGATTGTTTGATGCTCACGTTACATTTTTAATTATGCTTTGCAATTGTCATTTTCTTGAAGTTAATATACTTCTGTTGGGCTTGAAAATGCTTTGCTGCGGCAGGGACTTTGCTTGCAAGCCAATTGCTGGCTGTATGTTCCTTTAATGGTGAGACACAAACACTTTGTGTTGTTCATGAAACAAATAAAATAATAAAAGTCTGCTGTTCCTTGTTTCTTTATTTGATCATTGTTAAAATCTGGCATATATGCTGCACAACTCACCAATTTGTGTACTGAAACCTTTTTTTTTTTTAACCTCATGAATCTTTGTAGACGATTTTAAACCTTTATTTAGTATTTCATTTGAAAATAGAAGAGCTTCTTTAGTACTGTGAGCTTAAATGACCTTTAATTTTTCTCTTTTTTTTACTCTCTGATAGTTAAAAATAAAAATTCCCTGACATCCTTCTTCATCCTGGAGCACCGATTTATTATGATAGACTACAATTTTCACATATGCTATTGTAAGCTGGATAAATATTATCGGTAAACCACAATTTTATGAGCCCCAGAATCTCTGCTTGGTACTAATGTTAGATTTCTGAAAATTCTAAATGTAAAGTGTTGCTGTGCTACTCAATTTAGCAGACCTCACATTTTAAGTTAACTTACAAAGTTAGGAGTCTGCTATCACTTGAAAATGAAAGTACATGTACCTTTTATTGAATACATCACTCATCTTAGCATTTATCATACCTAATATACAGCATATTTATTTATAGCTTAATGGCCTTTTCAAATTCAAATTAGACATAGAGCTTTATATTGGCTCTTAAGCCACAAACTTTTAATTTCTTAAATTTTATTATGTACAGGTGAGATGGACGATGTGTGCATTTTCTGATTCAGTTACATCTTTGTAATTTTCAGTCTGTTGTGATGTGTGCCATATTCCTTGTAGTAAATTGGAATCAGCCAATCTTCATGCCCAGCTACTGCTTCATAGATATCCTACATCATCTTTACTTTTGGCGGCAAAACTGGTTCCTTCAAGGAAGCACACGTGTTTTTATGAGCCTTAGATATATTTAACATTGAAGCAATATATTTTTTTTTAAATGTAATATCCTCAAACTTCCGTAGGAAAGTTAATAAGAAAGATTTGATGTCAGCTTGCCACATGACTTATTCTTTACAGGTATCAAATTTTTTTTTAAATTTTGGGCTTTATTTTTATTTTGTAATTTTATACATAAAATGTATACATGTTTCTAGTGGTGTCAGTATCCCAAGGATGGCATAAAGTTATTCCAAAGATAGTCTAGTAACTCATTTTGAAAAGAAAGCTATGTTTTTCCAATAATGTCATAATCCTTCATAACTTCATAAAATTTCATAACATTGTTTTATGAAATATGTCCCTACTTAATTTTCTTAAGATAAATTGAGTTAAATACTACGTAATTGTACCCAAATATTGAACTGAAAATTGAAGCAAACTTTGTGTCTCTGTTTCGTCTAAGTCGATCATTGCCATAGTATTTTTCTTTTTTCTTCCGACAGTTATATTAATTCATTAAGAAATGCTTATTTTGGTTTCTTATTGTCAGTAACTGTTCACGTCACACAGGAAATTCTTATTTGAAACATCAAAGAAACAATAAATCAATTTGGTTTCGGATGTATTGACATAAATCTTGTCGTTACATCTTAGTACATTGTACTACTAAGACATAATATGGAACTTCGTCGGTTAAAATTGCCCTAATGTATAATTAACAGCAGCAATTCCACAAGAGAGATACTCAGTAGTAGTAACAAAGTATATGTTCATTTGGCTAATTTAGATCAGAATTACACATGTATTATGCAATAAAATACATAGTAGACCTAAAAGGAACTGTGTGAAAGAAAAATGCCAACCAAAAAATTTAAATATGACCAAACCATTGAAAGGCAAATGTTCACTCTTTCGTAGCCTAAGACCAGATACAATTTTTCTCAAGGTCAATTCCGTGAAAAAATATTTAGGCATAAATATTAACATCTGTAAATAAAGGAAATTGTCCTTCTGACATCTTGTTCATCTAGACCTACACAATGATAATGATTTATGTAAATCAAAATTAACACTGTAGATATGTATAGCCTAACCTATATCATTTGTACTACGATCCACCAATCTTGGGAACTTATATATATATATTATATTAAAATTGTTTTAATATTTATTTTTAATAAGGCTCAAGGCGATCCTGCTTCAGATGATAATATGCCTTAATTTTTTTTTATAAAATCTGACTTCCTGGCTTGTGTTAAAACTTGCTTCATCAAACATACATCTAGTCCTACCTAAATTATCACAAGCACCAAATGGAGAAAAAATTGTAACTTAGATTTGGGCTATATATCTAGACTTTATCTAGATCTTGTTCTAGTAATAGTATTGATCTAAACTACATCAAACACATTCAAAATAAATGTAATTATCCAAAACAAAAGCTCTCTAAACTTTAAAATAGCTTTTAAATCATTTTTAGGAGTCTTCTAAAGATGAAATGATTAACATTTTACCTGGGTACTCAAACGTATAAATGACTGAAACTTTTTGTTATTCTTGTCTCACTATCCGTACCCATTTTGCGCTCCTGGTGTCCAGTTAATTACATCTGCTTATGTAGTTTTAAATGCGACTGTAATAACAGAAGGGAATATTTAAACCATATGAATTATGATTCAGATAAAGCTTCATCAGACCCAAATTTCAATGTATTTATCATGTTTATGCTTCAGAGTCAGATGTATTACTCATCTCATACGTGGAGAGGTATTACACAAAGAAATCTTCCTAGAGTTTTTTGTTCCGCCTCTAAATAAGTGGGCTCTATCGAATTTTCTATAGAAAGTGAAAAGTTGATGCTTACAGAGAGACAAAATAAGCATTTTTGAATCAATGACACTGAAAGCTGCAATTTCAGACATGTCGATATGACTGAGGAACAGACTTTTTTTTTCAGCTCAGCTGATAAAGTGATATTACATCATGCCAAGGTAGCTTTTCAAAGAAAGTTTGATGTATGACAATGCTGATAAACCAGGTTAAATAGCATAAAATACCAAGTTGAGGGTTTTAATAGGCTTTTATTTCAATGAGCTATCGGATCAAAATGCATTATGTACGAGTAGAGCAGAAAAATATGTTTATCACAATACACCATTTCTTTCCTCAAAAATGACTAAAGAATAAGTTCTTTAATCATTCCTTCTATTATACCAATCACCATTACTCTGAAAATCATCTAGACAAAAGCTTGAGGACAAAGAAAATCACCATTACAAAATATAACAAAGATTCACAAGAAAAACTGTGATCTTTTGTTTTGAATATCTCATAAATTATTCAGGACACACATAAAAACCATATTGTTGAAAATATCTCTTGATTATATTATGTGCAACATGTTGGATTTTGAGCTGCATACCATTTCATGCTAATTTTTACTTGTAGTTGTCTTCAGATTTCCTTACAGACTTGTGATTCTTCAGTTCAATCCATCATGAAATGAAAAGAATAAACTGAACCAGGATAATTATTTTAATCCTAGCTGTATCTTCAATCGATCAATTAATGGGGTGCCATGCTCTTTAAGTAACGTAAGAGATCATAACTTTCCACGCATCACTCTCCCTAGTTGCTTTCACTAAAGTTTCAGTTCATCTCTCACTTGTCAGCCACTTTGTCAGTCCATCTAACATGTATTTACACTGTTTTCCCCTGCTGCATTTTCCTACCATCATTCCAGTTGTCACAAGATGCTGTTTTATCTCTTCTCATCACATACCAAAAAAGGTTATCTGGCATTTACATAATCAATTTATGAGTGATCCTGGTGTGTCAGCTTCTCATATGAATCATAACATTGTTGCGTGTGATTTCTTTGCAGTGCATGAGCTTAGTTACACGAAATTAAGGTCGCGTTTGAGACACTTTTTTTTTAACTTCAGTGATTGACGCAAGCTGATGAGTAGACTAGATCTAGACTCTTATTCTTAATAAGTAGTAGGTTCATTATTTTAGTCTTCTCACAGATAATATTCTCCTCTAAAGTGCACAGTATAAAGACTAGAAAATAACACCTGTAAAGCTTTATGTACTATAAGCAAGTTCAGATACACTGTACATTTTTAAGTCTCTGGACACCCTGACAATTGATAATTCAGCCATTAAAATCCATGATGTAAAAATTAAAACTATTCTTGTACAGGGCGGAAATATGGGGTTTTAAGATGAACGACTGCATTGAAAACTCTCAGATAAAATCTTTTGAAAGATTCCTGGTTGCGGGTGTGGGGAAAAGTTATAAATTGACAGAGGTAGGGCGTTTTCCATTATGCCTTGAAGCAAAGTATAGGGTAATTACAGTGGAAACCTCATAATTCGAATTGTATGGGAATGGATTAAATCTTCGAATTAAGAGTGTTTGAATTACAAAAATGGGTATAACAGTCTTAGACTCATTGAGTGAGTGTCTACTGAGCCTGCAACGAGGAACCCTCCCCTTCCCCCGTCCCACGTTGCTATCAGTATCAATAGAGATTTGCTACTGGCACTTAATTGTTAATGCATCCGCTCCCTTCTTGATTTGTTAGCGCACTGATCAGCCTTTCTTGGGCAGTGATTGGCATTACTTGCTGCTTGAGAGATGCATGTAAAACTTTTGTGGTGCCTTCGAATTAAGAGAATCAAATCAGAAATACTTCGATTCTAACAAAGCCAAAGAGAAAAAAAAAAACCTATCATCTTGCAAAATTCGGTTTATAAGAAATTTGAATAATCAGACTTCGGTTTTTGAGATTTCCACTGTAATTCAAATTCTATGGGATTGAATTAAAACTTCAAAGGGGATTCCATTTACAAAATTTGGGGTATAACTGAACCTAAGATTTATTGAATGAGTGTTTTATGCCAGCAATGAGCAACTTCCCCTATCCCCTGTCCAACGTTGCTACCAGAATCAGTGTTACTACATGTACTGGTACTTCTTTCTTAGTGCATCAGTTCTATTGTACTCCTAGGGCTGTAATTACACACTATAGCAATGCTTGCTGCTTGAGAGACGAGACACAGGTAGTACATACGTACTTTTGTAATGTCTTATGGGGTGGCATCAACTTCAAATTAAGAGAATTGAGCCAGAAAGACTTTGAAATATGAGCTAGACTCCAACAAAGCCAAAAAGGAAAAAAAAACCTATCATTTCCCAAAATTAAGTTTATGGGAGATTCAAATAATCAAACTTCGCTCTTTGAAACAACAGGTATCCTTGCAAGTGCTATCTTGGTAACGGGGAGAAACAATTGGGACTATAAGGTTAAAGCAATTTTACTGAAAATAGTGTTTGGATACATTTGGAATGCACTGAAGATATACAAGCCATGAATATTCTTAAAACAGTATTAACAGTGGCTCATTTCCACTGGTTACCAGGAGTTAGTCTCTGTAGTAACTATTAAGTATGAAGTATACACTAAGTTTCAATCAGAAGATATTAGGTCAGCAGATTAATTTTTAAGATTTATTCTCTTCTTCACCAAAGAGTACATTTGAGACGGTTAAATCAAGATTAGATGCCACATAACAAAGGATAGATATACTCATAAAGTCATATTTTCACCTCAGAAATATATTTCTTCTCCAGTTAAATAAAAATATTTAGACTTAGAGCCCTTAACAGAGAGCATTATACCAATATACCATTTCACTAAACTTAATGAATAGAGAATGTCCTCGGTAAACCAAAAATATACTGCTATCACATCAAACCAGCAAACCTTAAAATCATGCTTATCTACTACACATACTAAAAAGTGGAGATAGAAATTAGAATACAAATTTTACAATAGTTTTGAGGCGACATATGGCATCTCAAAAGTAAGAAAAGGATTGCTTTTTACTAATAGTAAAAGATCTTTTAACTGATAATCATGCCAGCAAGCTGGCTTCAGGGCAGTATCGCAATCAGTTTTCCCTCCTTGTGCATTATTCCTAAATTATCACTTTGAATGGCATATGTGAAAACCATTGCAATAAAAAATTTTTCATTTCCTACCTTGGATTAAAAAAAGCTAAATCTTCACAAATATTAAAATCTTTCTAGATTGAGTCTTCAAGTAGATCCACAAGACATACAGTATCATACTATATTAACTTTTTTTTAAAAAAGCCTTTTTTCCCATTAAAAAAAATTGAGGAAGAAAATCTTCAAATACACGCTAAACTTGATAAAACAACTTGGCATATATTTTCATTGTTCAAAATCCATCTATTATTACATAAGAAATGAGATACAGCAATTGTCTTAATTACTATTATGAAAATTCTGTTTCGGCATTACTAGCAAGTTCATTACATGTAGTTCATTGCAAGTATGAAAAGTTCAGCTGAATACAATGTATCACTTTACTTCTTTCATAAAACTTTTGTAAATCAAATTTGCTGAAGTCCCCAAGTCGTGACAGAGACACTAATCGAGTAATTCTCTAAGCAAACACAAAAGTGTTTGAACCAGAATGTTCCCACAGGGGACCTTAATTCTTTTCTCAGAATTAGATTTTTATTTAAAGCATATAACTAGGGCAACACATGGTATTTTTATTAGTGTCATTCACTATTTACCCTTCTCAATTTTCGTGTATTTTTCATTTGGATAAGTAGATCTTTGGATGTAATGGTGGTGATTTTTTCCCTTCTCAAAACATCAACTAAGTTTGTTGAATATCATGTTAACTTGGTAGGTCTAATTTGAGATCCATTCAGTTTTACTTTGGTATGCAGAGGCTTTCGTTATCAGCAATCGCATTTACAACAAATATTGTAGTTTCAAAATTAGCTTAATAAAATCTTAAGCTGTAAAAAAAAAGCTGTGTCAATGACTCTTAAATATTTGTTTGAGAATTTGTTTATCATTTTTATGGTCAAGTATAATGTCATATAATTTTTCTCTCCATAGATGTATTTCTTATCCTAGTAATAGTATACATCTATGGGAAAAAACAATTGACATCTTGACTTGCAGTAACAATCTGTTACTCTAAGTCTAGCTCTGCTGAATAGCTAAAGGCCCACCATCACCCCTCCATACATTGATCTGCTAAATGCTTCATTCCTGATATGTATATTTTTGCTAGATTCAACTCTTTTAGTCTCCCTAGATCTAGTCATTCTGCATAAAGCTGCATCCGTTATAAAAAGCTGACACTTCCAGTTAACTACGAGAAATTCTGAATCACTAATGCTTAAAACATCTACCACACACTGGAAATATGTAAGAACTGGGTAATGGTACATTACTAGTAACTAATATATTATGTCCTTTAAAGGAATGTCTAATATGTCAACAATATTTTTCCTCATTTAGGCTGGAATTTCAGAATGAAAAAAATTCAAACGTGTACACAAACATTTATCAAAAGAAAAAAGACAGAAGAGTGTAAATGGATAACTTTTAATTTTTATTTCAAACAATTCCAAAATACAGCATGTATGTGGACTGGTATTTTTTTTTTCCAATTTCAGCACATACATCTTTATCGTTTATGATATTGGTACCTCAGATATTGAGAACCATTCAATAAGCCATCTCAACGGGTGTAGTATCACAGGCCAGCTTGAACACAGTGAGGTGATATATACGTGTGCTAAGGGCGAAGGCAATGAGAACTTTGTACAGCATGATTTATGAGGGTATCATTATTTTTGAGCACCTGAGTTAATTGTTCAACAAAAAAGTTATCAATACAAAGTTTTCACAATAGAGAAAGACATTGTTAGAGTAGGATTTTTAAACTGCAACAAGAGCATAGTGTTTTGACCTTTCCAGGACTTCTTTAGTGAGAGTTGAGGTTTTTTTTTCCTCCGAGGGGAAGTTACATTTTCACACAAAATTACGCGTTTAGAGATGCTCTGCATTATTTTAAATCATCCAGATTTAACATCAACAGCAGGCAATCAATTCGTTTGTTTTAATGCAAGCACTTTGTGCTCCTTAAAATATACCCAGCCCTCTGCCAAAGCCAAAGCTGTACATATATATACCTCACTTGTCATTAGCACTAGCTCATGGTGTGGTCCAAGCTAACAGAAACATTTATACTGTGCTTTAGCTTAAAAAATTGAATATATAAAAAAGTAAATTTTTTTCCTCTTTAGCTGTTTGCTGTGAGCAGGGACCACCCAGTTTTGCTTGCCTGCAACCTCTCACACTATAAATTGACATCTACATGATGAAATTTTCTCGCGTCTTTTTTTTTTTTTATTCTTCACAAAATATACATGGAAATCCTCCTTTCCATTAAGGGGAAAAACAGTCGTTCATAAAATGGATAAGTCAACTTGAAGGAATATGATAGCGATTCTAGAAATACCTCTATACGGATCAGGCTGGGGCATGCAAGTTTCTACATATTGAAAGCTAGTTGTTTATAAGTTCTTGAGAATGTGGCTGTGTAACCTGAACCAGATAATTTTGCAGCCCTTTACAATAAGTCAACACATTATAGACATAAATGGCTGCTAAAGCAATCCTTGATCCTGATAAACAAATTTTTAAAAATAAAAACAAATGAAAGTGGTATTTCAAATTTAGTGGGTTTTTTTCCTTCCAAAAGATAATTCATAAGCATTAAAATATGATTTGATGCATAAAGGCCTTTGTAAAGTTTAATTTAACCCTCAAACTGGATTAATCCTCTCTTAAAGAAAAACTTAATTGTATGTTTTATCAGTCTAAATGAATATTCAAACATATAATATACAGTTAAGTTTAGTTTAGTTAATATTTAGGAGAGATTAATTCATCTTAAGGGTTAAATTTTAAGTGATATTACTAGTGGAAGGGACTTAAGAACTTATTTCGGTTAAAATATATATGTGTATTTTGATCTAGCCAGGATAATTTGGAATGGAAAAATGCAACTTATGGACACACTACCACTTTAATTTAGCCTGTAGAAATATAGCCTATAAAACACCCCTTCCCCCAATAAAGGCATGGCTGCCAAAAAATCAATGAAACTTTAACTCCTGAAATTTGCATGTTAATTTTCGTTTTTAACACGGTTACCTTAAGTGATAAAATAATTTTTTATTTTCATATTTTTACCTAATTTTAACCCTGAACACTAAGTTCTTCACAATTTTACTGCACTGGGGTATAAAATGTTGAATGGCAACTTAATGAGAGCCCTAATTTCAATTCTTCCAAATGTCCATTTGGAACAATGATAAAAAGACATACATCCCCTGAATGTTAAAGTTAAGCAGTTTAATAAAATCTCAGGACTTTACAAGGAGAATCATTCTCTCCAAACAAAACAGGTTTTTTTTCTTTTGCATAAATGGCTGAATTAAAGGTGATGCACAAATAGTAAAATGTTCTACCACTATATAACAGAAAACCATTGCAAAATAACAAAAACAAATGTGTACCTTTTTCTGGGGTTTTGTAGCCAAATTGGCTTTTATGAGAACTAGTATCCGATTATTTCTTTTATACACTGTTCACTCCTGATAATTTCCTGTTTATGAATTCAGCTATCCTAAAGCATTACATACTATTTCAACCCCATATAAACTGTATATACAGCAATGGAAAAACTGCTGCAATAGTTTTAATGGGATATTTGGGGGACAAAGATATGTGGCATATCATTTCATTTTCAAATATCATAAAGAGAGTGTGTACGCGTATATATCTATATATATGTGCGTGTGTGGACCTAAAGAAACTTTCCCTTTATCAATTCCTGGGCAATGACATCAAAATATTCCTTATCTTTTTGTTTTTAATACATTACATTTAATAGAAAATGATCCAAAGAATTAAAATCTAAAACAAAAATTTAATATGCATCGAGAAATAATCTTCTCTGACACAATTACATAAAAAACCTAAGAAATTTTGTATCAATTTGTGAAAAGTTTGAGAATGTCTTTGAAAAGTTGCCAGAGACATCAGTCCCAACCTTCATCATCACCAGCATCCGCACCAGTGCCTGCACCCCAGTTTCCACCACTTCCGTTATCATCATCCCTTCTGTTGCCACCACCACCTCCGAACTGAGGAAAATTTTTAGATGGACATATAGAGATATTATTTACAAGTCTTTTCACTCTTTTAAAAGTATTTTTGACAAACATGTATGAAAACCAATTGCAGAGTGAAAAATAGAACATAGAACACAAATGTACCTGTGAGCCTTGTTCTGTTATCTTCTTAATTCTCTAATGCCCTTGATGGATTCTCAAATAACATAGGGAGAGCATTATGGAAAATTTCTTAAATTTACGATTGTTCAGGAGTAAAGATAAAAAAAGTTACCTAAACAAAGGCATAGATAATGAGTCTCTTTTTCTACTATTACTTCTTCAATACGGTGATGGGGAACATGGCCGTGAGAAAAATTCAAATATATAATCTGATTTCATCTACCTTTCCTCTGCGAATGTCTTTCCCTCCAAACTTGCTGCCATAGCTACCAATGTCTGCTATACCCATGCCGCTTGCATGCCCTTCAAGCCAGTCTGGAACTGTTTGTTTAGCCTGAAAATAATTAATGAAGCAAGTAAAAAGAGATCAGGTATTTTGAAACAGGCAAGTCAACATATTAAGACACGACACATTTTTTTTCTGTTAACTTTTTGATATAGTCTGCTCACAACACGGTGATCTCAGGCCTTTTCGTATTTCAAACTTGAGCTCCAGGAGAGCAATTTAGAACTAAAAAGATGAGGCCCTAAATTCACATGAGCAATTCTCAAAAGGTCATTAGTAGCCTAGTAGGACGATTTCATGCGTGGTTTTTTCCCCCATTTCAAAAACATTTTCTTAAAACGATAATGTATTCTTCCAAGCACAAGTTACATGTATAGGTTAATGTACGACCAAAAAATTTAACATAGATTAGTAATGAATTTGTAAACATTTAGTAATGAATTTGTAAACATTTTGTCAATTAAAAAAAGTCACATACAATAGTGGTGTTTGTAAAAGGTTGGCCATCTGTTCATTGGACTGTTCAGTCATTATGATATCAGCTTAAAATCTAGATACCTATCTTCTAATGGTTTCTTTATCTTCACAAACCTAGATGTATATTCAACACTGAAGAAATTGGAAAGACACCTTGATAATTGAAAGAAGAATCTTGGCCTCTGCCGAGAAGATGTCACAATTCAATTTCGCATTTCTACTCAAATTCAAGCAATCATTGCTACACTGTTGGCTTTGGCTGTCAGCATTCACAAATTGTAAGTTGGGCGGAATTCAGACTCGACAATAATCCAGCAATTGATTCACACCCAATTGGAGTACATTATTAGTCTTTAGAAGTAAAATTTCCCCATTTTACGGTTGCCTGAAAACATCCATGTCTAATTGACAAAGAGCCATTCAGTTCCATTTCGGTCAAGAACAAAAAAAATCTTGACCATAACGTCGGGAAGTATTTAAGGCCCTATATATATCTGAACAGCCGTTATTAAGCTTTGTTTGAAGCACTTGTTTCAAGAGATTGAATCCTTTTATTCATTTATATAAATCTAAGCATGTTTAAAATCTTCAAGCAACGAATACCAAAGACTGGGCTTCTGAAGTTATGATGAAGCAAACAGGTTCATTGCTACTGTTTCTTAAAGGCTTTTAATTATCTTTCTTTATCTAATTTCAACTATTTCTTAATCCTAGGTGGGATAAGTGGGACCTGAATGTCTTTAATTTAGTTTCAGGTTGATAATCAGTTACAAGAATGTGTGAACTGATGTGATCTATGTTTTTCCCAATGTTACAATAATAGAAAATTATGTCACTGTAACATGCGGAGGAACAAAATGTTCATAGATTAATTTTTTTAACCTTAGTTAATATTATAGACACTAACCTCTAGCTCTTGGTGAGGAATCAAGATCCAGGCAGTTTACATTGAAGTTTAAATCAGTTTAATACAAATTTCTGGAACAAGTTCTTCCAAATGTTACAATGACAGACATTAGGTTCTGTAACATCAGGAGGAACAAAATGTTCATAGACTTATTTGCACACCCCTTATCAAAACTTAGGCACACCTAGGCTCTAGCTCTTGGTGAGGAATCAAATGTCACCTTAGAAATTTAAATAAGTTTAAAAGCTGCAAACACAAAAGTTCTTCCACATGTTACAACAACACAAATTGAAATACATTACTACCATTAATTATGAGTCTCTGTATTAAACTATCATATTTTAATGACATAACATATGTTTTCTCAATCCAAGTAATAATGTTATGGTTTTTTTTTGCTTATAAATATAAGGTAGCTAAACTTTAATCTTTCAATATCGTCAGTAAGGTCAGGAAGATCACTCTGTGGCGATAAAAACCAAACATTTCATTTATATGATCTAATATATCTCCAACACTATTTTCTTTGTAATTCAAACCTGTCTCTTTGATATGAGAACAAGTTTTAGGCAAAAAAAAATATACAAAATAAAACACCAGGTCCAATTTAACATTTTAGGGCTGACCAGAGAATGGCTCATATACCAACAGTGTGGAATTTGAACTCTCAAAAAAAAAGTCCCTGCAGGAAATTGTAAACCCACAGCATTGTTGCTCCTCTAAACATAAGATACTAGCAGCCAATATAATAGACCGCAAAGTAACATTTTTGTGAAGATTATCAACCCATCTGGAAAAACTTTTATTGGGTATAATTTAAAAAAAAAGACACACCTAAACATTTTTTTTAACTTCTGATATCTTTCGAGTTCCTCGGAAAGAGAACCCCCCCCCCAAAAAAAATCTGGAATGACCAAGAATCACAAATAGCATTTCCTTTCAAGACGTTTATCAATTCTCCTAATCACAAACCTCTTTCAAGATTCTAAGAAGAGGGGCAGCCATAGCTTGGTCAGAGTCTGCACTGAAAAAGCTGGTAGCCTTTCCTAAGTTGCCACAACGTCCTGTACGTCCAATGCGATGCACATACTCATCAATCGACTGAGGGAGATCATAGTTCACCACATGCATCACTTCAGGGATATCTAAACCACGCGCAGCAACAGAGGTAGCAACCAGGACATATGCTTTGCCACTCTTAAAATCTCTTAGAGCTTCTTCACGCTCCCTCTGAAGGCGATCACTTTAAAGAGAATATTGACAAAATTGCATAACTTTCATGTATGTTTGTGAAGAACAAACATTTATAAAGCAAACACCATATTGCATTGTGCAAGATTCAGACCTCTACAAAAACCATTTTCTACGCACTATCTTTAACATCTTCGTTATAAGATACTAATGGGAGAATCTAGAAGTGTATTCGTCTGCACTTTAAATTCACCTATTGAGTCGTCTAAATCTTATCTGAGGGTCAGCAGTGAAGGATAAAAATCTAAAAAAAAAAAAAAAAAAACTATTATTTAGTATAACAATTTTATTTTCATAAAGTCAGAGAGGCCTTTGTTCTTTTTAATAAAAAATTATTGATATTTTCAACTTTGCTACTCTTTATTTATGTAGATGAAGCTGGACTAGGGCCATAGCATGGGAACAATATCTTTAGAATCTAAATTTTTAAAGACTACCTACAAAATAAACACCTGATTCCTTAATGAAAAATAATCAGCTTCATTTGAATTTTGATGCCAGTGATAGCCTGATGTTAAAAACATGTCTGAATCTTGACAGACTTAAATAAAATGAATCGAAATTGAAACTCTTTCAAAGCAAAATTCAGTAACTTGTACTTCTTTTTGTCTGCCCTGCCTCCTTCGTTTGCCAGAATCAGATGACTGACTATAACAAGCCTGGGCTATCCTAGAATCATGAGCCCTCTAGATATGGCTTTTGACTTACATTTGTTTTGCAATTTAAGTATATACAGAAAATATAGATCAAGGCTAAAACTTTTTTCTTTGATAAAGGTGAAAGAAATGTTTGTCCCTACATACTTTGAGAATTTTGATTATTAGTTTTTTTGTTGTTTTTATTTGTAGTTACAGATCCTTGCCACCAAAAAAAAAAAAAAAAAAAATTGAGATTCATATTTAGAACTTTCTAATGAAGCCAGCATATTGAGATTGAACACTAACCCATGAATGCTGGTTGTGGGATAGCCTGACTGGCACAGATAAGAAGCCAAAAAATCTGCATTTCTCTTCATTTCAACGAATACCAAAGTCTTCTCAGTACCTGCAGAAGTCAAAATAAAATTATTTTGATACAGAAATTGAATTATTACACACAGTGGTTTAAATATAAAGAGGCTTGAGACCATCAAATTTACTCAATGATACAAACATTTTAAAGGGAAAAAGCAGGAAAATTATCAACACTATCAGTCAGTATCTTTCATAGAAAACCAGTTTGCTGACAGAATCACTAAGATTAGTAAGAGCATACTTATGCGAGTTCAAAATACATTGGTGTGAATGAGAACTGCACCATTTTATGTAGATTTAATTTTTCTATTTTATCAAGGAAATTCATAAAAAAACACCTGACAATTACTGAGAAAAAAGACTTCTCAACATGAAATAAGATGTAGATAAGTATTAGGCTCAGGAGTATATCTTATTGGATTGGATCCACATACTTAGATCATGGGAATAAAACAAAAGAATATGGGCTTAAGTTACAAGCTGCAAGGTTTTTTATTTAATTTTAAGTTATTTTGCAGAATGTCTCACTTTTGAATACATCTACTTTCTCGTCAAAATTGTTTAGCTCTAAACCTTTGTCTCAATTATTCCATACTATCCCAAAGCTGAAGTATATTATCACATCTCCAGGCATATATCACTTCATTTGAGTTTTAAAAGTGATACTGTATTAATTAAAAAAAATTCAGTCCATATCTTGATATACGAGGGCATATTGATAAGTTTTGCCTCCAAGTCCATAACTTTGGAAATAATGAAGACAAACAAATGATACTTACACCAAATGAAAGGTCATTTTATTTAGCACCAGATGACATATCATTTTTCAACATAATCACCGTCCCGTTCGATACAGAGCCGCCACCGACGGACGACCTGTTGGATGCCGTCAGCGAAGAAGTCAGCAGTCTTGTCTCTGCACCAAGAAAGAACAGCATTCTTCACATCTTCGTCTGTCTCGTAACGGTTGCCCTTGAGGTAATCCTTGAGTTTTGGAAAAAGGAAAAAATCGCTCGGAGCAAGATCTGGGCTATAAGGCGGGTGCGGTAATGTCCGGAGGCCTAAACGATCTAAAGCCGTGCGAGTTTCCAAACTTGTGTGAGGGCGAGCGTTGTCGTGATGGATGATGGTGCTTCTCACGATCTTTTGGGACAGTGAGGGTGTGGTTCACACAGAATTTTTGGAACAAGGCAACACCGTGAATTCTACGAAATATGTGAACACACTGGAGAAACTGAAAGCGAGGTTGCGACGGGTAAGGAGTGAGAAAGTTTCCATCATCCATCACGACAACGCTCGCCCTCACACAAGTTTGGAAACTCGCACGGCTTTAGATCGTTTAGGCCTCCGGACATTACCGCACCCGCCTTATAGCCCAGATCTTGCTCCGAGCGATTTTTTCCTTTTTCCAAAACTCAAGGATTACCTCAAGGGCAACCGTTACGAGACAGACGAAGATGTGAAGAATGCTGTTCTTTCTTGGTGCAGAGACAAGACTGCTGACTTCTTCGCTGACGGCATCCAACAGGTCGTCCGTCGGTGGCGGCTCTGTATCGAACGGGACGGTGATTATGTTGAAAAATGATAAGTCATCTGGTGCTAAATAAAATGACCTTTCATTTGGTGTAAGTATCATTTGTTTGTCTTCATTATTTCCCAAGTTATGGACTTGGAGGCAAAACTTATCAATATGCCCTCGTACATATCACAGAATGTGTATGGGCAATATATTTGGTATCAAGTGAAGTGAAACAGACTTCCTTAAACTTTCGATATTATTGATGTGCTATCATCCTACATCTACACTATCTAAGTCTATGTCATTTCAGAACGATAAATGGTGGTTCTGGAATGAGATCTAGATTTTTTTAAAAATGTGGTTTTCCAAGACATGAGGCAATGGGAAGACATTTTAAATCGACAGTCTCTTGGTGGCTGTCCCTTGAGAATTATAGCAGCATTCAGCTAAGAAAAAATATAATACCAGTACTCTTTTGCTGCACAAATAACTAATGCCAATTATTTATCTGTATCCCCTGGCAACATTAAATGTTTGTTTTCAATTATGCCACCCTACTTCCTATTCAGCTATGGACAAGTTGCCCTGCATTGTTTTTTGAGAAAAATAATTTGCTAGTGTCAAAAACTCAGAAAGATTCAAAACAGAGAACTTGTATCCCTATTAAGTGATATTATTAAAAATATAATTTCACTTCACAGAATTATCTGCCATAGTCCTATCTTTTCTCCGCTTTTTATATCTACATTAAAAAAGTTTAATGATGTTAGGCATTAAAAATATAGCTGAACCATTTAATTGAGAAACAACACCCTTCCCTCCCCCCAATGTTTGAAGATTAATATTGAAGAAGTGTTCATGCAAGTGTCGTACAAGATGTATGCAGACTTGCCAACTTTAGAAAATAGAATCAGGGACACCCTGCTGCGGACAATTCTAATGCCGCGGTGAACTACTGCATAGGTGGTCTAAGCAAACAGAACATAACTAAAAATTTGTATTCTAATACATGTTGCTAGGAAATATAGGCATTCATACATAAGAAAAATGAGAAAATAGAAAAAGATAGAAAAATATTTTTTCTTAGTTTTTTTCACCATTTCTCCCCAAAACTGAAATCCAAGACTGTCCCGGATAATCAGGGACGCTTGGCAGGTCTGTGTATGATTTTTCATATAAATTGATACAAAAGCAGTGATTTGCCCAACAACAAACAGATCACAAAAAACCCTGTGCAGAGAAAAGCATTGAGGACAAATGATAGCATAGAACCCACCTCCTGCTGAAAGAATATCACAAAGTGAATCTCTCTTCTGCATGCGATCCACCTCAAAGAAGTTTTGTGTCACATCAGTGTTGGCACCACCAACTCTTCCTACAGTGACAAATAAGTAGTCGTTTAAAAAGTCTCCAGCAAGTTTCTGAATCTCTTCCGGGAAAGTTGCAGAAAACATAAGAGTCTGTCTCTCTGATTTAGGTGGCATACCCATAGTCTCCACAAGCTTGCGAATTTCAGGCTCAAAACCCATATCCAACATGCGATCTGCTTCATCCAAAATCAGAAATGCAACCTTCGAAAGGTTGATCTGAGGATAGACAAATAGTTTTCAAACATTTGTTTCCTTATGTCCTAATTCATTTATAATTTTGTTCAACACTTACGATCCAGAATAAAACGAAACAAAAACTACCACCAGAGCTCTTTTTAACTTACTTTCATACAAAATACTATCAAATATTCAATTTTTAGGCTTTCATACCCTTTCCACGTCTAGGTCATTTCTGACCTGCTCTTGAGGAGGCCCCACCCAATAGAGGTGAGCTGAAATAGGCCCCTACTTTATTCATCGATAAAATCTTTTTTTATCCAAAATTGAAAGTTGTTGCATTTTATTACAGAATATATATTATGTTGTACAAGGTGAAAAGCTCATGCGTGAAATGAGAAAAAAGCACTTTACCTTTCCCCTGTTGATGACATCTAACAGACGTCCTGGCGTACCAATGACAAAGTGTGCTCCATTCTCAACTTGCCTCATCTGATAACCCATGGATGTTCCTCCATAGAGTACTACAGCTCTTATGTCTGTTTCAAAGGCAAATTTGCGACAATCATTGTAGATTTGCAGAGCAAGCTCACGCGTTGGTGCTACACATATGGCCTGAGGAGTCTGTACTTCTTGATGAGCATCTGTGGTTAGTCCTCTAGTGATCATTGATGTCAAAGTCGGTAGCAAAAAGGCAGCCTAAGAAAGAGTATCAATTTCAAATTTTCGTTGGTGTATGTTGGCATTGCTACACCCAATTTTTTCTTTCTATTTTTTTTTGAAATTATACGTCTTTTGACCAGAGATTTTGATATTGTCAAGTTATTTTCACATCTGCACATTCAAATTAACTGTTCTGATTGAATTAATATCTTTGAAAACACATGATAGCTACATTTGGGCCATTTAAAAATTTAACATTCATATATTGTTTACATTTATACTTTTGTGTAATCAAATCATTATAAGAAGAGTTTACAAAGAATGAATAATGTTCAATAACATAGCTAACTCTGTTAACAAAGACTGTAAATACTGAGTCCAATATTACAAACCAGAACATAATAGGTTATCTATTTTAGAGGGATTAAGAAAGCTTACTGTTTTCCCTGAGCCAGTCTGAGCACATGCCATAAGATCACGGCCTGCAGTTATGATGGGCATAGAATACTTCTGAATAGGGGTTGGTTTCTCATATTTAGCTCTCTTCACATTACGCAGAAATGTAGGATACAAGCCAGCTTCATCAAAGGTAGACACAAAGCCACATTGGTCCCTGCCACTCACTTCCACAGGTATATCATCATATTTGTCAAAGTTTATGCCCTTTTGCACTGCTCCACTAAAAATATCCTCCTCTTTATCTGAAGGTGTAGGTGGAACATACGGAGCTTCCCTAGGTTTTTCTGCAAATGGAAATATTAGACCAAGTTTTCTTTCATCATGAATAACTAGCTAGTGTTTTAAGTTAAACAATCTTCAACAAGTGACAGATGGTCTAATAACAGTCTTGTAAAACAAACACAATATGACTTTAGACCCAACGTTTTTTTTCTCAACAATTTACTAAAAGATGCATAGAGTGAAATGTAATGTTTTTTAAACTATCAAGATCTAAAAATGGAAAATTAGGGTCAAGGGGCATTAAATTATAAGTTCTCAAGCTCTTTCATAGCCTTTCATCCTTCTATATCCCACTGTCACTTTCAGTGCTTTTGCCAGTCTTCCCTCTTTGAACCACTTTGTTAGTCCATCCATCATCTTTTCACATTGTTCATCCCTGCAGCGTTTTCCTTCAATCATTACAGTTGTCAGAGGATCTGCTAGATTCTCTCTTCTCGTTTGTTTGAGAGTGATCTTATTGTGTCAGATTCATGTAAGACTATTTCCTTTGATTTTTTTGCATTCCATAAGATTCGTTGCATTCTCAAAAGGAACCACATTTCTGTTGCCTGCAGTTTCTTTTGTAACTGTTTTGAAATTGTCTATAATACACCAGAATGGGTTCAATATAGCATTCCAGGGCATTTCTTCTTATGTAAATAAAGATGTGATTATTTGTTGGTATTGATTTCATTCTCTGAACTCTTTTTTTTGCTTGCGCTATTCTTACGCAAATTTAGTGCTGTTGCATCCATCACTTGATATTAAAGTACCGAAGTATTTGAATTGATCCCTTTGCTGGAGTTTATTCCTGTTGATCTGTGGACACAGGTTTTCAGTGATGACCATTATTTGTCTTTTGCTATTCAATTCCTATCCTTTCTTTCCCCTTTCCTCTTCAACAATGTGTAATAATTGTTGCAAGTCTTCTTTATTTTCTGCAGTTAATAAAGTGTCATCAGCTTATCTCAAATAGTTTGTTGTGCCCTCTTACTTTGATTTATGGATATCCTAGGTTTCGCTCAATAATTTCACTGTAGAAAGAGAAAAGGTCCTGGAGAAAACACAAATCCTTGTCCGTCACGACGCTCTATTTTTTTTTATATGCACTAACTTCCCCATCAGCGCCCATTGCTGCTGTCTGTTCTCAGCATATGTTTTGATCACTCGCATGCCTTTTCCATCTATCTTCAACTGTGCTATGTCATACTCTGTCAAATGCTTTGGTGTAGTCAATGAAGCAAATTATGTCTTTATGTACTTCCAGAGCTCGTTCAGTTATAGATTGAAGGATGTAGATTGCATTTGATGTACCTAGACCATAGGATAGGCAAAGCAATATTTTTTTTACCATGAAACATTGGGATAAGGGGATAGAAAGGAAACAAAATATCAAGTTTACAAAAGCACAAATCTGATCTGATAAGACAAGAAAACTCCAATGCTTGGTCATTGCTTGCAAGAAAGTCTTCCTCTCCATGTTGATATTAGCTTTTACGGACAATATTTTCCTAAGGAAAAAGTATATGCACACTTACCACCATCTCCATCACCTCTGAAAATGAAAGAAAAAAAATTATTAAAAGCTGCCATTTAAAGAAATATTTACTTAAATGCAAACACAGTGGTAAAACTAATATGTCTGATGGAGAACATGAAAATATTGTTATAACATAATTCTTACAAACAAGATATTAAAAAAAAATAGTGTATTATAATTTAATCATTTTCCATTAGTCCCCTGATATTTTACTGGTTATCAGCAAATGTTGAGAGTTGCCACTATTTCTTTACATGGCAATGCGCCGATGAGTATGTGCTAAAGGAAGGCGGACAAACAAGATGGAGGAAAAAGAAACAGGTATGGTGATTATATAATCCAATTTGAACAAACAAAATCAAATTTTTACAAGTTGAAGGAAAAGATCAAGACATATGCGATTAAAAAATTTATAATAGTACTTTTTTTGAGGGGGGGGGGGAGAGAGGGTATTTACTCTTGCAATATTTAAACATTTTTTTGTACTGAATGTAATAAGTAGAATTTTTCAGAAAACCCAATTCTACTCCCTCACAAGATGTAAAAGATTCCACAGATTGGATTGGAAAAAAAATCACACAGCATAATATCAAATGCCTAAGAAGAAAAAAATACAGCCCACTTAATGTGATATTAATACAAGACTTACGCATGTGGACGGGTCCTGTCTCCTCGTTTTTCTCTTCCTCCATCATCAGAATCACCACTTTGACCAAACCCTCTACCTCTTCCACCTTCAAAATACATGATTGATTTTTGTTAACAATCACTGTGACGGATACTGCTAAAATGTAGTTTTAAACTAAGTGTGGCAGTCACTTAAAAGAGTGGGTTTTTTTTTTTCTTAATATTGAAATGCCAATTATTTAAGTCAGGCCGTTTTGGAGTTTTCAAAGCTACAGAAAGTTTGATTAAATAAATCGATTTTTAACAACCTGCCAACCCATCTTTGCAATTTTTCTTAGATATGATGCACAATTTCACAAAAAAGGAATGGACGAAGACTCAAAACTATCCAAGTGAAAGTAAAGGCTAATCTAGACATTGGCAACCTATAAAACCGAAAAGCAGTCTTGACTTCAAAAGCTGTAATGAAAGCTAAGTTCCAGCAGAATTTATAAAATCATGCATGCCTCCACATTCACTTCCCTACCCCTATCACCCTGTCTTTTAAGGAATGCCAACAGTACAGTAATTATCATGCCAGGACATTTCTTCCTTCACATAAAAAGCTGACATCAACACCACTTTAACAGCCAATGAAAATCTTGGCAAAGCAAGATAAGGACATCCTTCAAACTCAGATCTGAAGCTCAAGCCATTCCTTCTGGTGATTTGAAGCAAGCCTCAAATGAATCCAGTTTATAACAATGCTTGGACCAGTGCTTCATCAGGCCATAATATTCCTTGGGTAATTTCATATACATCTCAATAACTTACCAAAACCTCCCTTTGAGCTACCACCAAAACCGCCAGAACCCCGACTAAAGCTTCCTCCAGAATCTTCAGTACCACTGTGGATTTCATAAAATTAAGTTTTACACAGACCAAATGAGTAAGATAAATGGGTGATAGTGAGGATATATATGACTAATTCCCAAAAGGTACCATTTTCAATCACGGTCACAACATATCAGAATTTAACCCCTTGACTGCTATACAAATTTCCCAGCCCCATGCTAAGGAAATTTTTGTGAGATTATGGCTATGCCCGTCCTGTAAACATTTGCAACAACTCTAGATATAGAAATATTAGCAATAGATACCAAAAACCATGTATCAAAGTCAATATCTAGATTTAGACAAGACTGACCTTCCATACAATATGGGCTAGATCTAGATTCTACAAGCCAAACACAGGAAAGGCTTTGTGTGTGTATGTGCGTGTAGGTTTCACATGTGTTAAACGTTCTTTGTCTGACTTCAATGATACCATGAGCTATTAAAAGTTTCGGGAAAACAAGCTTTCCAGTGATACTATTTTTATCCTTTGAAAATTGAAACTGATTTTCAATGCGCCGAAACAAAACTTTCACTACTAAGCAGGTACAGCGTACAAACAAAGCGCATGGGATACTCTTCAAATAGACATGTACGATTTAATGTACACAGCGCAGTGAAGTGGTTAAAAAGAAAATACAGCTTTAAGACTACTTTTTTTAAAGTCCTACATTTTACACATATAATAAAGAGATAATTCCAATAATATCACGTTGTTCATGTATGTCTTGAAAAATTTATGGGAGGTTCCTAACAATAGAAAAAAAATTTTTTTGTGGATTTTTGTTACATATTTGGGTGGTGATTTTGACCAACTTCCTACTTTTGTCTTTGTTTTCAGAGAGAATGGTAACTGATTTTACAAAAAAAAAAAAAAAAATGACTCCTTACACACTCATTGTGTCATCATGGCCCTTTTAAAAAAAGGCCTTTTATAACCCTCAACTTGATATGATAATTGATTTAATCTGATTCACCAGCAGTGCCAGGCATCAAACTTCATTTTAGAAGCTACCTTGGCTTAATGTTATATCAACTGAAATGAAAATAAAGGTCTGTTTCTCAGTATTCCTTGCCTGTGTCAGGGATGAGAACTGGACACAAATTTATTTTACTGAACTTATCTGAAATCAATCAATGCAAGCGGTGTAAGCAGGAGCATTCCCCCACTCAATTAAACAAAATTTGATTGTTGAGCATTTTTTTACGTACTGATTTAGCTTTTTTTTTTCCCATGTGCTCAGACTCAGAGAATGAACTGTAGCCTATTTACAGCTGTGTCCCCCAAATGTTACTGCTTTCTGACAACTGATGCACCATAAAGGTTTATTCATCAGAGTGTACATAAAAGCCTAGCCTATATTTTAGCTTACATATTGAGCGCTGTTATCTTTATCTTTTCTTAAAACATTTAAGCTGAATATGATCAATATTGATTAAAACTCTCTAGGCTCCATCTGCCCTTATAAAAAGAAAAAATAACAATCTAACATTTAGATCTAGGTTTATAATTATTTGCTTTGAAATGAAAATCACCTACTTCAAGTATAGTCTCATGTCATGCCATGCCCACTTTCTATTATAAAATCTAGTTCTCCTTCGATTTCCCATGTTTAGTAATAATGAAGTTTATCAAGATCTAGATGTCTCTTGACCAAAAAAAACAAAACAAACTAAAACAAAAGTCTTTCAGGATGTTTCAACTAGTATCAGAAGATGGAATAAGGATGATCCTTCATTGGAAATAACAGCTATCTGGTTGTGAAGATGGCGAGAACAAAGTTTTTCAGACATATGTACCATAAAATAAAGAACTCGATGGCACCAACTTTTGGATGGTTTCAACTACAATATATTGATAATAGAATTCAAAATAGAATAAAGAATAAGAATAAGAAAAAAATACACAGTATCTATATATCATACAACTCAGTTTGATACTCAATGACAGAAAAATATTGTACTTGTAGAATTATTTTTTTAATATTTCTTTTGCTATTAAGTTTTATGTTTAACCTCACAGATTTAAGTTGCCACCTAGCACAAGAATAGGATTTACAGAGAATCCTGTGAAATTTACGGATAATTCTCTCCCCTATTGTGTCACTGCAATGTGTCTGAGATCGTCCTGTCATGGACTGCTTCCATTGGCTTCTAAATCCCTTGTTCAAGTCGATGGCAGAACGCTTAGTGCTGGTTCTTTCGTGGTAGTTGAAGCCTAGATTCTCCTGACCTTTGAAGCCCCAGATGTAGGTTTAATACTAAGCTTACCATGCTTTTTTTTTTTTTCTGAGAAAATGCTTGCAAGTTCCACAAATAATGGTGACTTGGGACAACAAAAAAATAATAATTAACCTTTAGATGGCCAAGCTAAGGAATAATAACACCACTTTGACAATTAAGAGTCTTAATATTTAAAATCTAATTTTAGATTTAGATAAATTTGAACTTATTTCAATTTATTCCCCAAGAACAGAATACCTAGGTGTTAAGTCTATTCTAGATTTTGACATAGATTTAGAATGTAGGCTCCCAAAAAACAAGATATGAATATGGACTTTATGCCTTGTAGATATATATCTACTTCATAAAATTAGATTGCATCTAGAAAGAGACCTAGATTAATATCTAGAAATGTACATTTAGGAAATATTAAACAAGAATTTTTGCTAAGTTCCCAGGCCAATGGGTCAGTGGTGCTATTCTAGATTTAGATTTGGATCTAGGCTTTGGACTTCAGATTGGGTTATAGATACAGAAACCATAATCTTTAAGGCCTTCACAAGCTTGATCTATTTAAAAATTAGGCTTAAGTTTAGTATAGTGAAGCTGAGTTAAAATCTATATCTAAAGGTTTAGATTTTTTTTCATTACATTGCATTAGTCTATTACAAATTAGCAAGAAGGGATTTCATTAAAAATTATTTTCAATAGAATTAGTAATCTAGTTTGGTGCGTTTGGTTAAAAGTAGAAACTAGAGAAATTTTATATGTTGCCTTTTAAGTGTTGTAAATCGATAAAGATTGGTAATGAGCAGCAAAGGGTGTATCTAAGATTGAGCAGAGGGAAAATCTTGAGGTGGGCAAAATATGATATTATAAGTATTTAAAAAAAAGACATATTTGTCTATTTAATTGCAATAAGTTGAAAAGTAGGATTATATTTTTTCTTCCCATGATGTGCTTGCAATTCTAAATATAATTTGAAAGCTAGGTGAACAAATCTGAAGTGGATAAACAACATTAATCACCATCTAGTTAAAATTATCTCATTATCAATGCCATGATATAAACCTCACAAAAATTTTTCTGGTTTTTGAGGCCTTCTAATTTTACAAGGTCTAACCTCTTGTCTTATTTGCCCAGTTTATAATAATAATAACTGCTGCAGCTTTTAAAAAGCTAAGTAAAATAAAATAAAACAAAACTAAATTACTATACCAGATGATTACTTTTTATTTTGGAGGCCAATGCTTTTGCAGGAAGCATAATTGTATTCATTATTTATGCTTTAATGGAGTATTTAAAATTATATAGATATATATATATAAAAAAAAACAGATTATGCTTGTGTGAGGCCGATGTTTTGTGGAATATTTTAACTGAAAAAAAAAAAAAACAGAAATTTGTTAAATCTTATCAGTAAAGGAAAAAAAAAACAATGCCAAAACAAATTTTGCAAGCAAAAATACAATAGTTTGCCAAGTTTCATGTGAATTCCTGAAAATATGCAAGAAAATGTATATTTTCTTTCAAAATCTGCCAAAAGTTATCCCACATTTCAGGCATTTTTTTCATTTATAAAAGTCATCTGGAAAAAAAATTCACTAAAAAATTTAAAACTTTCACAATTGTTTATGGATGTTTAAAATTTAAAATGTATTTTATCACCTCAAATAAAGCTTTCAGAAACACTAAGTTAAAGGCAACCGAAGGAAAAACAATTTTTCTTATTGTCATTGCTAACACAGCCAGTGATAACAATGACATTGCAAATCTTGAGGCAATATAACATCCCTTTTGATATTTATTTATTGCAGCATAAACAGTCATCAAGCTAATTTTTTTCACAGGGATATTGCATGAACCCTTCATAATATTTGTACTCACTCGTCAGGACAAGTCCAGTCACCTTCCCTACGCTCCCGACCACCGCCACCACCTAAAGAACAAGAAGTCTCACAGTAGAAAATAGAGCAACAAAAAAATGCAGACATTTTTTTTTTCAAATTCAACCAGTAGGCACTGTTCTCCAGCTTATTTAATCCTCCTTATCTACAACTGTGGATCAATTTTTTTCTCGAAGCAGAGACAAAATGGTTAAAGTGAGAGAGCACATGAAATTGATAAACTTGTAACCCTGATCTCAGATTCATAAAAATCACGAGGAGAGGGCTATGTTATAGGTAAATGAGTACTTGACCATGATGACAGGCTAAAGCGAAGTATTTAAAGGACATAGCAAAATAAGATAGAAACATTGCCTTGCCTCTTCCCTCTCTAAATCCATTTTCAGACTTGCCAAAACCACCACCACTCCTTCCAAAGCCATTTTCAGATTTGCCAAAACCACCACCGCCTCCGCCAAAGCCGTTTGATTTTCTTTCAAAACCATCGCTGCCATTTCCAAATCCATTTGATTTTCCTCCAAACCCATTCTTTTTTCTAGGGGATGAATCAGAGTTGTCAAAAGATGTCTTGTTTCCAAAGCCACCACCTCCTCCAAATCCATTGGTTATTCCTTCTCCAGTGCCACGTCCAATACCTCGTACTTTATTTCCAAAGACACTGGCAAGCCCTCCTCTCCTAGAAAAATAAAAAATCAAGTTAACACACGGATATGTGAGCTTAAATTTATTCCATAATTGAAAAAATTGAAAAAATAAAAAAGAGAGATCTCTTCAGTTACAGTCGAGTCCAACTAATTCGAATCCGGATAGTTTGAATTTTTGGATATTTCAGTTCAAAGTTGATCAATTTTATCAAATATTTCTCTCTTTAAGCTTTATTAAAAAATATCGGTTCGTTCAGAAGAAGGATCCGGTTAATTCGAAGCCATCTTGACTTTTTTAAATTTATTCTGAAAGCAGTTTTCTTAGCTTGTAAAACAAGGAAAGTTGTGCTATTCTCGTGTGGCAAGCAATTCTGGTGTGTGTATGTTCCGACCACTTATGTTACAGGCAAGAGTCTGAACTAAGACTAGGAGTAGGAGAAGGAAAGAAAAAGGGGTTAGGCCCAGGGACCAGGTGTGAATCCTTACACACCAGAGTACATTAATGATCTGTCACCCACATTTTATTTCCCTCTCTTTTCTCTATGTATCCTGATAATTCGAAGTCCTCCCAATGACTATGTTATTTGGTTACTGTTAAAAGCAGGAAAAAAAAAATAAAAAGGAAGTTTGGATAGAGGTATGTACACATTTTTTACTCTTAAACCATTAGTTCATCAGTCAATATGTCGATTAAATTTTGAAATAAATAGAGTCGCTTAGTCAATTCAACATATGAAATTGTATAACAAAATAAAGTTTAAAACAAAACAAAAAACCTACCCAAAGCCAGTTTTAGCTGGTGTAGCTTCGACCTAGTGAGAGGTAAAAAAAATATGCATTGTTTAACATGTTGCAATTCCACAGCCATGTAAATAATCAGACTGATTTTGAACACACATTCTGAGTTCTTTTTAAGTAAAAAAAAAAAAGGAATTCATTAATACAGGTTTATAGAGTAAGACATCTGATGTTTTTGCTCAAATCATTATTTCAAACCTTAGCTTTACACAAGTTCAACCCCACATCCTTGGTGAACAAGTTTGAAAATTTTTTCCAGCGTTGCCAGCCTCACAAGGACAAACAAATTCTTAGCAGGCACAACTCCCATCTAGGTTTCTTAAAGGGGGAAAATATGAAAATTTTCCAGCCATCTTTGACAAAACAATCATTATGTTTACTGTAAGTTAATTTGTTAAATGGTTATGGAATCAATAGTAAAGCCAAGCAAGGCAGCAAAAAAATTGCCCAATTCAAGACCTGGACATGGATGCTTAGACCTACAATTTGAACCTTGAGCAAATGCCTCTTTTTAAGATCATTGTAACTAAATGTTTAACCCCTAAATATCATTTTACTTCTTCCTGCCTGGTACAATTAAAAAAAAATTAGTGGAATCTGGAAAGTGTAAACCTGAGGACAAAAAAAAAAATCAGTTGATTTTAACAATTGCAAAAACAAAATAGGATCGCCAGAGTTGATAATATGCATGTTTCCCTTAAAGGTGTAAAAAGGTGTTATATACCCATGTCATAAAACCAAAGAGTGCATTTATTTCTGATACCAGTGATTCTTTTGCTTAGAATAAAAATTAAAAGATATTTTTGGTTCAGTCAATCAGGTGCCATGCTCTTTAGTGTAGGCCATCATGATCAATGCATCTGTATCCCTTGTCACTTTCAGTGCTTCTGTCAGTGTCACTCTTCCCTCTTTGAGCCACTTCTTTGTTAATCCATCCAACATCTTTCCACGCTGTTTTTACCCCTGCTGCATTTTTCCTCCATACCAGTTGTCACAAGATGTTCTAGTTTCCCTTTTCTCATCACAAGACTGAAAAAAAAGTTGCGTGGCGTTTACAAACTTTATGAGTGATCTTGTTGTGGCAGCTTTTTATAACACCCTTTCATTTTATTTCTTTGCAGTCCACGAAATTTGTAGCATTCTCTGAAGTAAACCACATTTGTTGCCTTCAGTTTCATTTGAACCTGTTTTGATATTGTCCACGCCTTGCATCTATTTTTAGTAAATGACTTGTATATTTGAGGTGCTTTTCTCTTTTTTCTGTTAACGGCTGGTAGGTCAACTTATAATTGTTAATGTCTTTTCTCACCAAAAAAAAGTGTGTGCAACAAAAAGATAAAAAACGTGTAATCTTATCTTTCTTCATTTTTTTCGAATGAAGTTGTGCTTGAGCAAAGATATTCATGTGTTTAGAGAGCATGGCTGGTCTCATTTAAGAACTGAATTAGTCCTGAAATCTTCAAAACTAAATGTACTAGTTTAAGTATAGATTAAGTGCAGATTCACATATGTTCACAGCGTCTCAAAATCGTCTCTCAGCGATACTTTAGTTTAGGCCTGGTTGCCCGCACATCTCCTTACCGACGACCGTCTTCATTGAATCAATCACTGTTAAATCACCAAAATCATGGTTATACATATGTTTAATTCAAAAGATATATATAGGACAAGCCATCATAAAGATTAAGTACGGTTTGAAAATATTTGCATGTTAGGATCATTACAGGGCAAACAACAAATGGAAAACTGCATACCAGACACATAATGATCTACTAATATACCATAAAAATTGTGTTTAACATGATTGAATCTTCATGTTTTTAAAAATATTGGCTTGTTTTGAAAAAAAGACTGCCCTTGTGAAGAAAAAGCAGATGAGTAGTGATTAGTTAGGAATGTTACTGGACAATAAAAAAAAAAGTGACTGAATATAAATGCTTTTATCTTCCTTTGTATGGGGTTAATGTTTCACATAAAATACTACTCTATACTCCAACTTAAACAAAAAATTGTACCAGATGAAATTAAATTTATTTACAATAGTAGGTCCATACCTGTCCTGATATAACAACAAAACTAACATTTAAAAAACTTGGAATCCACTCTTATTAGAGATAAATAGGTTGTTAGGAAAAAAATGCAATATGAAAATACTGTGGAAACAAAAAAAAAAAATAGAGCAAAGAGATTTCTAATGAATCATAGAGTGGGCATATGTGATAAAGAAGATGTTAGAAACGTTTCAAAAGAAGTACACTCCATCTGTACCCAGTAACACTCATAACACCCCTTGGCTTTCCTCGAGTTTAAACTCACTTGAAGTTATTGAATTTATTTTCTTCTAACAGAGCATTCACAGTAAGAGAGAATTTGGATATAAATTATCAAAACTAATAAAGAATATTAAATTATGGCGGCTCTAGGCTTCTTAGCCAACTGGAATGTTACCAGGGACAAACTTAGGTTCGTCCTAATCAAATCTTACTCATTGTTCTATGTATTAAGGCGGATTCCACGAAAAGGGGTGAAGAAGGTCGTGCCAAATTAAATGCCTTTTATTCCAGACTTTTAATACATTTATGACTCTGATTTATGTTTTTATCATTCTTGACAATGTGAATAAACTACCATATCAAAATAATTCGGTTTTGACATGTCTATGTATTTTTTTAAAATTTTTTTGTGTTCCGATTGTCAGAAAATGCGTCACACAAAATGTCCCATATTTACTATCACAAGGTTCGGGTGACTGCTGTGACTAAAAAAAGAACCCGAACATGATGCCTGGTGGTTTCTTTGTATTCTTAAAAGTGTGCGCTTTGTCTACAATCATTTTGAACCCATCGAGTCCCTTTTTCTTTGTGTGAGGGAAATGGGAAAACCCCTATGACGTCAGCGTGTTGTGTGTCGCCTTGAAGCATTGGCGTTCGGAACCACTTTTTTCATCAATATCGGGTCTTTATCACATATATATAGTAGACTCCATTGAGAAATATATAACTATCGGGAATAAATCGATTTTAGCCCTCTGATATAATTTTTAACTGCTTCAGACTAAAAAAAGAATTCACCATACCCTATGTGTCGCCTCGTTCTGACTGTCGGAACTTCCATTGATGTTTCACTTTCTCGCGTCACAAAGGCTATTGATACGGATATTTTGTTCTACAAGAGCTCTAGTGTTGCTACTTTGATTTTACGTTAACGGATCTTCTTTGTGAGGTTTGTAAAGGTGAATTTGTAACGTATTGTTAATGTGTGTCGCCTAACCATCGGAATCAGCGTTCAGAACCACAGCCTAGATCTAGACTTTCGGAGGTCTTCAAACCATATATACTCACTTGCTGTACGCCTCCTATGGCGCCAATGTGAAAAACAAAACCCGATTCAACATAATTGAATGGCTTTTGACGAAAAGAGTAATTTAATTGCACCTGATCTGAAGTTCATCAGTTTAAGACGAATTCTTTATATTTTATACGAAGGTCAGAATCCCGACACACAGGAAGTTCCGATCATCTGAAATAGCGACATATGTATATATTGTGAAATACCTTTTTATATTAAATTATTGTTGTTCTTGACTTAAATGACTATACTTGAATCGTTTTAGTATTGTTCCAATGATATTTTGATGTATTGGTGCAAAAAAAAAAAAAATACTGCTGTAGTGTTGAAGATATATCCTCATTGACAAAATCAACCTGTGCTGAAGTTTTATTACACATGAGGTAAGGTGCACTATTTTTGTTGTAACTCGACAATAAAAGATCTCTAGGTCTTAAAAATTACATACTTGAATTCAGCTTTAAATTCCCTTTCTTTTGATGTATAATATGTGTGTGTTGTTGAAAGTTGAAAATTTTATAATTTTGGGACAATCTTGATCCATGTTCGTGGAATCCGCCTTAAGGCTCTTTCGTGTAATGTCGAAGTACATCCTTGAGACCTTTAATCATTTATATTATCAACTACAGGCAGTTAAAGCTTATTAAATACACATTAGTTTCCTTATATTACAATTCTTTGTCCAGTTCGTTAGGAAATAACGTTACAACAAAATCCATGGACGACCCGATGTCCTTACCTGTGTAGAGCACCACCATAGCGAAAGTGAAAGAGAAACCCAGATGAGATAAACTTAGTTTCCGGCAGTTAAAAATCAACTTTTTGATTCTGTGGTGAAACAAACTTTTGCCCCACGGTGTGTGTTAGGAGTGTTACAAATGGACGACAATTTAATAGCATTAGTTTGACCGCTAATAACAGCTGACTGATGCAAGCCATTTTGGTTAGAATCAAAATATTGCTCCTTACTTGTTTGATTTAAATATTGGACTTTGACACTGGGGTCACACACAGGCGTTTTAATATTCTCTTGAAATGAAGGAACTCAAAACGGACAAACACAGTAACAGGTCTAATGCAATTTTTAACTGCTGCTCAACACATAATAGTGAAAACATCGGGTTTTGCGTTTCCGTAGATCTAAAAATTGAAATCTTGGTCTTACATTAAGACGCTTGTAAAAGCAAAGTGACTTTCCATGATGCTTGACTATAGCATTTAAGTCAGCCATATTTTGATGTCCACTTTTTGAATGGGATTTTTACCACTTTTTTGGTTTTCATTTGCAAATAAAGCTGTTAATATAAATCCTATGACATTTTCAAGCTTATGGGAGGTAGCTGATGTTATTTAAAAACATTTCCAAGAATTTAAACGTAATTTTTAAATTTGTGCTTTGATTTTTATGCATCTGTTAATCTGACCGAAGTTGGTAAACAGTACTGGTGGACTGACCCATATAGAAAACTAAGGAGAGAGGCACACCACACTAACACAGTAGACCCAGAACAATTAACACCATTTTTTCAGTCTATATTCTTTCTGTGTGGGCTGGTTATTGTTAAACGGAGACAAGCATAGACTGTAGAGTGGTGAATTCCATAACAGCGTTACAACACCAGACTCGTGTAGTTCTTTACTAATCTAGACTAGATCTACTGGATCGAAAGCAATAGTTCAACAAAAAATAAACATGTATTAAGACTCCTGATAGTTTTATGCCTTGAATGTTTAGATCTAGATACATACTGACACTGCTTTAGTTCTATAGGACTTACTTCTCCCCAATCTTCCATTGTGCATGTGTATTTTTACGCTGAATCAGATCGAACACGGAACAGCAGTTTCCTTCTTTCTTATCAAGCTCAGAGCTTGGAGTTAAGAAAACACAATATCCGGATCGAACTAAATTTATATCACAGTTTATCTTTGCTGTTCTGCTATCTCCACTTCGAGATTTAAGTAAGTTGTTCTTTAGAATATGCTTGTACAGTAAGCATCTAAGCTGATAACTTTTCTGAAGTTTAAGCCAAAAAATAATGGTAAGGATCCTTAACAAACTGGGCCTGACAAATTTCTATACCATTTGATGTAATTTAAGTGGACTAAGCTAAGGAAGAATGTTGGATTCGGCTATTTGTGGCCGATTCATTTGCATCTGTAACATAGGGTATGATTAAAAAAACGTGTTCGCGTGTAACTTCAGACCTTTTATTTTATTAGTATGGCCTTAAATCTTTTCTTCTAAATGAAATATAGATATAGTCCGAGAGAATTGTGTTACATTGGGTCGAAGTGGTTTTGTAATTGTGTATTCTGCAGGTAAGTAGTCGTCCACAAAACATTTGAGTGATCCTATGCATTGTGGGTATTTGAAAAAGGAGGAGATAATTTCGCGCGAAATATTAGCTATCCTCACTGTGTTGTAAGTAAAATTAATAAAAATAAGGCATTTCAATTTATTATCTCAGGGTGGCTAAAAATATTCAGTTTATTTAAACCTTAATGAACAAAACTTTTGATTGTGGCGACCTGTTTTGCCTTTAGCTAGGACCACAATAATATAAACGCTCGTTATAAGGCTATCAGGTAGAACGAAAAGTACCTTCATGTTTACTGCTTATTAGAATTCTTTTTTATTATTAATAATAAGCCTAGTTGTTTGACAATATCATTTAACAATATTAGTTAGCTATGCTTTATGTGAAAATCTTTCTGTTGAAATATCAAAATTCAAACAAAAAAACAAAAAAACAAAAAACTGCTGCAAGTTAAAACGGAAAGGGTTAAGAAAGAATACCAAAAAATAAAATAAAATAATCAGAAAGCCCTTTAAGTTGAATGATTCAAAATAACAGCATGGGTCAATGTGAGAAAAAAAATAGCAGGGTGGACTGCTGACAGAAAAATCATTTAACTTAATGTGGCACGTGCAAATGACTTGGAATGTTTTTACTCTTGGTTTCTTTACTAAGATTACTATGAAACTCATGTGGTTAAGAGATAAACACTCATGGAATCAGTCACAGGAACACCCCCCCCCCCCTAAAAAAAAAAAACAAAAAAAAACAAATAGGGCACAATCAAATCGTGCCTAAAACAAACAAGAATACAATATATATATATATATATATATATATATATATATATATATAAGCGAATCATGTAGACCTGACAAATTAAGAGGGAAAAGACTTATTGTTTTGATTTCAACTGACTTGTATGTGTACTCACATATTTTTAAAACACTAATGATGTCAATGGAGACTCCCACCTTTCGGAAAAAGCCACTGAGACAATGTCAGGATTGGCTAGGATTCAGTTGGAGAAAAATGCTTGATCCATATCAGACAGAGTCTAGCTTGATGCGAATTTGCTAACCAAGACAATACAGTTTTTCTTTTTAAACAAATTTTTAAAACATCTTCGAAGGATTTGAATTTGTGCTCGTGCTATTGAACATAATTCAGCAGTATATTGCATGATAAAGAAACTTCTTCAATTAAATATTTCTTAACAAACTATGTACTAAATTGATACGATATTTTTTTCACCAAATCATTGCAATATTTAATCTAAACAAAAAGACACTATATATAAAAAATATTTTCAACTTCATCTATAAATCGTTATCACTTTTGATTTTGAGGTTTCGCAGAAGACTTACGTACCGCTGATCATGAGTCATAACTTAACTAGCATGTGGATTCCCTTATGCCGTGTGCATATCGTCCTTTGTTGTTTACATCGCAAAGGTGCGTCAGTCGGGAAAATACTTGATCTTCCCAGACCTAACAAAAACTGTCTCGGATCATGTAACTGTAAGAGTGAGTCCACAGTTGATACGCACACTACAGCGCGATGACAGCCGACTAGATTAGCACTCAGTAGCAAATATTAAATAGTAGTTCAGTACTGAAAACGCATCTGTAATTGGATAGTAATCATATCAGCCTCAGAATTGCTTCATGGTCGTTTATTTTAGACAGCAAGTGAGTAACAAAGTAATAGCTTAAAAAATTTATAGTACCTCGGCTTAGACTTGAACAACAGAGTACTATAAAGTATCATACAGTACTCTGATACTAGAACCTACTCTTCAAACTTCCGCTGCTCCATGTAGATTGTAGAACTAAGCTTAGTATAAATTTGTAAATTTGTCAAGAAACCTAGGCTAGCTTGATGTAAGAAATTATGGCCGGTCGGTGCGAGTCGAAGCGGTGGTCAAGTGGGAGACTGGTAGATCTAGACAACGCTAAGAACTGACATGTTCACTCTCTGATCAACAATTAGAATACAAATTGAGCAGACGTCCTTTGCCACAGGGCCCGTTACCCGCCCGCCTCGGTGATGTCCGCAGACAATTGAGATCATGTGGGTGTAAATCCCAGCTCTAAAATTAATGTCTGGAGAGGGGACATCTTTACCGACAAAAAAAAAAGAATAAATCAAGAACCAGAGAAACAAGTGAGAGCGTTAGAACATCATTGTATGCTCAAGAAGTAACAAAAGGAAATCCAATAAAGTCATTAAGAATAATTAAGAGTGGACTTTATGAGGCGGAAATAACTTCAGTAAAAAATTAAAGTGATTTCCTCGTGAGATCGATTTGACTTCTTCCCGCCGCTCGATTCCTTGCATGGGTAGCAGACGCGCCAAATTTTGATAAGGTATGAATAAACGAAGCAATCTGCAGCTAGCAATGAATAGCTTTCTCCAGAGAATCGCTTGCCACAAACTGAAGAGTATTTGAACGAAGCGATTGCTCTGCTGCTTTTTGCCCGTCGCTTTCAACAATTGCTTTCTGTACGTCGCTGGCGATTTCCCAAAAACAGAAGACCTCAAAATCAAGCAACTTTTGTAACCTTTTTGACAAGCGCATTCAGATTAAATATAATAATACAATTATGTTGGTGGTCTAAACAATTTCTTGAAAATTTGATATCTGCCAAATAAGTGTCGTAATTCTAAAATCATAGGAATTTCATAGACGCAATGTCTACAAGTCAAAAAACACACCTATGTTTCGAAAGAAAATAAAAGACTTGCAATCTTAGAGAGTATGTAGCAGGCTAATAAAATCTTAATTACATACATACGTGCTGCTCTCTAGATCTATATTTCTCGCTAGACTATCAATAATTAAGATAAAGATCTTTATCTAGATTCAATCTTTTTTTTTTTCAGCTAGACTCCAGCCTAAATTCCAGCTTAAGTTAAAATCTAAATTGAAATATATATTTTGAGCTGACTCTAAAGTCTAATACGAACATGTAACTGATATATTAAGAGCCCTAGAACATATTCTACATGGTTGTAAGTCTTATTTAATTCGAATGAAGCATCGTCTCTATTTTCAACAAAGGCAACTTTTTTTACTGAAGGACTAACTAGGCTACAATGTAGATCTATTACATGTATTATTCACATCAAATTGGCTATAAATAAATAAATAATATTAATATTATCACCCTCCATTGACTCATTGGCTAGAAGGAACAACTCTTTCCTGATCATAAATTTGTTACGAGAGGATTACTTGATTGACTAGAAATTTGAATTGATCAGTTTTCCTGAATGTTAATTACATCAAGCCTAGTGCCACCTCATAAAAACAATAGTAGTAGTAATAGTAGTAGTAGTAGTAGTAGTAGTAGTAGTAGTAGTAGTAGCAGCAGCAGCAGCAGCAGCAGCAGCAGCAGCAGCAGCAGTAGTAGTAGTAGTAGTAGTAGTAGTAGTCGTAGTAGTAGTAGCAGCAGCAGCAGCAGCATTATAAGTTTTAATGTTGGTAATTAGAAAAAAAATGAAGTTGATGCTACGAATTCATTTAAAGGTAAAACTCTCAATTCATTTCAATAGAACGATAAAGCAACGGATGCAATATTCTGAAAACAAGCACCAATAATAATTATACAGTGAGTTTGTCTAGATTGGTCTTCAGAGACAGCCTTTCATATCGAAATTAGCTAGAGTTAGATATCAAAATCTTTTTACATGTTGTAATATATTGACATTAGATTATTTCCAGAAAGGTCAGTTTGAGAATTAATTCAGATAGACCTATATTTCAACAGGAAAATGATGGTATCAGTCTGAATAAAGATAAGATAACTTGATTAATCTCACAAAGGGAAATTAAAAATGACATGCTCTTAGGACATAAATTCAATTTATTACATACATCATCTATCTAGTATCACAGTATACAAGTGACATAAATTTATTGAGAAAGAAATTTATATAAGTAGGTATTAAAAAAGTGGTAAAAAAAAACTTTTGAGTAAAGAAAAGAGGAGCGTATGATTTTGGTATTTCTAGAATTATAACATCAGATTGGAAAAACAAAGGTAAATGCGTAAGTATTAATATTATGATTTAGTTATTCTTTTAACCTCCTCGTTATATAAGACGATAGATTTTGGAAAGAATGAGTTTAGGAGTCTATTTGTCCTTTGTCTTTGGGACTCTGTACTGGTCATAACATTCTGACAGGTTTTTTTTTTTTTCATATAATATATTGAGTGGGTGTGTCTTGTCTTTAAGAATTGATTTCATTTTGTTTAAAATGCGCCGTTCACGTTGTGTCATGATATTCTCTTGGTTTTTGCTTACAACCCCACCCGCTATTTTAATCAGTTTGTCTATTCGCTGTCTATCTTGCCTTAAGTTGAGACAAGTTTCTATAAAAATTGAATGAGCAAAGTTTTCTCAAAACAGTATATTCGGGGTTTTGTTTTCTTTACCACGACCTCTGTGTTTTGTCTCCGCGTCAATTTGTTGTCTAACGTTACACCAAGATATTTGAATGTGTCTACTCTCCCTACCTCTTCATCTTTTATAATAGTCATGTCAGGTTGCGTAGCTTTTTTTACGAAAATCTATTGTCATTTATTTAGTCTTGCTGACATTGAGAACTAAATGATTAATGTCATACAAGTCAACAAAAGATTTTACTTGTCGAATGTAAATAGTGCAATCATCGTTCACAACCACTCAGGTCAAAACAGTGTCGTCTGCATATTTATCAATTGTGCAATTATTGATGTGTATAATTAAGAGAGAAAAGATGATACTCCTGTGTGCTCTAGTATTAGTAAAGGTTACATCGGATGCAATTTAGGGATTTAACCTTACAAATTGAGGCCTTGAGGTAATTCAGTCTAGTGAGTCCATGATCCAGGTGATCAGTGATGGGCAGAATGATGTTCATATTTAGCATTTTGTCACATAAAAGATGGGTTTGAATGGTATTAAAAGCACTTGAAAAGTCAAAGAACATTAACTTTATACTTGCTCCCGGCAGATCTTAATGAGCATAAATATCGTTTACAACATGGGCCGTTACATCGTTGGTGGATCTGTTAGATTATATGCAAAATTTCTACGAAATCAGAAATTTTCATTAAGGTGGACCAACAAAGACTTTTCAAAAACGTTTATTACGCACGATGTAAGTGCTACAGGCTGTAAATCATTCATGCTTAAAATACTCTGAGTTTTTTTAGGAACAGGTATGATGCTTGGCTTTTCCAAACATTTGGTACCTTACTTTCTTTCAGTGACAAATTAAAAAAATATCCCGAAAGATCTTACATAACTGGTTCGCGCAGTTCTTTAAGACACTGGGAAGTACAGTATCGGGACCAGGGGCTTTCCCTACTCTCATTTTCTTTAGATTACAAAGTACCTCATTCTCTGATAATTGTATTTTTTTCAGCCTCTTACTCTCTCCATATTTTTTGAGATAGGAAATTAAATCTGTCATTGATTTCACTTTTAAAGTCATGTAAACCAAATCGAGCGTAAAACTCATTCAAATCATTTGCATACTTTTTATCCCCTTCCAAGGTGGAGTT
>JAWDGP010007594.1:82500-106295 GCA_033675545.1 Elysia crispata
GGTATAAATCAGTCAAGGTTGAACAGGAAATTTCCCATGCACAGATTATAATATGATATTAGATTATTGGAGTTATCATTCAAGAGAGAAACAAGAGAAATTCTTAGCATCTTATTTTCTTTTCTCATATGATCTTATTAGGTACTCTGAAACGCAAGTTTGATGAGACTGAGCTGGCAAGTGACCAAAAGATCTCAATGGAAGAAAGAATTGTACCAAAAAACTCTGAGAATAACCATATTAAAAACTTGTATCTGCCAGACAAAAAACAAGCTGCTGAGGGTTTCTCTTGGTGGACTTGTTTACAATTTGATATGCCTTTTTCCAGCACAAAACCTCAACCAAGAAATGGCAATTGTCCTCAACAGTATGAAAAAAATTAATAAGTGTACTGGAATTCCATATGAATTTTTGAAAAATTAGAGAGGTCAAAAAGTACATGAAATAGATGATAGAAATCCGTAATAAAGAAAAGGCTGCAGAAAAAGTGAAACCAAATCTGTTACCAAGTTTCTATTCCTAACCAATTGAGAGGAGGAACTTGATATGAATGAAAGAGTAACTTCACTTGACCATGGTCCTATTGCTGAATTGGATGCAAGGACTATAGGGTCACAAATCTTTCCTCCAGCCCCAGAGCGCCCTCTAGACTCTGACTGCTGTGGTGGCGGTTGCACGCCATGTGTTATGGACATTTATCAACAAGAGCTTGAGCTGTGGCAAGAAGAATGTGCTCATATAATGAGTGGGGAGGCAGAGAATAAGACACAGGATGTTGCCAACAAGGTGATCTGTCTATAGTTAAGAGATGAATGAAGCTGTCTATTTTTACAAAATATATATATATATATATATATATATATATATATATATATATATATATATATATATATATATATATATATATTTATTAAGTAGCAATTTGTCAGTGTAATAAATATGCTTTGCTACTTTGCTAGTTATGTGTAGATCAGGGTCCATGAATAAAGAGGGTAGTAATTTTGTATTTTCTAGATAATGAAAGGCTGTCAAGGCTTCAAATTTAACTGCTCAATTTTAAAAGAATAAGTTTCTACATGACACAGCCCCCCCACTCAATTGTAAATTTTTTTTCTTCAATTTTCTACATGTAAATGAGCGAAAATATTTCATAATGAACTATGCAGCCATTTTGAAAGAGTTTGGATCCATTAAATCGTATTTTAATGTTAAAAGTATCTATGAATTTTTAAACAAACGGTAAGGATGATAACTAAGCAGAAGCAGCAGTGTTCAATATTTACTTTTTTTTACTTTTCAGGAGGAGATTCTATGTCCCAAAGTATACAAGAAGTACAGAATCATAAATATCATCAATGAAGCAACAGACATTGTAAGAATAAGGTGTCAACTTCCGCTTCGAAGATCTCTTGGTTTATCGCTGGGTCAGCACATAATAATAAGGTACATCAGATCAATTTGCAACCTCAGTACCTGCTTCCATGATGGCATAGTCTTTGCTCTTAGTGTTAGTTTCATTAACTTTTGAATGATAATAAAGATGTATGTTAATTCATTATGTAGACAGTTATCTTAATAATAGTAATGATAATAACAATAATCACTGATCATTTATCTAAAAATTTATATCATGTACAATAAAATAATCTAGATCTTTACAATGATGAGTCTTGAGGCTAATAACTTAACGTATATGCTTCATTCTAGAGAATAACAAGTTGAACAGACCAGTACAAAAAGTATTAACTAGATCTAAGACTGAAACTATCAAAGACAGACTCACACTGATCTCACTTCTTCTTTGTATCTTCTCCCTGAATCTAATCTCTCTCTCTTGCTACACATCTTTATTCATACCTAAACAACCTTCTAGAAATGATTTGAAGTTTCTAGACTAAGACCATTTAATTGATATACTAATAGAGTCTACCTGTAAATTCTCCTAAAGAGGTTGAAAAAAGTATGATAAAACATATACGCCATCCCATATCTAAATGACCAAATGGTATGGGGAGCATCTAAAGCTACTGCATGGGAATTCCTTAAATAAACCAGAATATTCTTTAAAGGCCTTAAGGTAGTTCACTTGAAGTGGATGAGCTACATCAACTCAGACAAAAGTAAAGAAAAGTGAGGTTAGATTGTCTTATCATTATGTATATAAGCCTTGATGAGAGACATGATTATGAAACCCTTAGCGTCAAGTTCCTTCAAAGATAATTATTGATTTTTTTTATATAACCTATATACATATATATGTATAAAGTCCTTTTGCTGAATGATGATCTTATTTCCCAATAATTGGATGTATTACACCAAGTATATCTGAATCAGCAATGGTTCAACCAATCTTCCTTGTAATTTTTTGTAAACCCCAACTTTATTTGGTAAAGAAAATTTATAATGACGGCAAAATTGTTCGTACATGGGATCCTTCCCAATATAACATGTTTAGTTTCTGAGTCATAGAGTTAAAGGTGCAAACAGACAGAATAAAGGAAACTACATCATTCATAGACCGCAAGTGCATAGTTTGCATTCACACTAAGCATATATTAAGTATATTAAGTATTTTACACCAAAGCACCAATAAGGGGACAGAAAATTCATATTGTATTTTCAGGGACTGCTGGACACACCAAGAGAGTACAACCTTTGGGATAATAGGCATGTGCAAAGAATAGCAATGGATTTTTAATCTTATACATCTGATTTTTTACATATTTTTTTTTAATCATTCACCTATACTCTGATTTCATTTTATGCATGGAAATTTGAGATGTTCATTGAAAAAGAAAATCCACCAATCTCATATCATGATCCACTGCCCACTATATATTATGTTATGCTGTAATATATTTATTTTAAAACAGGTTTATTAACTTTGTTGTAAATCCAGATTCTTTGATGAAAATGGCATTCCTTTAACCCGGCAATACACACCTATTTCTCCATTGACTTGTAAGGGCTTTTTTGAACTGCTTATAAAGGTCAGTTTTGATATTATACTTATTCTAGTGGTAACAATGACACTAATATAATGTAATTTTCAGTTCCTCTCTGAAATATGATCATATTTGATAGTATTTCTGGTTTCCATGTACACACACCAATGAAAAATAAAATAATAAAGGAAAACAAATAAAAAAGGCAATCATTTAAATTGAAAGTAAAAAATTGCCATGTTTTATTTGTTTATTTACATCAGGATGTTGGAAAATAACATTTGAATTATAGCTATCATGGTGTTTTACCTAAGATATGGTAAACGCTGCTTCTCAGGCACTTGGAGTTTATCCAGTGACCACTGTACAAGAATTGAAGCTAAGATATATGTGAGAGAAATACAAGCATTGCAAATGAGGAAGAAAATCTTCTAATTCTATGAGAAAGGTATTTTACAATTTTTCTTTTAATATTCATCACAAAGATCTATTCAGATGGCAGAGCATCACAAATTGTGAAAAGTTGGAGAGTTGGTGACAGCATTGAAATAAGAGGACCTGTTGGACAGTTCGACTACACACCAAATAAGGTAGGCAAACACTAATCTCCATCAACTAATGAAAAAAAAGTGGTTGTCACATCAGCATGATATATAGAAGAAGCCAAATTGCCAATGATTTTAACAAAAGTAAAGCAAAAAATAAGAGGTGAATATGAAGCAAAAGCTGCTAACAAGTACGGATTTCAGAATATCAGTACCAAAATGATAATCAAAATATGAGAGTATTTAACCAAATTATTTTTTTTAGTGCAAAATGACGGCCTTTAGTCATTCTCTTACATTTAAACTTGTCTTTTTTATATTTTGAAAGTGATTGTATGCTAAATAGACCAAGAATCACTTTTTCATTGTTTTAAAATGTGTTAGACAACATTAATAAATAAGTTAAAATATTGCAATGTTTAATAGATATTATTTATTATTTTATGTAGTTGTATTATGTTCAGGGAGTCATTTTGGTCAACTTCAAATTAGCCTGAAAAGTTCTGAAACAAAGCATAAAAGTTCTGAAATAAGTGTCAAGGAATTACAGCTTCATATAAAGGTATCAAAAAGTCTTGATGAAAGTCTATCTTCACTTTATATGATAGATTTGAAAAGAACTGAAAGATTCATATATAAAGAGATATCAGGACTTGTAAATAAAATATATACTGGGTTGTAAAAATTCTTAATTCATCAATCAAAGATGAGGTAATATTGAGTGGAGTAAAGAGAGAAAGAGAGTGAACATGATCACTTGCTGCATGTCATGCTCTTATGCATTAAAACATTGATACCCTTAAATGGAATCATGGTTGCAATTGAAAACCACCAGAAATACCTGATGTTATATGCACTAGCATGTAGATTGTGATTTTCTATCACTGGTTCAAAATACAAGTAGTTAAATGGTTAGAATTGAGTAGCATTACTTACACAGCTTCAACTTAGACTGGATGAGTTAGATACAATATATATAATCAATTTTGAAACATATTGTAAAAATCAGCTTGAAAGAAGTAATTGATTTATCCATATTTGAATATATTCACATAATAAAATTTGGCTTTTCATTAGTCTTGTTCTTTTAATCAATGTCATTAATGATTTTGTGAGTTATTCACTTAAAAGGTTAAATAGACTTGAAAACAATAGCAAAAAGTCATGGCTTTGTTGTCTAATTACTCTATAATATTAAAGAAGAGACAAAGGAACTGTTTACTTCTCTAAGATCTATTACTTGCAAATAGTTGGCATTGCGTTCATTTTTCTTTTGTGGTCTTACAGTATCACAAAATCTTAATGCTGTGTGCGGGAACAGGGGTGGCCCCAATGTGCCAAGTGATACATGCCATCTTGGCAGACGAGGAAGATGACACTTATCTTAGACTAATTTATGCTGCCCGAGACTATAGTTGTTTGTTGGCAAGAGAAGAGATTACTGAATGGAGATATTTCTGGAACTTCTCCTGCCTTTTTATCCTTAGCCAGGTGAGCTATTTTCTTTTCAATTTAGAGATAATGTTCAAATTTCATGTCTGCTACTTTACTCCATCTTTCAATCTGATAAAAGAGACTAATGCTTTGAAATTAATGTTATAAAAGCAGATTAATATTTTCATTTTCTTAACCTATTTCAAAAATTTTCACATTAATTTTTCCCTTGGAATTAAAGAGGACCAAGGACACATGAACTGCTTTAGCAGAATCTTTCAATTTCAAATGCAAGCTGGGAAAGATTATGTGATACTTTCACTTGCTTGAGAATACCTTGTACTCTGAGAACTGTTGCAGAAAATCATGCACAGTAGTTAAGCCAGAACAGTAGAGTTCTGTTAAACCTATCCATACATTGTGTTTTACTATCTTATTAGTACATTAGGGGTAATTTTGTGCCGACACATTTAAAAAATAGACAAAAAAACAACAACTGATATCTATTTATCAGGGTGTTGGGGATGGCAAAAGTAACCCACATTTTTAATGCAGTAAACCTTGTAACACCTATCTGTACACTGTGGGTGACAAAATCAGCCCACATCTACAGTATAAAATAATTTGTCATCCTGAAGTGGAATGTTCGATATCAGGGCACCTGTATTTGCACCAGATATGCTTGAAACTATTAGGTTAATGTTTCAATTACTGAGATCACTAAAAGGTTCCTATGATTTGATTCCTGTCCAGCACTAGCTGTATTTCCATCCATTTTTCACAAATGACAGATGGCAGTACAGGTTCAATTTATTTGCTTTTATTAGTGTATAGTCATTTGCCAAAATAAATTTCTGATAAGTAATGAAAATTTTCGAAGAAAATTCACAATTTCAGTATTTTTAAGCAAATTAAAACAACTTTTAGGGTAACAAAGTTCCCACTGCTATATACATGGTTCATTGATCCATGCCTATGGAAGGTGCGAATATTGCGTAACATACATAATTATGTTTTTAGGCAAAATTTTACTTTAGCACATTACATTAACACTGGAAATGGAAAGTCCAACCCTTTGTAATACTTAATTGAATCATGAATAGAGAAAATGAGTGTACAGAAAAATTTGATAACAGATATGTATACACTCATGATCTGGCTGGGAATTGATTCAAGATGTTTTGTTATACCAGTTTATACAAATTTATTAAATCAGCAATCATGTAGGAATTTGTAACTTCTGATCTTTCACAAATTTATTCTATTGTCATGATCTCTTTGATTTTAAAAGGTAAAATTTATACCATAAATTTTTCATACTTATAGAATGATAGTATCGTTTCACTGATAAGTACAAGAGCAAGAGAAAAATATTATTAAAATTTATAAATGTTGCAATGATATTTAAAATCATTTGAAGGAAATATTGACATACTATTCATTTCTCGAATAATAGTTTTTCTTTGCAAAAAGTAGTATTGCACTTATGACTTTTACAGATGCAAAATGTAGCCTTATGGTCTAAAATGTGATTTCTTAATATGCACTCCTCTAATCATGCCATTCATTCTTTAATTTTTCTTAAATCTTGTAATGTTTATAATTTGATTTTAGAAAATGTAATCTGAAGCCTTAAGTCTGCATTTCATGGGTTGAAAACAAAATAACACAATTCAATCTCAAACCTTGTGAACAACAGAATGGTTTTTTTATTATTTTTTTTCAGCGACTTAGAAAAGGGGAAATATACATGTATTTCTCTGAATGTTTTATTAAAAATTTCAACTTTTCTTATCCCAAACTATATATGATCATAGGATCAAGAAATATTAGTTTCTATATGTGTAGCAATTCATGGCAAGCCTGGTTATTTTCTTGTCAAGCAGAGTAGACAAAAATGATGATTTGTGAAATATTTGTAAAACATTTTAACTTATCCTCACTCCTATACTTTCATCCCCAGGAGCCTGAAAGTACCCCATGGCAATACAAACATGGTGAAAAGGTTCAACAAGGTCGTCTAACAGAAGAAATCATCAGACAAGAACTAAGATCGAGTCAGTTGGACAAGGTGCTGGTTTTAGTCTGTGGCACTCGCTCTTTTGATGAATATGTTCTCACTGGCCTCAGAGAAATAGGAATAAGTGAAGACAATATACACAGGTTCTAACTTTGGTCATAGAGACAGCAGAACTAAATAGACTGCTGATGGTTGTGCCAGGTTGAATATTGTTTTTTATTGTACCTAAAGGTTCTTATCACTGTAAGTGAAGTGTTGATATTAATTGTTCTCAGGTATTTTTAAATGTTATAACCATTCAGAAGCAGTTTTAATATTTCCACATTATTTTAAACTCTCTTGAAGTCTTATATTACAAACATGATTCCCCATTCAGGTGAGGAAGACATTTGCTTTGAATTTGAAGAATAGCAAACTTCACAACAACAACAAATTTATATCCTCTATAGGGTTTCAATTAACTGTTTCAAAGTGTTCAGAACAGTGATTTAAATTATTCTCATATATATATAGCGCCCAAAGGATATTCTGTCTGTTATAAATGGGGTAGAGATTTTAAAGAAAAAGGTAAATCAAATCTGGGCACAATCCACATTTGTTTTATCTTTTCAATAAGTCCTTATTTGTGTGATACCAATGTGATCCACTGCACATACAATGTAGTGTGCAAACTGGGGTGGTAAAAAAGGGGTGTCCATTTTAAAAAATTAAAGTAGGATGCCCTTGTTTTCATCCACTTTCATAAGTTCATCTCTCCACTGAACCCATCACTGATTCTGACTGCTTCTATTATGATCTCTGAGGAAGAAGCTGTATTCATGGCAGCATATATTTTAGATCTTAATACTGAGCTTATACATGCACTTAAGTTTAATTCAAAACAAAGTTATGATGATTTGAGGTTGAATTTTTTTTTTCTATTTCAAAGCTCCTGTGTATACAATGTGGCCTAATTCTTACTGAAAATTCAAACTCAATAATTCTAAGCCTTCAAAGTTGATTCTTTACATTTTTAAGCTTTAACTCACATTTTGAACAAAGTGAATAGACAACAATCTTATCCCAAAGGCTTGCAATATAAGTAACTTTGTTTCTCTCATGTTCGATGACTGGGAGCTCATGTTTCTGTCCCAATAACTTTGAACTTGAACATCAGAGTTCACCACAATACCCCCGTAACCCAGGGTCGAGGCATTTGTAGCTATTTGGATAATCTCTGGACATGAGTCGGCGATACTTCTACCGTTCCAAGACTTCATGGAATAAAGCCACCACCTGAGATCATTCAGTGAATGTTTATCTACCACAAGGGTATTTGACCACCTAGTTTTGGATTTCAACAACCTGTAAACATTTCTAAGTAGTAATTTTGCAGGGAAAATGGTTTTCGACATGGACACTATCTGTCCAGCAATGTGCGCCAGACCACGAGCAGCTCTTAGGCACTCTCTAACCACACTGAGTTTTTATTTTTTGTGGTGTCAATTATGTAGCCAATAAATTGTTTCTTGCTTTCAGGTGTAAGACTTGGACTTTTCATAGTTAATGCTAAATCCAAGGTCCTGCAGTAACGCAATAACATACTCTCTATCTTTATGAATCTTATCCACTGGAGAGCTAATGAGAAAATCATCAACATAACAAATACACTTGATACCTCTATCAGCTAAATGCTCAACCACAAGTCGTAACACCTAGTGAAAAAAATAAGGACTGACGTTAAGCCCCAGCACAAGAACTATGGATTTGTAGTAAACACCCTCAAATTTGAAACCCAGAGAGGTAGTGAAACTGTCATTGATCTTTAAATGATGGAAACCGGATTTTCCAGTGCAGAATTAATGTCAGTAGAAATTAAGGAGGGAGGGTTACAGAAAGAATTAAGTAAACGGATGTCCACAATGAATCACAAATCGTCACCTTTCTATGGTACTAAGGAAATCCCTGACACACAATCGTGTTTTGTACCACATTGTACAATACAACCGGACTTAAGTAAGGAAGATAGTTCCTGTTTTCTTTTGTGAAGAACGGTCTATTCTCATGCTCAAAACTATGTGGGACTGTCTTAAACGGGATAGAAATTCTATCACCAATCCATGAATGTATTATTCAGTTATTAGTCATAAAATCCCACTTGTCGATCTTAGATGAAAGGTTGCCACCAATGAATTGTTTCATGGGCATCGGTGGTTGTACGAGAAGCTGGATCCAAACCCAGTTTGGCATTTGTTTCGCTGGAAAGTTTCTGAACCTCTGCCATGGGATGGAGCTCTATTTCCACCAGGGTTAGCTCTGTTTGTCATAGAGGAGAGCTCAGCCACTGAATACTTTTATGTTGTATTGGAAAGAACAAAACAATTGTCTTATCTCTTCATCAAAGGTTGACTTTACCATTAGGGTACTGTATTCGGATTGCAGAAAATTTATCTGTGCCTGAAAGATAGTAAAGAGCTCTTGTTCTGCAAGCGCATAGCCATCAGGGAAACGACATATGTTGCTGAGTAACTGGAGGCCAGTTTCAGCATATCTCATTGTCTTGAAGGTTATTTTTAACGCTGATTTGCTTTTTTTCTGGATCTCAACTGTACTATGGTGGACCTTGTATTCGTTAGGGAGGTGTATCCAATTCAGACAATCTTTTAAAGTGTCGAATTGTATCGCAATATCAACAGAGAGCGTAGAGGTAGCTTCTACGGAATTGCGATTGTTTACATCGGATCTATGACCCTTGTGGATAGTTGCGGGACCTAGATCTATACATTCAGTATCAACAACTGTTTGTCTAGATTCTCAAGAAAGTTCTTGGGGAAATGTAGATCTAGCCTCAATCTTGTCCAAACGTTAGACAATCGACGCTAAAATTTCAGAGAGCTTGGGGTCTGCTACCTTTATTTCATTGTCAACAAAGGCCTCAGCCATAATCCGAATGAATTGAAAAGAAAGGAAATTAGATCTATTATTGCAAATAAAAAAGGAGGTAAATTGAATTTTGGTAAGAGGATAAAAATTGCGTCCATTCAGTGGTGTGCACTAGAACAAGACTGAGGAATCTTTATGCACATACGCATATAGAGAGACTTACAGACGTGCTGTGTAACAACAGTTAAATAGAGACAATACAGATGTTCATAAATTAATTCAAAACAAAATTTTTTTTATGTTTTGTTGGATTACTTATATTGCAAGCCTTTGGGATAAGATTGTTGTCTATTCACTTTGTTCAAAATGTGAGTAAAAGCTTAAAAATGTAAAGAATCAACTTTGAAGGCTTAGAATTATTGAGTTTGAATTTTTTATTGAAAACTTTCTGGGTATACACTTTTGTGGATCTAGATGGACTGATCTTGTTGATAAAAATGATTTGGAAAGATTATAATTTTCAAAGGATTAAAAAAATCATTGTTTAGAGAAAAGTTCATCCTCTTTGCCTATGAAAGCCTCTGATGTATCATCATTATATGTTTCTCATGAAGCTATGAATGGCCTAGATCTGCCTGTTGCCTGATTCAAGGGTTTAGCTTGGAGCCCCATGGTTGATTCTTTCCTAGCAATGGCTCATTCAGCAAAAGGTCTTTTGCAGCAAAATATAAAAGAGTTTTTAAGAGCTTTTGATAGTCTATTTCTATTTTTCTTTAGATTTTATTGACAGCATTGGAGACTGGTATTGGCAGATCAAAATTCAATTATCTTCATTACTGTGCTTGGAGTGGTTGTGGAGGAAGAAATCAAAGAAGCCTTTTATAATATAAATACAATACACAAAAGACATAATGATCATTCAGTATCATTTCTATCTACAATATCATTTTGATATCGTTTAGGCTGTATCAATCAGATCAGCAAATAGACTGCATTGTCTGTATTTGTTCTAGTGTTACCTTTATATTATTCTCTCATTGTATCTTTTTATAATTCTGTAAATATATATGTAACTTTAAAGATATTACAATATGAATTTTTTTCAAACAAAATGATTACAAAATTATTTAAAATGGAGATAAAATTCTTCTTCCTCTTCTTTTTCTTTCTCTTACTTCTTTTTGACTCTTCCTTTTCTTCTCCATTCTATTCCACTCCCTTCACTACTTTCTCTTCTTCTTCTTCTCCTTTTCATTTTTTTCATATCATTTCTCTTCATTATCTTCTTTTTTTCCACTCTTCCTCCTGTTTTTCCATACTCAAAATACTCTCATCACTTGAAGTAACAGTAATTGTCTGGATCTGGTGTATTGTTGATTTGTAAGCAATGAATTTTTCAAAACTAACCATAGTCCTCAGATAAGAGCTGTCCCTAATAGAATAATATCAACCTGATGTCAAAACTGTAAAAACCAAAGTTACATCTGAAATAAAATCATCCATTTGAAGATTGATGAGGTTGAGCACTGATTACCTTTGCTTAAAATCCTTTTTGACAAGAGCTCATCCTGTGATATCATATACATGTATTAAATTTTTTTCTTTTAGATCTTTTCTTTTGTATTGCAACAAAATAATAGGCTTACAGATCTTTAGTTCTAATAGGTCAACTGTTTTTTGTAGAACTTACTTTATGATGTGAGAACAAATTTATTCACATTTAGATTTTTTAAATCTTCCACAATCTTAAGTGAAGGTAGCAAATTTAGTTAATGGTGTTATTTTTTCTAAGTGCTGCTTCATCAGGCTTATTTTGAACAGGTTGTGTTATGTGGTAACGGTAGACAGAGTTGTTCTTAAAACGACAAAAAGAGAATGAACCTGCTTATCTTTATCTTGATACTAAAGCATCATGTTCCTAGTCTACTACCCTTCCAGCTATAAGACCAAAGACCATTACAACAGATTGATTTTGTCATAATTAAAATTCAATCATTGATGCCAATAAAAGGGATGCTCGGAATGGTGAGTTGTTTTTTTTTTAATCAAACTTGACAATACATTGGGATCTGTAAAAATGAGAAAGATAGGAAATTAGTATGTCTTCCTAATTACACATATTTTTTATTTACTGGTTAGTCTGGGAATGTGGTTCTTTGAGAAAATTATTAAGATAATCGACCCTTAAGTTTCTTGAGGAATCTTATACAATATGAAAGGTCTGGGACAAGTAAGCCCGCCCTGACTTATGATGCAGAGTTGGATAGAGCCAACGAACAGCTAATTTTACTATTGCCTCAACACTTTCCAAGCATATTTGGGACTAGACAAGTATGGCTATCCATTAAACAGCAACTCATTTGTTTATGCTTCTTTTTCTGACTCACAAAACTCCAAATTTGTTGAAGATAAAATTGGGGCATGTAATATTCCATTTTATTTTCTCAGCTCAAAATAAAATGTGAGTCTATTGTTCCTTATTTTATTTCTTAAAGGACACTGCTTTTTCATGGGTTTCAAACCCCACATCATCCATACATGAGTTTTGGGCTTCGTGTTTTTAGTTGTGTCTTACCTGATGGAGACTAGTTTGATTTGCAAAAAGACGTGATATAATTGTGTTACAGGCAAGCTATATCAAATAACAAACAATCTTCCTTAAACAAAATTGCACCCTTTTATCTTTAGAATTTTTTTTTTTACCTAAGCCACCTGTAGATATCTTTTAAATATGCAACTATATCTTAAATTTGTTGAAAAAAGGTGCTATATAAAAGAATCAATAACACTTATGCCTGGTGCTCTCAGTGAAAATTGCACTTAGCTGTAATCCATCTACTACCTATCAAATTTTAGTTTCTAAATAGCTTGATCTTGAAACTTGTCACATTTGAGTATTAGAAAGTTACATTAGAATATAAACAATGTTCACATGCTGCTTTTTTGCATTATTATCTTAAATAAGATATGCTCTTAAAAGCAAGTTTCTTATTCTAAATAGTGTGTTGGCTTTGCAGTCTAGATAAGGTCTCCTTAAGTATATGCAACGGTGTCATGAAGATTGATCCCAATTGAATTTGGTTACCTATAAAATGAAATAAAACCTCATTTTTAAAATTAAAGTGCATAAAAACATATGAGTCAATACTTTCGATTTTTTTGCCCATATATATTCCTAATTCTTCAAGTAACCTATGATCCCAGAGGAACTAACCTCGTATAAAAGTTTTTTACAAATCATTAGTCTTGTGGAATCTATTTTTTGGATGCAGATAATCTGCGTAAGTCAGGCCATGAATAGTAAAGTTATAGCATCAAAGTCCTTTTGGCCACCAGGATGGCGTTTTCAGTCTTGTTTTTTGTCCTTGTCTTTTGCCCTGTATCTCCTAATCCTTGATTGGTAGCTTTCTCAACAGGCACACCATGCATTTCTGAAGTTGGTCTTAAAAGGTTTTTATTATCAGAGAGTCCTGAAAATCTTTATATCTACTGGAAACTTCCATTTCTTTTTTTAGGGTCCCTTTCATTATAATGTATTGTAGAAGTTGTCCTGCAACACTGCTTACTGGCAATATGCCAGGTCTTAATTGATAGACTTTGATGGCAGAGGTCCAATCTTTATCATTTGAAGCACTTGATTCCATACACTGTTCTCCTCTTATGGTGTCTTGTTTTCTTGACTCATAAAATATACTGAGCAAGCATGTTTGCCTGTTTAAATGAATGGATGGGGAAGACAGCTACATTGAAAAAATGCAAATTTCACAAAAATAACAGACCTATATCCTCCAGACACAAACAACTGCACTGAAGAAAAGTAAACTTTACAACAGTATGCAGGTGGGGAAGACTACTACAATAAAGAGAAGCAAATTTCTCGACAATAACAGGTTGTCTTTTCCACAGCCATACAACCACATTAAAGAAAAGCAAACTTTACAATGACACACATACACACAAATACATAAATATATATATATATATATATATATATATATATATATATATATATATATATATATATATATATATATATATATATATTTCTCTAAAGCCACTCATAGTAGGGCCTACAGTTTTAAAATATCTCAAACCTTAAGACATTGCAGTTTTTCCACGTTGTCATGAAAACATCCTTGACATGAAGCAGAGATCTCGAGCGAAAAAAAAATGGAATTCTTTAAAGCGGCCCTCTTTTGTTGTTTGTCTTTCCACCGATACCATAATGTAAAGCTGATAAACCATTACAAATACAATTTAGTGCTCGACCTGATGTGGTGATAAAATGCTCTCCAATTCAAAGCAAACATGTGCAACTGCTCAGACAATATAACAGAGGTCCCAGATTTAAAAAAATTTATTGCTAATGCTTGTAGTTACAATCTGTATAACTCATGCAAGACAAATAAGTGTGGCAAGTTTATGAAATGGCTTAACTTGAATGTTTCTATGGTTCCTTGTTGACAGTAGTGGATCTGGTCGATATCTTATATATAAAAGAGTGTAGTAGTAGGAAATGCCTGCAAGGGGAACAGAAGTGGTGTTTACTTTCTCAAACGCCGCTTGGGAGAAATTTCTTAAAATAATGACCAATCAAATCACCGCTACTTTCCTAAACAGAAGGGCATTTTTTTCCATGAACCTTTTGTCTTCATAATGAAGCAGCATCGTCCGTTTGAAAAATCGTAAACCGTTGAGAACAGTCTTTTAAATGTTTTTGGTTCATAAAGTAGTGGCAAAAAGTTTGATAAATTAATTACAATAAACATATTTTATAATGAACTTTCAAGAGCATTGTTTAGCCTAAATGCATACTTTTCTTTAATTTTTTTTTTGTACAGTATTGGACACTGATCTTGGCAGATCAAAATTCAGTAAACTTCATCACTGTACATTGAGTGGTTTTGGAGAAGAAAGCTGAAAGTTGCCTTTTATATTATAGATTAGATATTTTCTTCAAAGTAAGATGATTGATACCCAGCCGTAATCGTAATGATTATTTTCTGTAGAAAATAATTTGAAGAGCTAATATATATTGCAATACTTGTCATGCTTTTTAGATTGCTGTTGCAATTCTAAAAAAAAAATTATCTTTTTCAAAATTTGTTCTAGGTACGATTTCAATTATTTCTCTTAGTCTCAATATCTTTGCTGATGTTATCTCTTTCAACAGAAATTCGTCCTTTTGAAAAATTTATAACAAAATTTATACTTCATAAGATCACATAAAGGTTGTAGTTTACAGAACAGTTATCTCAATAGTTGTAGAATCTGACTTTAATTTCAATAGACAAACAGCAGTACATGACTTTGGTCAGGGCAATATAAATGCTTGATGACTATATATTCTATCAAACATATTTGAGTCTATATTAATGTGGGATCTTTGCCTTCTTTTTAATTTTTTTTTCTATTGCTCAATAACTTTTTCACATAAATAACCTATAACTTTGCACATTTTTTCATTCGCTTTTTAGAGCTTTATAATATTGCACAATTAATTTAGAACTATGTTTTACATCAAAATCTGAGTTTACTGGTTTGAATGCTGAAGATTATGTGGATCTGTTTTGTGAGATAGCTTTTGCCTCTTGAGATCATGTATGCAATTTTGTTTAGGGTTAAATTTAGAGCAATATTTTAATTTTTTTGAATCGTGTCTGGTTTTGATTTATCCACAAGTATATATTTACAGTGCTTTTCTTTGGAATTCCAATTAATTATATGTATTTAAATTTACATTTTTTTGTGAAAATTATGTCTTTGTTTTTTTGACTGTCATGCGTTATATTATTTCCAAGTTAGATTGTTCAAACTGCATATTGCAACTGACTTTTAGTCCATGATTTATGAAGCCCTAAACATCCCAGGATTGTGCTTGTTTGAGAGAAAGATGACCTGTATTTTATTAAGAAAACTAAAGTGTCTAGAACCAAGATTGTATTTAGTATGATATATATAGATTTTAAAGCCCTCATATTTCGAATCAATATGTTCTAGTACAGATTAGTTCAATGTGTCTTCAAGGAAATTAAGTAAAGCTGTGTCCTCATTGACCTTTGAGATGTCGTCTTGGCCAAGTGCAAAGTGCACCATCTCACAACTTGCAACCGTCTTCTGCCTATACATTCAAATGTGTATCATACTTATGATTCTTATATTAGCTTTCTTTGCAAGTAACTCTAAGGTTGTGTGTCTCATTAGCCTTACAGTTATTGATCTTTGAGTTAGTCTCTCTGCTGCAGCAACAAAGTGCCTTTATAATGATTCTGATTCATCATCATAAACAGGTCGTGATTTATTGCTAAAACTAATATTGCATCAAAAAGAAACTTTTGTTAACGAAGCTTTTGCAGTTTTTTAACCAAAAAAGGAGAGTGTACATTCTGTAGTTCATGAACTAAAGTTCAGATCAAATACTTTCACAAATTTTGAACTCTAATGAAAAAGTAAAAAAAAACCTCTCTGTTTACAAAGCGTGAGCCAAGAGAAGGAAGTTAATCTGTCGTTTTCATCAACCCTCGTGATGGAAACTCTCACGCTATTTTCCAATAATTTCATTCTTGAGATTCTTAAACACGTTATTTTTGTCTCTCTTCTAGCCTATTTTTCCTCCTTCTTTCTCTCAATACATATTTATCTCTTCCACCACTCATCCCTCTGGCTTTGTTTATCTCTCCCTCCCATTTCTCTCTCTTTCTCTTCCACTCGCTCTCCCCGTCTCCATATTTCTTTCCTCTTTATTTTTCTTCTCTCCGATTCCCTTCTCTCTTTCTTTTATGATGAAAGCGTATTAAATCACTTTTTGTTTTTTATTATCTTTTTCTTTTTTCCACGTGAATTCTTTATGCCGTATTTCTTTCTTTCGCTCATTGTTCAATCTGTCGTTTTTAACGTCTTAATTCTTCTCTCCAGGCAAAACTTGCAACTTTTTCTTCTTTCTTCAATAACTTATCTTTCAATTCTCTCTCTCTCTCTCTTTCTCTCTCTCTCTCTCTCTCTCTCTCTCTTTCTCTCTCTCTCTCTCTCGATTCTTCAGTCTGTATCTTCCTCTTTTTTTTCAACCCCTACACGCTCATACAAGTTCGTATCTTTTGAGACCTGATGTGGGGGCCAGATAATAAAGTTCATGAGGTCATGAGGCTGTTTCTTTCCCGAGATTATCTAACCTATCTTGTTTAATGATGAGATCAATTTCATATCATGTTTTGTTGGCTATTTGTTAAGAAAAAAGAGCCACCACGTGTAATTTATGTCTCATAAGTAGCGATAAATAGATTGGTGTTGGCGGTACTGAAATGGTACTACTTGGATTAATCTTATTAATATAAAAATTCAAAACCTATTTTACATTATTCTAAGCAGTTATTATTGTCGAAATTAAAATAAAGGCAGCTACAAATTCACAGAAGGCAGTTTACATTTGAAAACTACTAATCATTTTGTAGCTTTGAAGTTAAGGTTAAAACCTTAGTTGATTTTTCATTCCGAATAGTGCCAGGTAATTCAATAATAAAATAAATATCAAAATATGGAGATATGTATGGTGATAAAAAAGACATAAAAACTATGTGTACTCAAAGTAATTAGACCTTTTTTCTTATTAAGCTTGCTGATTGAAAAAAAAATGTTATTGCTTCTTTATAATAAAGAATATTGGCAACGCGTACGTATTTCTAAATATAGAAACAATCTTGTTTGAGTAGATTAAAACCACATTATTTTAATTTTTTGGGTCTATCAGGAAAAGGAACATTTTCATACTTTCAGTTTATACAAGTAATAAAATATATCATCCATGGCAAACTAATTTCAATTTTAGGTAAATACAGTCTTGAAAGTACGTTTACGAACGAATATCTAGTATAAAGTGTCACCAAACAGCGCAAAAAGAAATTTAAGTGAGAGGTTCATATCGTGCTGAACAAACGTCTGTTCGCAAGGAGAGGTATGGAAGGCGGCCCAGAACGTGGAAAAGATATTTAAGAAGATGCTGATATTAGAATCAGGCAATTGTGCCAACTAGCTGGTCATGGTATGTACAAGTACAAGCACACCACTGTTGATTGTCGACAAAATTCTATATAGTGAGTTTGTGAAGACGCTTGAAAGTATGTATCGAGACTTTACTTTGTCCTTGAACACTTGGAGATCAGGTATTTTCATGACAACATGAATCGACAGAGCTTGATCATGAAGGTTGTTCCCAAATCCTTTCCAAATCCAAAGCCCTTTTAATTGGCCTGGATTTGACTTGCGTGTCGAAACATATTTTGAATCTTTATGCATTTAATTTATTTATTTTGTATAGATCACCATGCGATTGATTGTCTTAATGACAATGTGAAAAACAGGGCGTAAAAAGTGTCTAGAGAGTTTCTCTAAAAAAGTATTGCAATACGCAGCAACTAACATATATATATTCAATATGAAAATAAAGCATCAAAGATTTTGAATGCTTCCTGATAGCTGGTAGAACTGTAGGTATTATACATTGCTATACCTCACACTATTATACAAACTTTCAATTCATCTTTTTTTTCTAACAAGGTAAAAAATCGATTGATAATATAGAACTAAATACCCAATGAACCTCGAGGATGAAAATTTTAAATACAGTTTTTTTATTTTTATTTTAATTTGCTGCTAATTTAGGTCTTTTGTTTGTTTGTTCCTTTTATTATATTTTCTTTATTTGACATGATGTTTGTCTTTAATCTAAAAAAGGACTATAATGATATCTTTTTTTTACCAAAAATTTCGATCTTTATCTTAATTTTTTTTATCTACAGCAAGAAAATATTGTTTTCTGTCTCGGTGTTTGTTTCCATTCGTTCTTAACTTATAAATTTAGAGATGTTTCATGAAAAAACATCTTTAACTACTCGATCGATTGAATTATTTTTTTTTCATGTTTATGTGTTCTCTTATCCCCTATCCAAGAAAAATAAACCTAAAAGAAAAAAGGGCAGGTAGTTTAATAATAAAATAAACAAGAAGTATATTTCTCTGAATGTTGAAATAATTTTCCCTATTTAATTTCTGTACACGATTCTGTCTTCAATCTCTACCCCCCCCCCCCCCATTTTCCCCCCATTTTGAGGAAAACAAATTAAAAGTAAAAACAAATCGGTATAGGCAATTCCATCGATAAATATAAAATAAACTTTTATGTCGTTTATTTTCAGGAAATTATCTTTTATACCTGACCAATGTGCACGCTTTTAAATTTGATTCATTTCTCAATTTTAGAAAAAAATATTATAATATAATTTCAGTTTTTATTTTTTTAAGTACACATTTAATTGCTGTTTTAAAAGAATAAATCGACTTTGATAAAAGTAATACACATTTTATACGTTTATTTCTGCTACAACATGAATTTCGACATTAAGTTCCGTTGCACAAAAGAAAGGTTTTTGTGTCATTGTTGGTCCATCCATCAAAAATCTGTTAAACGGAGAAAAGTGATTTTAAAAACATCGAGAAGATGTGTTCAAAAGTCTTTAAGAATATTTTAATAGATTAAAAAGCACCATTGTCATTACAATCAAAGAATAAGTTAGTGTTCTGTGTACTTTTTATAGCCTTGAAAGGTTTTCTTCTTCTCATTAAAGTTTTAAAATATATGTATTGTTGATAAGACTTAAAAGCAATAATTTCTTTTCATTTAATTGGCAACGATTTAATTCCACTAAAGAAAAAAAATGGTAACCGACAACTTTCACACACGAGCTCAAATATGTAAACTAGGTTTAAGTTTATGGTGATCTAAATGGAGATAACGAAATCTAGACATTTAGTAATCCGTTTGTTTAAACTTAAGTCCTTTTATATAAAAAAAATCCCTTTTTTATGATTGTGTCGAAAAGTATAATTTTGAGACTAAATAAACATATTTATGATTCATGAATGTAAACTGAATAATAAGTTATTATTTTTTTTAAGAGAGAGAAAACAAAAAACTATGATGGTTCTAAATATTTGATCAATGCAGATTTTGAGGAAAACATTAATCAGTTTTTAGGTATACTGGAAGTTTGGAATTTGGAATAGGTTTTAATCTTTTGTTTTCTGCCTCTTTCTTGCATTATTCAAATCTTTCGAAATTCTTAAGTTAGATAAACATTTAACAACGAATCATTTACTTGTTCCATCTATTGACAGACACGATATGTTCGCGAACCTATTTTCAGGGGTACTGGCTTGAGGATCAAATACGCGCAGCATTTAATTAATCTTCCTACACGCATGGTTTTTCTACCGTTACAGGCGCTCGAAGACTACCCAGCCGGGTAAGATATATTACAAACTGAGGAGAAAAAATAAATTTGAGTTTGTTTGTTTTTTAGTAACAGAGAAATCATACTTCAGTTGATATACTTTATTCAAGTTTATGAAATCGTGAAAATTAAGCCCATTTTAAACATAACCAAACTGAATTCAAGTGAAAGATGAACAGTAAAGTCGTTTAAAAACGCTCATAAAAATGTTTTTTTATGAAATGGGCAGCAACGACAATCCACAAGACAAAATCAAATTTGTGAGAATTCTTAACTTTATGAAAGTTTATAAGAAATCATAAAATGGAAAAAAATGAGCTATCAATGTGAAGAAATAAACATACTACTACTACTAATCCTACTATTATTACTACTACTACTACTACTACTACTACTACTACTACTACTACTACTACTACTACTACTACTACTACTACTACTACTACTACTACTACTACTACTACTACTACTACTACTACTACTACTGCTGCTGCTGCTACTACTACTACTACTGCTACTACTACTGCTACTACCATCATGGCCTATAATACAGGCCAAGTCAGCAAGGTGAGATTGATCTCATATGCGAATTGCGTTGCAGTGTCCAGGCATTCCGATACTTCATGAAGTACAGTGATTTCGGTAACAAATGATCCCGCTGTATTCTCCTGGCTTGTGACCTCAGAGTTAGAACCTGTTCGATTTACCATTGAAGCTGTAATCTTTTCTCCCGTTCGATCCATTGTTGTACAATTATTTATTATATATTAGTTATATTAAGCACCACATTAAGATCTAACACCAGCGAACAAACATTGTAGCCCTAGAAAGAACTGTTTTATCACCTTTTTCTTTTCTCGATAGTTGTATACCTATAAATCTAACACAGCAGAAAACAAAGTAGAGCATCTTTTTCATAATTTATGCATAATTTTATACTTTAAATTCATTTTACTCTTTGAATTTAAAATGATTCTGAAAGCAAAAAGAAAAACAAAAAACACTGCACTATAGTCATTATAATCTCTACACGTTCAAATTTTTAGAATAATTCTATTTTGGCACTTTTGGCCATTTTTTTTAAATCCATGATTGCTCTACGAGTCTGTAAACTTACTCTTTAAAATATCCAAGATCTATATGGAAACATGAAAGCCCCTCTCTCTTTCTCACTCTCTCTCTCTCTCTTCTCTCTCTCCTCTCTCTCTCTCTCTCTCTCTCTCTCTCTCTCTCTCTCTTTGTATGTGTGTATATATATATATATATATATATATATATATATAAATATATATATGTATGTATGTATATGTGTATGTGTGTGACACACAAAAATTTTAAGTGCTATGATTAGTTTGTTAATGACATGTCAATTTATAAGTCCCCAAAAGTGATGAATCAAGTAAATCTTATCTCATCTTAATCTTATCTTATATAAACCGCCCCATTGGAAACATTTTTTAAAATAAGTAAAGACAAGTGATTGGCTTTAGTAGGGAGATAAAGTAATGAATAGGCATCCTATATTGGTTAATATTTTTTTTACTGGAGAGATAAACCATAATAAGACTGTTTGATGAAAAGCTTAAAAAATTGAATTAAATCTACATCATTATTATCATCATCATAATCTAATTTATCATCATCACCATCGTAACTACTACTACTACTACTACTACTACTACTACTACTACTACTACTACTACTACTACTACTACTACTACTACTACTACTACTACTACTACTACTACTACTACTACTACTACTACTACTACTGCTGCTGCTGCTACTATGACGACTAATACCACTGCTACTACTACTAATACTACTAATTGTTGTACGTAACATAATTTTATGTTGAAAAAGTGTGTGCAGGAAAACGATAGACAATAATAAATACAGTGGTGTTAGACAGTAAGGATGACGTTAAAGATTCGGCCTAATAATGTTAATAGGATGTACGTAATTCAAGCATACTTAAAAGAGAAGAAAGTCAATACGTCCTAGATTATTGTAAAGATTAACTCGTTACTTACACGTTCGTGCCGTTGTTGTCGCGATGGCCATGGCAAAAATGATCAGCACAGCGGTCTTCATTTTAGAGGTCTGGTAGAGTTCTTGTTCTTTGTGGTGTGGGGTGTTGCTGCTGACGTCTGTCGTTTTCAGATACCGTCGTAAACTCTGAACATTTTATAGCTTTAGATTGATTATAAGGAATGTGCTAATTTGAACTCTCCTTTTGAAGTTTAATAGACCAAAACATAACACTCATGTACAAATTTTCGCATTTGGCATATCGTATACATCACATTCGATTTGCATTAACTTCAAGGCCAATTATGATTGTCATCAACTTCGTCTTTTACACACATTCTCTCCTCGAAGCAAGGTAATACAGTCAAACATGATAACTGCAACACGCATCTGTTACATATATATATAAATAAATGCCACACAATGACTTTTTTACCACGTGTGATTTCCAACCGTGAATATCAAACGAACCTCTTCAAAATACATTAAAATTTGTCTGAAAATATTTGTAGATCGCAGATGAACATAAGAACACATTGAAAGAAGGTTAATATCTACAGACGCGGAAATCAATAGTTTAAAAATAAATCAAGCTTCTTTATAACAATGAGAAATTTTAACGATACAAACATGTACGATGTAGAGTGATGATTTCTCCTTTCACAACTACAATACCTTAACATTGTCATAGGATTTTGCCACGGGCTCGATTAAAACAACAAACTCCAAATAATGCCTACAATAATATTAAAGAGGTATTTATTAACCATACAGAAATCTTCATTCGCTACTTCTGTCGAGGTTGTAACCACCATCTTTCTATCATGAAAAACCTATGTGAAGGTACAGAAAAACTTATTACGCCTTTCTCACAAAGCAGCAAACTCATATGATGCAGCCGAAGAGAATAAAAGGGCACAGGAAAAAACAGAGTGTACAAAAAAATAAAAACAAAAAATAAAAAACCCAACCCCGCCCCTGCCCCAAGCTGTGCAAACAATTAATTCAAAGAAACTTGTTAAGTTCAGCCATCATTGAAGGCATATCATAGATTAAATGATTAACAGCAACAACAAGACAGTTTAAAATTCCACAAAGTACAACAATAACAAGAAAGATATGCAACTGCACGGAAAGAAATTCCGTCTCACCTAAACGCAATGCCTCCAACAAAGTGTTCTGTATAACGCGACTGTTGAACAGAACTTGAAAAAAAAAAACAGCTGCAAAGGGATATAGGTTCGTTGGTGGAAATTAAAAAAAAGAAATATTTGAATGTAACGTCTCATGGAACAAATTCGAAAGAGCGAAGCTGTTTCCATCAACAAGAATGTGGAACCAGTGCACAGAAAAAAAATACTAAAAAAGAAACCAAGACTAAAAAAAGTGATTTCTTTTCGTCGTATCTCCATTAAATTTAACATCTACTACAAAATATCAACTGATTAATCGAAAACCAAACAACATATAAGATCTCGGTCGGTAAGGTAACAGAGCGCTCTGTAGTCGTGCCAAGAGAGGGGTGAAAAAACAACAACTTGGACCCTATTCAATAAACATTGCATGCATTGATAAATAAGGTAAGTAAACGTAAAACAAACCATCATATTAGGCCAGTACAGCAGTAGAGCACCTTAGAGTCATGCTTAACAATAAAGGAGAATAACAGGAGTAA
>JAWDGP010007596.1:0-65000 GCA_033675545.1 Elysia crispata
TAAAGAGCCTAAACACATGTCGTTAATTCGCATGTCCATTTGTAAGAAAGAGAGAGAGAGAGAGAGAGAGAGAGAGAGAGAGAGAGAGAGAGAGAGAGAGAGAGAGAGAGAGAGAGAGAGTCGAGGGGAATTGCCAGTCTCTTCTTTCTGTCTTCGTTACCGTACTTCCAAAGTATTCTGCAGTACAATTTGCGGTGTAGACAACTACATGTAGAACATGACTTGGAAAGATTTTTCTTTTGCAATTTCGTGAGCAACTATAGACCTAGATCTTGATCTAGGCTAGGTCGTTACATCTGGGAGAATCTTGTAAAGGATTATAAAGACAATTAGATCTAGACAGGATTTGGGGTGTATCTTTGTTTAGTATGCATAATCGACTTTGCAAGAGCAAAATGCATTAAAAATTCAGCATCTGTTGTCCGATTTTAGTGTATGAGGTCACGTTAACTGTTATATAAATTCATAATCTGTGAACTAGCCCTATGTACTCCTTTAAATGAATTAACATTAACGTTACCCTGTAATTTAGTCTTAGAGTGTCTGAAAATCAGCTCTCGATCACCTTTTTTAGGAATATCATCTATTGTGGGCCTATTAATTTGCAGATGGGTGTGAAAAGAGTCTGCGAAAAAAAAAACCCAAAGGGAAATCACTCATATAGCGAATTTTATATTCTCTTTCAAATTTGTTTTAACTTCAAGACTTGCACACTCAAATGAGAACCCTATAATGTGGAAAGCAGTGTGTTGTTTTAAAGCTTTTCGTTTTTAAATTTAAGGGTTTGTTTGCTCTTTATTTTTAAATCAAATCCAGATATATAGAATTCTAGACCTAGATTTAGTTATATATTTACAAAACTTTCGTTTTGAAGAGGCTTACATTGGGCAGACGAATGGAACTCTAGGCTATGTTTTTCGTTCATCATTCTAAAGAACTGACGGTAAAATACTAACCTAAATGAGTGCCAATTTAGAAACAAGAGTCTAGATGATCTATGATGAGTTCTATGTCATATGGAAAATTAGCTAAATCTTTACTTTCCTAGATCTTCCCTGAAGACATTTATAAATTAGTTCTTGGCTATTATGAATCCTAGCAAATGGTGCCAAAATGCTAGCAACTTCTGCTTTATTTGTGGAAATAGGTGCCCATGGAATTGAGCCTGAATGCTTAGGGTTATAATCATTTATATATGTAAATTGATTTAGATGAAGATTTTATAAGGCGACATATTTGCATTGTAATTGAACGGAACAATAGAACTCAATCATTGATTGAAACTCAATCATTGATTGATCCACTTTTAGAATTGTTCTTTGTTAATTTTCATCGAAAAATTGGTTTCATTCCATAATATATATCTAGGTGCTACTCTCATGTAGAATAAATTAAAAGTCATTTTCTTCTTCATGTACTGTACTGAAATTCATATAACCAGAGCCAAGAAGATCTAGAGATCTATCAAGACTTTTGAGTAAACTTCTGTTTTGCTGCACAAGTTGTAGGAACATTGATTCACTTTGAACTTTTAAGGGCAAACAGGTAAAAACTCTTCTTCACCTACTGGAATACTCTGTGATACAAATGGAAGTGTATTTTTAATGGACAGGATATCAATGGGTTGAAAACTTGTGATCTTGAAATAAGTACTGAAAATAAAATGGTGATGGTATACACATACAGTACACCTCGGATACAACAAAATAATTTGGTAATTTTAAAAGTTCGTTTAAAGAATGCAAGGTGCAAGGTTCATTAGAACCATGTTATAAGGTACCACAAGGGAAATAACCAACCAATCTCAAGTTACCACATAATTATCCCCCTTGTTTTCTATCTACTAACCACATGTCTATATCGCCACTCTTTACCCTTCCCACCCACTGTCCAAGTTGCCACCGCTTTGGCTCTTTAATCCTGTATCCTGTACTCCCCATGCATTGGCTGCCATCCCCTGCCTCCTCTCTTGTCTCTTTTCATTCCATTTATATTCTCCCTGCATGTCAATACTTTGCTCTACTCTATCCCAAGTATTAGAATAATGTAGCCTATACATTGGTTGCCCAAATACACTGCAAGTATTTCTTGTCAATGAAGAGCAGACCTTTAGATTGAATTTCAACTACAATTCTGTTCTTGAAAAGCATCCTACATTGGGTTTTTCCAAAACTTGTGGTTTGTTGAACCCGTGGATGATTCGAAGATAAGTTTGTTTAATGCAAGATGTTATAACTATTTAAGTGATTCAAAGAAGGGAAAAAGATAGGGATTATTTTCTGTTGGTTGAATACAAGGTTCTCTTTTAATCTTAGTTTGTTGGATTCGAGGTGCACTGTACAACAATTTTAAATCCATTATGATGTAAATGTTTGAAAAATGAACCATGATTTTCATTACAAAATTTGTGAGTGTTGCTTGAAAAACGTTTTAACTTTTCATTCCTATAAAGTTACTTTTTTTTATGTTTAAAAGCTTTTAGTAAAAAAATTAGCAGAAATCCTGGAGAGTCTCTCTGTGGAGCAAATGTTTGCCGAAATTGAAATAAAGAAAAATATGGCACCATGGTATAGGCTGTCATGAATAAGAATAGACATCTAGTTTTGGAAAATTACAGTTGGTTATTGATCAATTTTGAATGCTCATCGTCATAAAAGTACATACACATGAATTTCTGCTCAGAATTTCTTGCAGATATATATATAGCCTCAGAATGAGTGCTTTTAAGTTATATCTTGAAATAGGAGCAGAAACTGCAAATTTGTTTTCCAGTATCATGATACTAGTGGTGTACATGTAATCTCACACAGTGGAGTCTAAGAGAAATAACTGTGCTTTATATATGCCAATTCTTGCATGAAGTAAACCTCTACTGACTGACTTAGTAACTCTTTTTTTTATTCTCATTATTATTTCATATAATTTTATTCGGGATTAAATCAATTGCTTCCTGCAGTGTTTCTGCTCAATGTCTACTTCAAATTATTCAATCTACAGGTGATTTGAAGTGAGAGAGTGCTGTATGCCTTGTAAGAGCCACATGAAATCAGACTCGGTACTTTGTCATGCGCGCCAGTTTAGGAAGATCTAGATCTAGGATAGCCTGTACATGATGTATCAGCAATGTTATTGATAACGCTAATAGTGATAGTAACATGACAGTGCTGAATTTACCTGTACCTTTTGTGTTGGAGTTTATTGTGGGGCAAGACAGCATTTGTGGGTTTGTGTGCCCACCTGTTGGTTGGTTTGAGAAGAAAACATACACTTACTGGTTAACAAGCCTGCCTCTTTTCTTTGTCTTGTATGCAGGACTAGGCATGAGCTCTCAATCCAGATCTATCAAGGCATCATCAAGCTTGGTATCAGGGAGGTGTGGCTGCCGCGTGTTGAATTACCCACATAAACTATACAGCAGCACTGTGATCAGCAAATATTTTTTTGTTGTCTATGGCTCCTTTATTTGTGCACAAATCAGGTAGTGTTTCATTGATTCAGTCTAAATCTGGACTATTACCAGAGCATCAAACATAATGTTTGGTTCCATTGATACTGATACTGAGTTTGACATCACTTTATCAAGATCTGTCCTCATCATCCTCTGACAAAAAGTACGTTTTTGATTTTGCAAACAAGGTTAAAACTTCACAAAGATGTAGAGTCTAAAATGTTTAAGCAATTAGGGCTTGGACAGAAATATGGCCCGCACAAGAGCATGGTTTTGAAAATAGTAAAAACAAAATTTATACAGTGCAGTCCATATATGACATCTAGTGCTTGAATGGCACCCCTGGTATAACGGCGCTTTCCCCATGCCCTTTTTTTTTTCTATTAAACAATAGTAAAAGTTAACTGACACAATGGCACCCACGATCTTTCTTTCTGTTATAACAGTACTGTAGGTAGGTGGAGCTGTTAACTATACAAAAAATGACCAGTAAAAAATTTTTAGTCCTAAACTCAGCAGACAACCAAAATGCTTCTCAAGTCAGTCAGCAAAGTGCTGTGCGCAGTCTTCACTGACAGCACTCCCCTCCTCTTCCTCCATCCCTCTCACTTTCCCTGTCATTATACACTCTGCACTACCTGAGCGCCTGTCTCTGTACCAGTACATGGTCATCACCGACAGCACTCCCCTCCTCTTCCTCCATCCCTCTCACTTTCTCTGTCATTATACACTCTGCATCACCTGAGCGCCTGTCTCTGTACCAGTACATGGTCATCACCGACAGCACTCCCCTCCTCTTCCTCCATCCCTCTCACTTTCCCTGTCATTATACACTCTGCATCACCTGAGCGCCTGTCTCTGTACCAGTACATGGTCATCACCGACAGCATTCTCCTCCTCTTCCTCCATCCCTCTCACTTTCTCTGTCATTATACACTCTGCATCACCTGAGCGCCTGTCTCTGTACCAGTACATGGTCATCACCGACAGCACTCCCCTCCTCTTCCTCCATCCCTCTCACTTTCTCTGTCATTATACACTCTGCATCACCTGAGCGCCTGTCTCTGTACCAGTACATGGTCATCACCGACAGCACTCCCCTCCTCTTCCTCCATCCCTCTCACTTTCTCTGTCATTATACACTCTGCATCACCTGAGCGCCTGTCTCTGTACCAGTACATGGTCATCACCGACAGCACTCCCCTCCTCTTCCTCCATCCCTCTCACTTTCTCTGTCATTATACACTCTGCATCACCTGAGCGCCTGTCTCTGTACCAGTACATGGTCATCACCGACAGCATTCTCCTCCTCTTCCTCCATCCCTCTCACTTTCTCTGTCATTATACACTCTGCATCACCTGAGCGCCTGTCTCTGTACCAGTACATGGTCATCACCGACAGCACTCCCCTCCTCTTCCTCCATCCCTCTCACTTTCTCTGTCATTATACACTCTGCATCACCTGAGCGCCTGTCTCTGTACCAGTACATGGTCATCACCGACAGCACTCCCCTCCTCTTCCTCCATCCCTCTCACTTTCCCTGTCATTATACACTCTGCATCACCTGAGCGCCTGTCTCTGTACCAGTACATGGTCATCACCGACAGCACTCCCCTCCTCTTCCTCCATCCCTCTCACTTTCTCTGTCATTATACACTCTGCATCACCTGAGCGCCTGTCTCTGTACCAGTACATGGTCATCACCGACAGCACTCCCCTCCTCTTCCTCCATCCCTCTCACTTTCTCTGTCATTATACACTCTGCATCACCTGAGCGCCTGTCTCTGTACCAGTACATGGTCATCACCGACAGCATTCTCCTCCTCTTCCTCCATCCCTCTCACTTTCCCTGTCATTATACACTCTGCACTACCTGAGCGCCTGTCTCTGTACCAGTACATGGTCATCACCGACAGCACTCCCCTCCTCTTCCTCCATCCCTCTCACTTTCTCTGTCATTATACACTCTGCACTGCCTGAGCACCTGTCTCTGTACCAGTACACAATTAAAATCTTTTGATACTGATACAGATGAGCTTACTATTAGAACTCCTTCCAAACTCCCACTTCACTTTCTCTACCTGTAAGACAGTCAGTCGCCTTGCTTTTGATGCGTCAGCCTGTAGATCTATGAAAGAGAGATCTGGACTAGATCTACACTAGCATGCGTGTTTATGTTTCAATATATCAAAATCGCTAGCATTACTGGGTTCTTTGTTTTATTGCCTTGACTCACAGCATTGTACAGGTCTATTTTAGGAGAAGGACATTAGGCCCATAATTAGTTGTGTATTGACAGTTTGACCAACAGATCTAGGCAAGGAAAACAAGGATTCCTGTGTTACATCTAGGCCAATTTTTTTTATTAAGTAAGAAAAAAAAAACACTGAAATTGGGGGCAGAGCCTCAAGTCTCTGGTTCTCATCTGTCCTTGTAAAATAAATTAAAAAAAAAAAGCAATGAAAATGTACCAGTTTACTTGTCTAGTACAAGTCACAGCCGATAGCCATTTGATCAAGGGAAGCATCCTGTGTTAATATTTGAATTTTTTGAGTCAAGTCCCATTTCTGTAATTTTTTTACATCTTAACAAACCTGATGCTTTCAGTGATCTTTGCTAGCTATAACATGTGCAGCTCCACGAAAAAAAAGTTCTGCTTGTGCCATTATATCAGAGGTTTACTGTACTATAAAGAAGTATGCTACAACTTTTTCTCCTTTCAATCTGGATAAAGTCCACCTTGCTTAAAGTCAGTTATTCTCTCTGGCCCTAAAAGGTTGACTTTATTCAGACTCCACTGTTAACTTGTTATCAAACTATGCCTTTAACATCACAGCAAAGGTGTGCTCTGCTTTGACTAAACATACACATCTTTTATTAACAGTGACAGTCTTGACCAAGATTTAAACTGAGAAAGTTACAAGGAAAAAAAATTACAATTTGTATGATTTGGTCTCATTTATAATTTTTTTTATGTTCAATATTTTTCCTCCACAGAAATCAGAAATGGTTGATGGTTTAAAGTAACAATAATGTGCATTTGATGCTGAAAAAAAACATAGTATTCTGACGTCATGGAACTGTTTGTTGAATGCATTGAGGAAAATGAGCTTCCAGAGCTTTTTTCTGATCCTAAAATTAAGTTGAACACTTCAGACAATGTAGATAAGAATGTTATAGATCATGAAATAAAACTTTGGATTCCTGAAAAGAGAAAAAGACCAGAATGTTTCAGAGATATTGGGGCAGAAGCAGAGCGACTGCAGAGTTTGCTTCAGGAAGATATTCCGAACTTGAAGATGCTCCATGGAGAGGTAGCTAAATTGGACAGGATGATGAAGATATCAGGAGCCAAACACGATCCTAGAGTAAAGAGGTTTTCTTGTGAACTTGATCTTCTTAAGCCTCTCATTGCACAGTCAAAAGCAGAAATTAATGAAATGGTGGCAAGTGTTGCAAGCCTGCTTGACTTTATAGACTCAACTTCTGGTTATGGATCTGCAGTCAAAGATAGTCTCCTTGAGGAAACAGAGAATGTCAGTAAAGAGAATGAATTCGGTGAGTGAAACTGCCAAGTAGGCCTATGTCATACTGGGTTAAATTAGTATTACATGTACATGTTTATGATTGATATGCAATTAAATGAGCTGGGTTTTTTTTTTCTTTTTTTAAGGGAATCACTTTTTTTTATTTCTTTTTAAATTTAAGAACATGAATTTAGCATTTCATATGTTCAAAACTTCGAGTTGGTTCCTTTTTGGTGAGTTAGTCTAGTGGTTGACACTTGACTCAGGGATCAGAAATTTTGGATTAGAGTCTTATTTATTCTGAATGTCATGTATCTGGTTTAAGTAAGTGCTGCTAGAGTGTGTCATTTCTGTCTATTTGAATAAAAGCTTTCATAACTAAACTTGTATTTTTAATGGTAACATTTATTTTTACATTTGAAATAAATTTTATGAATTCACTTTTCTTTTACAGGCTTTTTGGAAGTTCACTTTGTTAATTTTATGATAACATTGATATAGTGCACTGGAATGGAACAATCATGGAACTCAAAACACTTCAATAATTCATTTGGTTAGCAATATTGTCAAGGAAAAGACATATATAGGGCCATTTCAGGATTTTATCTAACAGTGTAAATTAGTGATTATCTGATTCATTCTTGTAATGCTACCATGACTATTTTCAAATCTATATACAACAGCTTTGGGGACTCCCAACAAAACAGTTTTCATCTCTTTTGGAAACAATTTCACCCAGGCATAACAGCCCAGTTTTTAACTCATTTTCAACTTTAGAGACTCACTTATAAATTTCATTATTTTTGCGAAAGACTGTATTTCTTTGTGGTTAAACTAAAAAGTCAGAAAACTCCTTAAGAAAGTATAATGCTGCTGACCTACCATGAAAATGCAGCCCCCAAAAAATCAACAAAAAAAAAACCTTGCTTGTAAATGAACTGCCCCTGGATCCTGCTTTTGTTTTAACTCTGTTAAGCCTGCTATTCTTGTATATGTGACACTGTGATATTATATTATATTGAGATAAATCACAAGTTGTCATGATATGGAATGTTGATACATTCGATCACTGTTTGTTGGTCTAGAATTTCTCCCTCTTTTTTCCTTTTAGACTTATTTTTCAATGTTTTATTCTGCCATTGTCAGCCCCAACATAAAATCTGAAAGCTAAATATCTTTATTTCTCTGCTAGTGCTATATGTATAAAAATTGTTTCCTGATGACATTGTTTATGACATGTTGCATGAATAAAAAAAAAAACAACCTGTACTAAAATCATCAATTTTGTGTTTATCAACCTCATCAAGCTATTTTGCTATTTTAAGAGATGGCTTATGTCAATTGCCATAAGGTATGAGGTATACTCTCCACTTCTGACTTATTCAAATCTCATTCTAATCAATCAGTCAGGTGCCCTGCTCTTTAGTACAGGCGATCATGGCCTTCCACACATTTTATCCCTTGTTGCTTTTTAATGCATCTGTCACTCTTCTTACATTTAGCCACTTTGTTAGTCCATCTAACTTCATTTCTCACAGTTTTCCATAGCTGCATTTTGCTTTGATCATTCTCATTGTCATATTCTAGTTTCTCTCTTCCCATCACATGGCAAAAAACAGTTGCCTGGTGTTTATGAACTCGATTTATGTGTAATCTTGTTGTGTTTCAGCTTCTGGTGAAACTGTTTTGTTTGATTTCTTTGCAGTCCATGAGATTTGTAGCATTCTCCATAAGAAGCACATTTCTGTTACCTCCCATTTTCTTTTGTAGCTGTTTTGAAATTTGTCAAGACCATGCATCCATGCGTCAGGATGGGTTCACTATGGCACTTGAGGATTCTTCTTCCACTGTAAATGAATATGCTGTTATTTGTTGGTCCTAATTTAATTCTCTTGAAATTCTTTTTTGCTTGTGCTATCTTTTACATAATTTCAGTGTTGTGTTAGTCGCTTGATATTAAGGTACTCAAGTATTTGAATTGATCTCATTTACTTGATTCCCTGCATAAAGATACACATCTATGGGGAAAATAAGTCTCTATTTTATTTTTTAATCAGTGATCTATTGAAAAAAAGCAAGATTGTAACATGACTTTGTCTTTCCCTCTATTTCCAAGAAGTAGGCAAACACATGTATGACTCTTATAATTGTGGCAGTCTTATTGGTTACTATATTACTATATATCCATCATGAGAATCAAAAGCAGATCAATGAGAATGCTGCTGCAGAGTATAGGAGCAAATGCGCAAGTGTTTGTAAGGAATGGAACAATATTTAGTAAAACTAGCACACAATTTAGAAGTTTGAAAAATTTTGTACAAAATGAAAAAAGATATGATCTAGAATGAAAGATGTGATGTATTCCATCCTTTTATTTAATTTTTTTTTTTTTTTTGGTTTTATCAGATCTAATTCTTAGTAGTGTGAATTAAGGTGCATGTTCTTTCACTTACGCTTTGTTTCTCCTCAAATTTGATATATACATGTATTGATGTATACTTAATATCATTGTGCGGCATCCAATTACAGCCTGATAGCTCACAGGACATCTTAAACGTGGCCCATGATAGTGACTTGAAATGTATGATGCTAAATTCCATTGAGAGTGTATACAGTAGCAATTGGGGAAAAATTTTTTACTTATTTCTTTACCAGGATAGGAGTTAGATATATCTTAACACCTTTTTTCTAACATTGCTTCAAACCCATAGAGAATTGCAGATGATGAAGGTTTGTACGACATATCAAGTTTTTACTGATTCTTGTTTTAAACCTTGCTTTGTTTCACATTTTTCTTTCCTTTTAGGCTCTTATATTTCATGTATCTTTTTGCACAATTCTATAGAATTGTTTATTTTTTTCCCCATCACACAGGAGACTTCAATTTGAACATAGGCTCCATGACTTCATATCCAGATGCAGATTTCTCAAACTTGGGCAATACTTTGAAAAAGCAAAAAGTTTACCATAAGAAACCATTATTGAAGCGGTCTCCAATATTGCAGTGTGATATGTGCGGGGAAGAATGCAAAGGTTATATTAGACTTAAAGAGCATTTCATATTAATGCACCCTGGGAAAAGGCCTTTCATATGTCCTGTTTGTGGAAGAAGGTTTAGAAAAAAAGATAGTATAAAAACATGCCAGCACAGTGGAAAGGAACAAGTCGAGCATAAATGTAAAACATGTGGTGAAATTTTCTGGAGCAAAAAGAAACTTAGGCGTCATAAGAAGCAGACACATGATATACATGCCCCTAAGATTCCATGTATGCTATGTGATGAAGTATTCGACCAGAACAGAGACCTCCATAACCATATGGCTATTCATGCAGATAGTGGTGAAATTTTAAAGTGCAAGATTTGTCAAAGAAGTTTCAATAAACCATCCGTTCTGAGAAAACATTTGATGAAGCATAGTAAAAGTAAAACATGTAGGATTTGTGGAAAGACTTTCATGAGTGTATTTTCTCTTAGAAATCACCAGAAATTTCACCTGGGAAAGTTTTCATGTCATCTTTGTGGTAGATTTATGAGCTCTACTTGGAATTTAAAACAACACATGAAAACACACATAAGAAGTGAAAAGACCTATGAATGTAATGTGTGCCATGAGAAATTCTTTTCACCGAGTGCCTTAGAATTCCACAAATCTAGCTTTCATAGTATCGGCAAAAGACATAACAAATGCCCTGTATGCAGCAAAGTGTTTAGATCTTCTTTTGGCAGAAACTCTCATCTAATGACACATACTGAGGAGGAACGGACCCTGCACCAAGCTTTTGTGCCAATGTATACATGTATTATTTGTGGTGAAACAATGAGGGCTGAGTACAAGTTCAAGCATCTGAAAAGGCACATGAGTAAAGCTGAAGAAATGTTTGTCTGTGAAACTTGCGGCAAGAGTTTTTCTCAATATTCAGATCTGAAATTGCATATAACAAAGCACAAGCCTGAAGAACAAGAAAGTGAGGATTTAATGACAGAGGAGGAGCGAGAGTTTTTCAAAACACTTTCAACAAACAATCATTTACCATGCAAACAAAAACCAATATCAAATCAAAGATGTGATTGTGATATATGTTGGAAAAATAGTTTAAACAAGCCATGTATAGGTCTTCACATATTGGCAAATACTAATAGTGATAACAATCCAATTTTGTGTGATGTTTGTGGTAAAAGTTTTAAATCCAAAACTTATTTAAATACTCATATGAAATTACACTCAGGAAATCTTCCTTTCCAGTGTGAAATTTGTAGGAGAGGATTTCTGTCAAAATATTCTTTAGAGTGTCATCTGGTGTCACACCTAAACGAGAAACCTTATACTTGTCATGTATGTGGTATAAAATTTTGCTCTGAAGCAAATATGCAGCGCCATATTAAAGTGAAGCATGAAAAGCAACAACAGTTTAAATGTGAAGTTTGTTTGAAATATTTCACCACTAAACAAGGTTTGATAGTCCATAAAAGAATGCACACTGGAGAGAAACCATACATGTGTGATATGTGTGGACATTCATTTGCAGACCCAAGTACTTTTTACAAACATAAAGCTTCTCACACGAAAAAATATATATATGCAAAGAGAAATTTTGAAAGTTTGAATTGAGTGTTCAATTTCTGGTGCAAAGTGCATAAAGAGTTTCGCTTTGAATTAGTCTTTTTATTTCAAGGAATGGGAGGTTTCTTTGATTTCAAACATTTGGTTTTGTTTTTAACTTAGATGTCTTTTTAAACAGCTTTTAGTTTCTGCATCAGTTTCCCCTGAAATTGTTTATTTTATTTGAGTCAAATGAGCACAATATTCGCTTATGTTTGGAAAAAAAAATGATTGTCTATGATATAAAAGATTATTTAGAGAAAGATAGAACAAAAGCATTCACAAAAATACAAGTGAATAACTTCTGTAGGACAATAGATGACTTTAGAAATTTTTCGTTTGATTTGATTTAATTTTTTTTTTATTTCCAATGCTTGCGGCTTGCGTGCCATTAAAAAGATTTTTATCATATTAAATGTATATCATACCAATAAAAGTTAATAGTGATGATTATAAAAAAAAAATACATGTACTCTTTAAGATATTTTTTGTTACTTTATCCTTGCACACAACAGTTGTTCCTGTGCTGAAAATGTGTAGAATTTCATGTATAAATTTTAGGTCCTGTTAGTGTTACAGTCCAGTCCATATATAACAGCTAGTGCTATAACTGCATCCCCTGGTAAAACAGCACTTTGCCCTGGCCCCTTTTTTTTTTGTCCTATTAAACGATAGTAAAAGTTTACTGATATAACGGCACCCACAATCTTTCTTTCTGTTATAGCAGCACTGTAGTTTTGCGGAATTATTAACTACATGTAGGCTATACAAATAGTCACCAGTTAAAAATTGTTAGATTTAGTCCTATACTCAGCAGCCAATCAAAATGCCTCTCAAGTCAGTCAGCAAATTGTTGCACCAGGGCATCACAGACAACACTCCCCTCCTCTTCCTCCAACCCTCTCCCTTTCCCTTTCATTATACATCTATATAATTTTATTCTGTACTACCTTAGTTCCTGTCTCTGTATTAGTACATGATTACGATCTTGTGATACTGATATGGATGGGCCTACCTTTAGAATGCCCCCCCCCCCCCTTCCTTCCCTCCCTCCCTCCTTCCCAGCTCCAACTTCACCCTCTTTACTTGTAAGACAGCCAGTCGCGTTGCATAAGATAAGCAAACCAGATGCTTTTAATGATCTCTGATATAACAGCACCAAGAAAAAAGTCCTGCGTTTGCCGTTATATCACAGGTTTACTGTAGTATTAACCAATTGTAAATATTTTTGCTCTCTATCAGGTTAGAAAAATTGTTTTAATTCATAAATACTGATGCAAATGCATCAGCCTTAATCTTAGATATGGCATAAAGAAGCCAGAACTTGACTTAAGACTAGAGTCACTCAAGGAAGGTGAAAAGAGAATGATAGACAAAATATTATTATTTTTGTGCAGTGTAACTTGTTCATAAGAAATTTGGAAAAGGCAGGAATTCCCTTAATAAACTATAATAAATTTTTTTAAAGGTATAGCTCTTTTATGTCTTATTCAAGCTTTTATTGAGTAGGAATAAATAGAGGGCCTTTAACAGAACTTAAAATCATTTCATTGTTGGAATAGTAAGAGCTTTTGTCCACAATACCGTACAAAAAGATTTACCCTCGTACAAACAACATGTGTCATTAAACCATCATCCACACCCTTGAGTGGATGAATTATTTTATTCTTGATGATTAAACAAGTCTTGTCCAAGGCAACTTTAGACAAAGAATCGCAGTGCATCAAAAAAAGTATACCTCAGTCACAGTCATTTTTTTTCTCTGATTATAATACCATTTTGATAAAAGCAACAGTTTAATTGCAATAGCTAAGAATTAAGCTTGAACAAGAAGAAGAACTCTCGATACTAACTGTAATGCAGGAAGACAAACCACCATGTTGATTAAATACCACAACCACCTTTTATTCACCTTTCAAAAACAAGAGCTCAATACACATGTGACATAATCACTGTTGATCTAAACTATGCAAGGGAAGTAAATATGACCGTTCTAGTTGGCTTTACATTATAACTGGTTATTTCCCTTATTACATCTCCCCTTTCCTTGGAGTTAAACTAAAGAACAAGATTTTTTAATTTGCTCCTTTACTTGTGATTAGTGTACATGATATTGAATTACAGATGATTGATAAACTTAAACTTTCTTAAAACTTCCTTATAAAACTCATAAAATGTTTCTTATAATATCTTAACTCGGATAACCATACTGTTTATACTCTCATGATGGACATAATATTTCAAGCTTATAATTACCATATTTATTACATGTCTTATCAATACTTGATGATGAGCAGATGACAAATATTTAAAACGAAAGTTTGAACTCATAAACCATTAGATCTATAAAGTTAACTTTACAAAGTTGTACAAAACTGATCATAATAACCATAAGAAAATAACTGAGGCTCTGAAAGAAAAGTAAAATTAAGGTCCATAGTTCTGGCTCTTGACATCATAAGACTTGTCTTGAAAATGTTCACCTGGAACAAGTGCTAATGGTTATTGTTCATTAATAATCACACTGTATGTTTTGTTAGAGAGCAACTGTAAATTTTTTTAAGTAATTTATCATTACTCTCCTCTCCTTCCTCTTTTGTTGTTTTTTTTTGTTTTTGAGCATTATTATGGCTCACCCTATAAAAAAATAGACGATGAAACGATTGACATGGCGTTGAAGATCCTAATGATCTAAAAAAATAAAGACGACAAGACGTAACGAGCATTGTCTTGTTTTTACGTTGGGGCCTTTGATCCAGAGAGCCCATCGAAGAACGAACGAAATAAAATGATGACGTGCTCGATTTTTGACTGGGGTTGCAGTCAATTCATTATATAATCTTGAAATTTTACTGGCAACTTTCTGGATCTGGATGGTTTCTGATTTCCACTAGCTTCCACATGTTCAGGCACGGACAATCTGGTTGGACTTTGGATAGATTCTGGGCGTGGAGAGCCAGTTGTGTCATCCTCTGGGTCCAGGTTGTCGTTGGAATCTTCTTCTGCCAGTAATTCACCAGGAGTGGGAGCACGGGGTGATTTCTTGAAGAAGCTGCTGTTTCTTGTTATCGACTTCTCGTTCCTCCTGGCTGTGAGCATTGAGCCTTTCTTGTGAGTGACTGTGTATGGAGTAGGCTCATAGGGAGTTGCAGGTTTTATCTTCCTTGTGTCTTTCACCAGGACGTGGTCACCAACTTTGATGCTTGAAGGCTTCACAAAACTCTTTATGTCAGCGTGTTCCTTCATTCTAGACTTTGCTGACGCATCATTGTGTCGAATAACAGAATCTATAGGATGTGGTTGATCTATAGGTGGTTCTGGCAGCTTCGTTCTCAGGTTCCGTCCAAAAAGTGCCTGAGCTGGAGACAGTCCTGTGGAACTGTGAGGAGTTGATCTATATGATAGAAGAAATCTGTAAAGTTCTTGTTTCCAATTTTTCTGTACCGCCTCTGCTGCCTTGATGCTTTTCTTGACTGTTCTCATGAATCTTTCTGTTTCTGCATTTGCTCGCGGCCATAGAGGGGTGATCTTTCGATGTTTGATGCCCATGTTTGACATGTATGTTTTGAACTCAGAGCTGTTGAATGGCGGTCCATTGTCAGTCTTTACTTGTTCTGGCAGGCCAAATTCAGAAAAAATTCTGTCGAGGCGAGGGATAATTGCTCGCGCTGATGTACTGTCAAGAATGTCGACAACAACATACCGAGAATACTCGTCTGTGACAACGAGAAGCTGTTTCCCATTCGGAAGGTGACCAAAGTCTGCGCTGAGCTCTGTCCACGGTTTGCTAGGAAGAACAGACATCTGAAGGGGTTCTCTCGCTGATGTTGGTGTTGCCACTTGACATGCAAGGCAGTTCTTCACGGTTCTTTCCACGGCAGCTGACATTCCGTAGAACCATACTTTCTCTCGCAATAGAGCTAATGTCTTTGTTTGTCCTTGATGTCCACAGTGTGCTAAGTGAACTGCTTGCTCTTGAAGTGAATGAGGAATTACAATTTTTCTTGATTTTAACAATAACCCATCCTGTGTGGTGGTTAATTGATGTGCACATTGTTTGAGTGTCTCAAACATCTTCTGGTGTTCTGAAAGCACTGTTGTTGCATGTTTGTACCACTGTCCAGTTCTTACTGCACTCAATACAGCTTGGAGTGTATTATCTTTGCTTGTTTCCTCTTGCACTTGTTGAAGAGACATAGCTTTTGGTATTGAGTTATCTGTTAAGTACTGGATATACTCTTCTGCTATTTTTTCTTCTCTTGAACTGGCTTGCTGTTGAGCTGGGTGGCGACTCATATAGTCTGCAGGGTTGTCCTTCCCTGGTTTGAAAATTATGTTCATATTGTAGCCTTGGCATCTCATGACCCATCTTTCAACTCTCGCTGGTAGTTGAGCTTTAGGGCTTCCGAACAATGTCACGAGGGGTTTATGATCTGTGTAGATCTTAAATGATGGAGATCCATAGAGATAGATGTGAAAGTGTTCACAGGCCCATGTCACAGCAAGGGCCTCTCTCTCTGTCTGGGAATATCTCTGCTCTGTTGGAGTGAGGGCTCTACTTGCAAATTGAACAACTTGTGCAAGTTGATTGTTGATGCTTTGTGTGAGAATCGCTGAGATTCCAACAGGGCTTGCATCTACATAGACTTGAGTTTCTTTGGAGGGGTCAAAATAGGACAGATGTACAGACTCTTGGAGTTTTTCTTTCAGATGCTTAAGCGCTTTTTCATGGTTTTCTTTCCATTCAAAGACTTTGTTTTTCTGTGTCAAATTCCTTATCTCAGACGTGAGAGTGGCATAGTCTGGAATGAATCTGGAGCCACAGAAATTCATCATTCCCAAAAGACTTCTTACTTCACTGATGTTTTTAGGAGCTTGGATTTTATAATGTCCTTGAGCTTGTTGGGGCATGGTTTAATGCCTTCCACAGTGAAAATATGTCCTAAAAATTCAATTGATCTCATTCTGAATTGACATTTATTAGGCTTGAGAGTCAGGTTCTTTTCCTTTAGTCTCTGAAGAACTTGCTTTAAGTTTTCATCATGCTCTTGTTTTGTTTTGCCATGGACTAATATGTCATCACTAAAATTTACAACTCCATTTAATCCATTCAGTGATTGTCTTATGGCTTCTTGAAACATTTCTGCTGCACTATTGACTCCAAAGTTTAGTCTTTTGAACCGGTAAAGACCCATGTGTGTTGCAAATGTAGTAATGTATCTGGATTCTTCATCCAATTCTATTTGATTATAACCTTGATTAAGATCAAGTTTGCTGAAGTATGAGGCACCGGCCAGCAATGTTGATAATTCATCGAGCGTTGGCATGTTGTGTCTTTCACGTCGAATGGCAGTGTTGGGTGCCCGCATATCCACACAAACTCTGATTTCATCTGGATTCTTTGGCTTTGGTACAATGACCAGTGGGGATACCCATGGAGTTGCTCCTGTTGCCTTTTCAATCACGCCTAATTCAATTTCTTTGTCAATGTGCTTCTCTAGCTGTTTACGCATGTGAAAGGGTATACGTCTATATCTTTGGGCCACTGGTTGCACTGTATGATCAATGTGGAGTTTGACTTTGTGGTCTTTGAGTTTCCCCAAGCCTTGAAAGATTTCAGGAAAGTCACTTTGGATGTCATCATTCTCAACTTTGTTGACCTTTTGCAGCAGTTGTAGTTCTACACTTGTTTTCCAGCCGATGATTGGTGTTTCTGAAGTTTTAACTACTACAAAGGTAGCAGGTTTGCTTATTGATTTGTGCTCTATGGTAGCTTGAAACTTGCCCAATACCGTTATTGGCTGGCTTGATGAGAAAGGGTAAATTTTGTTGTTGCAGACTTGAAGTTGGGGCTTACTAGGTAAGTCATTGTAGATCTTTTCAGGCAAAATATTCACACTTGCTCCTGAATCAGCAAGGACTTTAGTTTTTCTCTCATTGATGAGGACTTCAAAGATAGGCATGTCCTTACCAATTATGCTTGTCATAAAGACATAGTCATCTTCTGAAGAGGAGTCTTCGTTGATATTGTGTACACGTCGCTTAGTCTTACCCTGCTGGGGGCGTTGTCTTTGCTGCTTGGATTGCATGTTTTTAGACTTGCATACTGTTGCAAAATGATTGGCTTTGCCACAAGAATTGCAGAATTTGTTGAAGGCTGGGCAGTTCTTTTGTCCACCTTCATGAGGCCACTGCCTGCCACAGTTGTTGCATAATTTCAAGTTTTTTTCTAGTGTTGGTTGTGATTTGCGGTTTGCAGCTGGTGTTTTCCATGCACCTGATTGTGGTCTGCTCCTGTGCTGTGTCAACTTCTGAACTGATGAAATTTCTTTTTCAACTTGCTTGGAATGTCTTTGCGTTAGTTCACATGTTCGGGCAAATTGTAGAAAGTCATTGACTGTCATGTTGGGATTGTTAAGTCCCTTTTCCCTCACTTTTTGGGAACGGCAGCCTGTGATCAGTTGCGATTTTCTCCTCTGGGTTGGTGAACTCACATGACGGTGCCATTTGTCGCAATGATGTGTGAAAATCTTCAATCAACTCTGTAGTCTGATGTAGGTGGCGAAACGCATAGCGCTGTATCTCTTTGTTAACTTTAGGATTGAAGTGGCGATTTAATGCTGAAACAAGTTTTTCAAAAGGAGACTCATCTGCACCCGGTTGGGTTTCTGAGTCAGGTAGAGATTCAACAATGTCGTTGAGGTCATTCCCAGCATATGTAAGAAGCAAGGCTTTTTTTCTTGACTCATCAGTTATGTCATAGGCTACAAATAGGTTGTTTGTTAGCCTTGACACCCACTTGGACCATCTGACAGCTACTCCTTCTGATTTTGCATCAAAAGGTGGATATGAAGGAAGCTGAGCAAAAGCCATGCTTTGTGCATCTATTTATATCAATCTAGATCTAGATTAACAAAGATATTTATTTTACTAGGATGCTAGTAAATGTAGGCAAGTTACCAATTGTATAAGCAATGCAGATGGCAAGAAATGGTGCTGCTGAGAAGAGGGATTTAGATTCTAGATCATTGTTTTCAAACTTTTTATCCTCGTCGCCATTGTAATGCAGGAAGACAAACCACCATGTTGATTAAATACCACAACAACCTTTTATTCACCTTTCAAAAACAAGAGCTCAATACACATGTGACATAATCACTGTTGATCTAAACTATGCAAGGGAAGTAAATATGACCGTTCTAGTTGGCTTTACATTATAACTGGTTAATTCCCTTATTACACTAACATTACCAATAATTTACTGTTACAAATAATTTTACCTGATTTTATCGTCAGACTTATTTTTGCACGGTAAAAATTATTTTACTGTTCAAAAATAAGTCTGAAGATAAAATCAGGTAAAACTAAAAGTGTTAATATATTGCAATTGGTAGAATACGAACTGTGAAGCTGGAGATGAAACCTGCATTGTCTTTAAAAAATGCATTGGCATGCCTGCGTTATCATATGTCTTAACTCTTGATCCTTGTGATTGAGTCAATGATTAGCTCTGGTTGTCTAGTATAATGAATTTCATCAGCCATATACATGTATCTCAATCAAAGTGTATGAAAGCAATCAAAAGCATTGGAAGAGTGAGTGATAGTGAACGTTTAAATACAGTCATAGTTGGAAGTAACAACTACAGGCACTGTTCATTGGTTTTTTGCTTGTGTACATTGTAACAAATGTCATTTTGTGGCCTTAAATTAAAGTTTTGAACAAGGAAGGGAAATTAAAAAATCCACATTAATACCTTGACTCCCTTGAATCCATGTATTCAACATGCCTCAATACAATTGTGCTTAATGTCTGATACCAATTATATTTCATTTGATAACAAATTCAAATGTATTGCATGTCACTATAACACTGAAAGTTGTAAGTGCATCTTTCGGTATGGTTAAATTCAATGATTTTTCTACAACTATAAGTTTTCAGTTTAGAGAGATATGAGAAAACCATTAATCCGTTTTTTTTGTTTTTTTTTGTATTGGATGAAAATTCAGAATGCTGCTTACAGGGAATATTAATGCCATTGTAACATTTATACTAAATGTTGAAAATTTTTTCAGATTGCTGCCCACATTAAGTATATTACCGTTTTTTAAATTAAGATTAGCTGAATGTTTGCGAAAATTGTATAGGAATCAACACCTCTCTTCAAACAAAACTACAGAATACGCTGTATCTCTTTTGCAACCAGGTCAAATGAGTTGGTCATCACAATTTTATGAATGACGAAAAAAAAAAAAGATATTAAGAAAAAAATTAAAAGTAGATAAAGTCTTGTTATGCTTTATTTCAAAAACGATATCTTTGCATAGAGGTTTGGTAATTTCCAGGTGGTTGTTTCTTGCTTTTTAGGCTATAATATTATATAAAGCTTAAAAATGCAATGTTGTAAATAGCAACAAGTTAGAATTTTACAAGAGTCACATTTGGACTTATTGCAAGACATAGGTCGTAAATTGGATGATGCAATGTAAATTATTTTTATCGTTTTCCAAACTCGATGTTGTGTACAATACTTTTGTAATTGACATGAAACATACCTTTTCCTTACTCTAAAGTTTGAAATTATATTTTTATTCTGTGAGCTCAAAATAAAAATTCTGAATATTATTTGTTTTTGAAGAAGTGGAACATTTTCTATGTTTTTGCTATGTATTTGTGAATGTTTCAGTGCAATAAAATAAAGTGAATTTAATGTTATTATTTAAAGAAAAACGATTCAAAAAGGTGATAAATTACACACTTTCGTAATTTAGTAATGTATGTGTCCAGTCTGTGCATCATTATTTACGGCCCTACATTTGCAAGTGCAACGCACCAACTTATTCACTCTCACTAATTTATTATTGACCAGAAATTAATGTTATTCCTTCAACTCTATTTGCTGTTTTTTTAGTTGGCAACTCCGACGTGGTGTCCGACGATATCATACGCCTGTTCTATAGGATTCAGAGCTGGCCATTGGGCAAAGACATCAGTAATCAGTATCGTCGTTCGCCAGAATTAGTTTGCTCTCTCTCTCTCTCTCTCTCTCTCTCTCTCTCTCTCTCTCTCTCTGTGTCTCTCTCTCTCTCTCTCTCTCTCTCTCTCTCTCTCTCTTTCTCTCTGTGTCTCTCTCTATCCTTCTCTCTCTCTCTGTCTCACCCCTCCCCCCCCCTCTCCCTCTCTCTTTCTCTCTGTACAGTTACACTTACAGGGCTGCAAGATGATTCCAAGATATTCACTTAAAAACGGAATAACGTTGTGTTGTTCTGTGTAGATCTGCATACTGTGCACTCATTTGAATAGAAACAAGTTAAGTAACTTAGGTTCACATTTTTTGCTCGGCATTAGTAACCATGTAGATACTTGTTAAGTTGTAAACATGATGTACACAAGACTGAGAGCTTTTCTGTGATCTGTTGTAAAACTACCCCATTCCAATAACAATAATAGTGTGTAAAAGTCAATGAATCATTCAGAACCTGGTGCCCTTTTCTTAAGCGCAGCAATCATAAACTTCCACGCATGTCCATCTCTCGTCGATCTTAGTGCATCTGTCACCCGTCCTACATTTAGCCAATTTAGTCCGTCCAAAATCTTTTATCGCTGTTTTTTCCCTGCTGTTTCAACCTTTCACAAGATCAATTTTCTCTTCTCTCATCACATGGTCAAAAAGGTTATCCAGTTTTTACGTATGAATTTTATGGATGATCTTGATGTGTCAGCTTCTCGCAATACTTTATCATACTTTGATTTCTTTGCAGTCCATAAGACTCGCAGCGTTCTCCGTAGGAAGCACATTTTCTTGTCTCCAGTTTCTTTTGTAGCTATTTTGAAATTGTCTATGCTTTTGCATCCACACATCAGACTGGGCACTTTGTGTATATGGAGATGTATGATTTGTTTTTAGGCCTACCGATTTCGTTCTCTGGAAACCCTTTCTTTTGCTTGCGCTATTCTTGAAGCAATTTCAATGTTGTTTGGCTTGATATCAAAGTATCCAAGGGTTTGAACCGATCGATTTGCTTAAATTTATTCCCGTTGCTAAAGTTCTTCATCCGCGGACACTACTGAGTCCTTTGTTTCGACCGACGGCCATTACTTTGTGCTGTTCAGTTCCAACGCTCTCTCTCTCTCTCTCTCTCTCTCTCTCTCTCTCTCTCTCTCTCTCTCTCTCTCTCTCTCTCTCTCTCTCTCTCTCTCTCTCTCACTCACTCACTCACTCACTCTCTCTCTCACTCACTCACTCTCTCTCTCTCTCTGTCTCTCCCTCTGTCTGTCTGTCTGTCTCTCTCTCTCTCTCTCTCTCTCTCTCTCTCTCTCTCTCTCTCTCTCTCTCTCTCTCTCTCTCTCTCTGTATTTTCTTCTTCAACAGCGTTTAAAATTATCTTTGCAAACTCTCTCTGAACTTTCTTCTTCAACAACGTCTAAAATTATCGGTGCAAGTCTTCCTTATTTTCTGAAATTAATACAGTGCCATCAGCATATCTCAAGTTGTTTAGTTCTGCCCTGTTTCTTTGAATCTTGGGTATCCTTCTAGGTTTCGCATAATTATTCCAGTTTATAGAAAGAAAAGGTCTGGGGAAAGTATACATCCTTAACTAACCCCACGCTTTATCTTATTTTAAATGAGCTGATTCTCCATTAACTCGCATTGCTGCTGTCTGTTCCCAGTAGATGTTTTTGATCAATCGTAGATCTGCTCCACCTATCTTCAACTGTGTTAAACTTAAATGTATGATTATCTCATGTCGAATTCCTGGGTCACAGTTGGTGTAGTCAATGAAGCGCAGGTATTTCTCTTTTTGTACTTTCAGAGCTCGTTCAATAATAGTACATGTATACATGTTGTTCCGAGGATGTAGACAGCGTTTGATTAAATCAGGCAAAGCTACAGTCCCAGACCGTATATCCGTAGAACTTTTAGGAACACGTGAAAACTATAAAATTGATAAGACCGCAACATTACTCAACGAAATCTATGACACAGGGCAGATTACACTAGACATTTCCAAGTCTATTGATTTTTAGCTCTGCCAAAGAGACCTGGGGTAACAGAGTGTGAATTACCTATATATAAAAAGATAAGTCTTACGAGTCGTATCACCAATATGCTTTGAAGAATCATCTTGACGCGAGTCAGAAACAAAATCAAACCAGAAATAGCAGATGAACACAATTCAATGCCGTCTACATCATTCGAACAAATAATAATAATAACAACAACAACAACAACAACAACAACAACAACAACAACAACAACAACAACAACAACAACAACAACAACAATACCGGTAATTGAACAAAAAAATAATAAAATAATAAAATAATAATAATAATAATAATAATAATAATAATAATAATAATAATAATAATAATAATAATAATAATAATAATAAGGATGATGATAACAACGACTATAACAACTACTACTATTACTTCTCTCCCTGTTCTTCTCCTTCTTCTCCCCCTCCCTCTTAAATTAAAACTACTACCACTATAAGCACTAGTACTTCTACTACTTCTACTACTACTACTACTACTACTACTACTACTACTACTGCTGCTGCTGCTGCTGCTGCTACTACTACTACTACTGCTACTACTACTACTACTACTACTACTACTACTACTACTACTACTACTACTGCTGCTGCTACTACTACTGACCACTAGGTCTAATTCAACCATTATGCGTTACGCAGTCAGAATTGAATTCAATACTCGCAAAACTAGGGCGTCATTTTTATCAGAAGATGTCAGTTTTGCAAAGTATTGAAGTTAAATTATAAATGTTTAACGGTATATCTGTTTTGTTGTTGTTTTTTTTTTTGTTGTTTTGTTGTTTTTTTTTCATATTAACTTGTAAGTCATAAAATACATGTAGTTGCTGTCAAAATCGCAGAGAAAATTTAAAAACTGTAGACAATGGTTCTTTTTTTCTTTTTTGCTAAGGTGTGAGTGCGTGAGCTGTGGCTGCCTTATTCAAGTAGTTATAATTAAAGATAGGCCTACACGTGTATTTAAAGATGCATTATCTTTGATTCTAGCGCCTGAGTCTTTCCATGGCTTGAGAAATCACTAATCAGTCCTTGGTGAATAAGAAGTGGGTCCCTTTCCCTCTTGTAGCGAAATCCACTTCGTTGATTGGTCCCTCCCGACATGCAGCACGCCCTAAATATGAACCGTTTTTGTTTTTTTTTGTCAGCTTCAACTGAGCCAATTTAATGTGAGGAAACTAAGGGAAACTACTCTTGGATTCTAGTCCTTAACCACCATTCTTGTTGCGTTTCTAACCCGTGCGAGACACAAACAACTAAATGCCTTTATTCTCTTCACAGCGCATCAATAGATCTGGTACAACATGACTGAGTCTGATTATAGTTGTGAGAATCTTAACAGCCATTAGAAGTAATTTTAAATTTAGCTACATGCGTACATGAAATTGATTCAGATCTAGATCTAGATCTATAGATAATGTCAAGGATTATCAGAACATCCTAAAATCTTTGATACCAAGTAACGTTAGGTGATAAAAGCACGGACTTGGTGAACTTATAATTAGTGATCCCATGTTTTTACAATTAGAATTTACATGACTACGTTTATTTATATTTTAAAGTAAAGAGAAAAAGTCAAGCTTTGTTTTGCGTCAATCAAAACTATAGAAAACATTAATTAACATTATGTTGCAAACTATAAAGGCCAGTGATATATATATATATATATATATATATATATATAGCCTTTTGCCTGCTCTGAGATTGAGCTTACAGTTACACCATGAAATGCTACCAGAATATGAATATGATATATTGTAGGCTATACTTTCAAAGCCTTTACATCAGGATATTTGCTTTTAATAAATTTAAATTGGTTAACTTCATTAGCTAAGGGCCGTAAATTGGATAAAATTAAGGAATCTTGAGTGTTTAACTCAACCCCACCAAAGTAATTCCAGCTCAGGTAAAGCCCTGACCCTAAGAGAAGGGACGTTTACAACTATGTACAAAGAATAGATATATATTTTATTTAAAAATATTTTACAATCAAACAAAACAAGATAGAATTATGAAATAAATGGTAAAAAAAAACCAGAGGCCTTGAATTTTTAATTAAACAAGGTTTTAAGACAGTGAACCAGTTTTCTTAGACTTCTCCTTCACTTCAATGTGACTCCACCACCATTTCACTTTTCAGTTTTTTCACCATCAACATCCCACTTCACTACCATCTCAACATCACCATCTGACTCTATCTCAAATGGGAAATGGTCATTATTTTCATGCTGATTGTAGGGAAAAACCACGCAGATAACCAAAAGAAAGGGTTTCTGCAGCATCCCTAATATGATTCAAGTAATCATCCTAATTAAAGTTTAGATCAAACCTAGGCCTGGAAATCGCCAAAAATCGCAGTAGAAACGGTCAATTTTGAAGCACGTTTTTAGATCTAAATTTGGTCCGGAAACGAAACTATAATAACCAAAACAAAGTCTAAAGTCTCTTCTAAATGTAAATGAGGTTTGTATGAGATTTCTGGTAGTTTTAAGGAAAGAAAGTAGACACCCAGAAAGTGAAAGTGAACGGGCGATATAGGTACACAATGTAGTGGTCCATACGGACGACAGCATATAGTATAGGTAGGGTTGAGTTAAGCCCAAATTTTTGTTTCTTGGACACAAGTTCAAATCCACTGATTTGTATTTCACTGTTCTCTCAGATCTTTCAAGAGATGAGAGCCCCATGAGAGACCAGCTCTAATTTTTCTGACATTCATATGAAACTATGGATCTTCTTGCTAAGCCTATGAGAGACACGAATGTGGCAGCGCTTTCCTTCCAGTCTGAAATTGAGTTGGACATTTCAAGCTCTATAACAGAGAAAAGAAGAGATGAAACATCTGATAAAGGTCTTCCCAATAATGTTGAAAACCTGCATAGGTTAGTGACTTACCATCAGAATGAGACTGAGAGCAAAAGTCCAGAGTTTAGAAGTATAGGGGAGGAAGCAGAGCATATGCAGACTTTGCTTCAGGATGTTTTTCTGGACATAAAGATGCTGAGTAGAGAGGTAGCTAAATTAGGCAGGATGATAAAAACTTCACAAGTCAAGGATGATTCTAGAGTAAAAAAGTTTGCCTGTGAGCTTCAACTTCTGAAACCTCATGTTGCACAGTCAAATGCAGAAGTTCACGACATGATTTTAAAAGTTAAAAATCTACTTTACTTTATGGATTCAATTCCGGGCTCAAGCTCGGCAGACACAAATGGGGACCAAGGTGAAGCAAAAATTGACACCGAGCAAATAGTATGGGGTAAGTGAACTGCCAAGTATCTCAAGTTTTTTTTTCTTCTAAATATAAAAGCAACCCTATCAAGTCTTAGTCTTTTCAAAATCTTTCTTTTACTTGAATATTTCATCGTTAAAGTTATTTTTTAAAGTTTTTACTTTTAGTTAGCCCTCCTTACTCAACTGAATGAGAAATAACTTCCCGCTCTTGAATCTTTTTATTTAATCAGAAATGAAGTGAGAAATAAAATGAACCCATCTGAAGGAGAAACCAAAATGGCTCATAACTCATATCAATTCTTTTTTTTCCCTTACAGTGCACAACTGCTACTCAAAATCAGGGCATTTATTATTTTTATTTTTTTTTTTAATTTTATAAAGAAAATTAAACATAAAAAAAATCTATAAAATCAAAAAATATTTCAATTTAGAATAATGGACGCTTTGACAATGTTCAAAGTGTTTTTAAGTTTAACTGAAAGTATTCATCATCCTTTCCACATGTCTCTTGAAGTCAAGCCATGCTTGCCGTGGAGAGAAAGACAAAACACCCCTGCTTATTGAATTTATGTATGACAATAACAAAGAAAAACAAGTCAAAGTTATCACTTCAGGCGCTAAAAAAGTAATTCGGATGTTGTAATCAAATCCATAAATCCTTCACAAAATTAAAAATGACTTACTCATAGTGATAATAAATGCTAGCTACATCCTCTCTTACAGCTTTTCACATTCATGATAGCTTCAATTATTTTGCAACTACAAAAACTGCTTTTGCTTCTCCTTTTCCTTCGATTACTACTAATGTTGTGGTAACGGTACTTCAACGTCATCTACTACTACAACTACTACTACTACTAATGCTACATATTGTTATTATTCTTCATAGATTTTTGTGCTATCAAACTTTCTTTTTAAAGAGCTGTGTGGAGATTTAGCTTATATAATGTCATGCTCTCTGAGTCTCTACAATTGGTGTTGAAGCACTTTAAGGTGACACTATTTTGATCATTTTTCTCTTAAGTTTAAGCCTATTTCTAATTACTGCTAAGTACTGCCTAAATTTCAAACCCTGTAATGCTAATTTTCTCTTATAATTTGCAGGAGTCAGCCTCCCTCAAATCTAATTTAGAAATATAAATTTGCAATAACTTAGAGGAATATTGTTGTCCTTTGTTCTAGTTGTTGTTGTATCTGAAAGCACATGTTAATGTTTTCATAAATTGTGTTGGTTACCAATAGTATAATTGGTCAGATTGACATCTTCCCATTTAAGCAAGAAATCACTCAGGGTGGTTTAATAAATAGCTTGGTTGTGAAACTCTCTTTTTAGATTGCACAACAACAATTTGATACATATGTAGGCTTGCTCTCTCTGAATTGCAACTGTACGGTTGCTGTTGCAACCATAAATGGAGACTTGGAATTCCTACAAATAAAAGCCTTTTTTTAATCAGTTTTTCTCAAGCCAAAGTCTATTTCTATTTTCCACTGGGCACTACCTTAATATGAAGTTTTTATTTATGGTACTTAACCTGGGAAAAACTACAGTAGTTCACCTGCAAAATTTCACAAGAGTTCATTTGTCACTCTACAACTCAAAACAATTTCTAAGGCAGGTAAGGCAACAGATGTAGTGTGTAACACTGTGTATGTGTATATCTTTTATTTTTAAAAAATTTAAATCGGTCTACAATGAGGCTGTATCTTTTCATTTTTTGTGAACCTGCATAAGTAGCAGGTAATTATGCAGTTTTTTTTTAAGTTTTTAGCTTCAAGGATAAGAAAGATATGAAGAAGTAAACTATTCATATGCATTTTTTTGGACCCTGGTTTGCAGATTTGCATATTATCACCATGATCTATGTCTCTCTTCTTAAAAGAATATTACTGAGCAGTCTTTTATAATGCCGTTAGTATTAATCTGATGTGATTTTCAATAAAATCAGATATTTTTACGCTTTATTTGATGTTTCCAGCTTCACGGAGAGCAGAATTATGAATTAAATAAACTATCAACTATGATTTGTTGATCATCAGCATTCGCTATGATTCACTTCTATGAAAAATATTTTCTGCTCTGTTTCTCATGCAAGCATAATTATTGAATTCATGTGTTGTTGCAATAACAGCCAATAATTTTGCAGTTTATTTGAAGTTCCTAGCTTTCCTGGTAGCGAAGTGATGAGCAAGTAAATATTATTCACTATGACATCTACATTAGTTTACCCACTGGCATAGTCAGGGGCGTGGCATCTGGGCAGTCTGTTGAAACACTAATCTAAACTGATGAATCAGAGCATCAGTCAAATAAGGTATTAGCCTCCAACATAGTGGTCCTTATTGGCTTATTTTGTGACATCTACATGTTACTTTTCCCACTGGCTGAGTCAGGGGCGGGGCACTTGGCCCTTCTGTTAAAACAATATTCTTAACAGACGATTCAGAGCGTCAGCGAAATAAGATATAAGCCTCAGACATAGTGGTCCCAATTGGCTTAATTACATTTTGTGTCGTCCTACACTCTGTTACTCTTTAAGAGCACTTTGTATCTCCTCAAAAAACTTACGTAATAAACCCATTCAAGGGAGGGGCCAAAAATTGACATGACAACCGATACATTTTTGTTCATTTGAGATTTGCTGCTGCTGTCAGCTTCAGATTCAGATTTACATGTACTCTCGGTGAGGTGCAAAGTAGTATGGGCCATGTGTTAGCATCAACTGCATCAGCTTCTCACCTTGAGGCGGTGCCTTGGTTTTGTACAGTTGTAGTTTGGAATCCACGTATCAGCATGAGAAGTTTAGTTTTTTTAATCGATGACATAAAAAAAAACAAGTGTATTTTATAATTTGTTGCAGACCATTCTATTTTGTTTCTAAATATACTATCACTAAAACTTAATGAAGAAGATTTAGAACAGAAAAATGATGCAATTTTTTGGCTGATGTGTCTGCTTACTAAATTTCTCCTCCCCCTTCCCCTTCCAAAAAATGGGGTATTGGTGAACTTTAGGGGGTCTTTGGTTTTTGAGTATCTGTGAAAATAGGGATATGAGAAGAGAGTTTGTTCCTTTGATGCTTGTTGGTTCAGTGACTTTTGTATTAGATGAAAGACGCTCAGGAAATTGACTTGATGGGCCGTCCTGATTGGTTCAAGAACTTTTTTTTTTCTGTGGATCATAATTGACGTGAAATAGCACATGGTGGTTGGATTAGTCATTGTTCAAAGCTTGAAATATACTAGCAAAGTAGGGGAAATAGCGATTAGATTCATCTATAAAATTCGTCTCATTATTTTTCTTCTCGACACTATTTTATGTGTATCATTTACCCAAATTCTTATTATATGCCTTGAATGAATTTTTTTTTTTTTAAAGAAAAAAAAAACATGAGCACAAGGGGTAAACAGTAACGTTTTAGAAAATGTATATTTTTATAGGTGTCTATAAATTTTGGAGTGTAAAAACATCAAATTAACTCCTAGATATTTGATTTTCACACAACTGGACCTGTTCATGCACCAAGCACACGCTCTGGCAACTGTTACTGGCTAGGTACCCTCGCCCTAGCAAATCAGTTAGCTGTGAGCCGATCTTTAAGAGTTAAAGTTATTGCAGTGGTCTGCCTCCTCTAAATCTACTACTGTTGTTGCTATTGCTGGTCATATTGCTGATGCTTTTACCCCTGTACTTATTTGCTACTAGCAGTACCGCTACCATCACCTGTTGCATGAACATTAATTTCAAACTGCATTTTATTGTTTACTTCGTTTTTTTCTGTATGCCCACTTCAAGTTCATAAATTTTAAATTGTCTGCTCTATTTTATTTGTCTTATAAATGTAACATCTGGGTGAGGAGGTGTGTTAACTTTAATTTGTTGACATTTACTTTGTATCAAACAACGCTTTTTTTCCTCTTTCATACAGAGAACTATGGTTTAAACAGTGACTCCCTTGCATACTATGCAGGTCAAGTTAAATTGGAAGACAACTTGAACATTTCTTCATTCATCAATACAATTCAAGAGACTGGAGAAAATGAGGAAGAAGCCGATGATGCATCTAAAATGATGAATTCAGAACTGGAAACAGAAATCAGCAGCGAACCTTCTAGCAGGAGCCCTTTCCTCAATCAAAGTTTCACTGATTTCAGCTATATTGCATGGCCTAAAGGAATGTCCTGTGGCGGTGTTTTAGAAGATGTAAGCCTCCAAACATTGAGTCAAAAAAAAATTTTGTATACATGTCCTTTCTGTGGTATTCAGACAAAAGACTGCAATCGCCATATAGAACAAAAGCATTCAGGCGTAAAAGAGTTTCGGTGTGGAGAATGCAAAACAATATTTGGTGATTTTGAAGCTTTGTGGCATCACTTAGTATTTAGCAAGCAAGGAACCAAGGAACTAATCAAACTTGAAGAAAATGGATCTAGAAAATCAGGAGAAATCAGGAAATATGGACAATTAGTTGAGTGCGATATATGTGGGCAAGAATGCATGGGTCAAGCTAATCTGAAAAAGCACTTTGCATGTACACACCCAGACAAAAAGCCTTTTGGTTGCCATGTTTGTGGCAAAAGATTCCTTTCTAAAGTTGGTTCTCAAATATGCAATCATTTAGAAAGAGTCCGAAAAAAGCATATTTGTAGAACTTGTGGTATAACCTTCTGCAGTGAAGATGAACTTAGGCTTCACAATGAGCAGCCTCACATTTTACCTACGCCAAAGATTCCCTGTTTCATTTGCGATGAAAAGTTCTTGCATCATAAAGACCTTTATAGCCATATAAAGTCTATACATGCTGGTGACATCTTGAAATGTCGTATTTGTGAAAGACATTTTGACGAACCACTATCCCTCAGAAAACATTTAATGAAGCATAATAATAGTCCAACATGTGAAATCTGTGGAAAAAGATACATGGAGTCTCGCAGTCTTAAATTACACATGAGAATTCATCAAGAACAGGTTTCATGCCATCTTTGTGGGAGAATTTTTAGCTGTGCTAGCACTTTGAAAGAACACATGAATTCACACATCGGTGAGAAACCTTATAATTGTGACCTGTGCCATGAAAAATTCTGTTCCAGCATTGCTGTAGAAAGTCATAAAGCCCGTTGGCACAGTAAAAACCAAAGATCAAACAAATGTCTTATATGTGGCAAAGTGTTTAGAGGTTCTTTTGCCAGGAACTCTCATCATTTACAAGCACACAGTGAGGAGGAGCGAACTTTGCACAATGTTGTTGTGCCAATGTTTACTTGTAATGTTTGTGGAAAAACGGTCAGAATTGAGTACAAGTTAAAGCATCTGGAAAAACATAAAAGTAAAGCTGAAAAATTGTTTGTTTGTGAAATCTGTGGGGAAGGGTATTCTTCATATTTAAAATTGGGGTTGCATTTGATAAAACACAAGCTTGAAAAAGGTGATGAAGAACTGACAAAGAAAGAGCAAATTTATTTAGAAAAACATTCACATTCACGTTTGGCCTCTAAGTCTAAGGAAACATTTGCATCTATGTGTCATATCTGTGGCAAAAGCTTTAGATCTAAAAGCTATTTTTCTATGCACCAAGCATTACACTCAAAACATTTTCGGTTTGAGTGTGAAGTGTGTGGAAAGAAATTTCCGTGGAAGTCTTATTTGAACACACATAAGATGATGCATCTAAAGAACAAACCTTTTGCTTGTCCTGAATGCGGTAGAAAATTTGCTACACAATCAAGTATGCAGTGCCACATTAAAGTGCAACATCACAAACAGAGGCGGTTTAAATGTAATGTTTGTTTAAAGGCTTTTACCACTAAGGACTGTTTGAAAGTTCATAAAAGAAGACACACTGGAGAAAAACCGTACACCTGTAACTTATGTGGACGTTCATTTGCAGACCGAAGCACTTTCCACAAACATAAAGCATGTCATGCTAAGAGAAAATTAAAGGATATGACCAGTGTTGGTTAGAGACCTGCCAAATGTATTTGATATCTGGATAAAGACAGCATACATCTGCCCAACTTCCGGAGATTTATTTTTGATTTTCAATTTATCACGAGCATGCCTATTGCGTAAGGTCATTTTTATTGAGATTTCTATTAGATGGGACGGACAAGACTAAGAGTATTCCATTTTTGAAGGTTTTGATTTGTGTGTTCCAATAAAAGGCTCTTTGTATTGACAGTAAATAAGCATTTGAAAACATTGCAAGCAGTATCAAGATCAAGATTCTTCTAGTTTCTCTAAAACTTCTTTCACAAGAGACCATTATGAGAGACATTTAGCTTTTTCTTTTATGTAGCTGAAGTATCATGACCAGGCTTTTTCAGTTTTGACAGGTCTTTCTCATGTAAGAATAGTGATAAGCCAGACTTGTTAAAGCAAAATAAATCTTCCCATACCATTTCCTTGACTAACACATTTATATCCAATGATTTCAAAAAAACAAGAACAGGAACTGAAAGTTGGACATCCAAGGTGTAATACATGTAGCCATTTAGATCTCACCTTGAAAAGCTTCATTGACTTAAGAAGTAAGGAAACAAAGTTAAAAATCAGAAGCAAGTTCACCGATTTTAAAGAGATAAAATGTACTAATTTACTGTCACCCAGTTTTTCTTACTTTCAGCAGGCTTACTGTTTTTATTGGAAAAAAAATTAGAAGAAAATAATCATGCAAATAAAAATAAAAAAGAAAAGTATGAAAATCAGGATGGAAATTAATAAGAGACTTGGTTGGTTAATTGAGTATGAATGTTTCCTGTAATCAGGTGATACAGAAAAAAAATAATGGCCACATGATTGATATGTATACGTGAATTACCATGTATTGGAAACATTGTGCATCAATTTTCAGGAATCCAGTCCATATCATGGAACTGTTAAACATCTTTTCTTTTTTAGCTTTTAAGTTTACATCAGAATCTATGTGACGAAATTTGGACAAAATTCTAAGTTTGAATGAAACTAAGCCAGGAATAGCATCACTGTTTATAGAAGAAACCTCAAGTAGGCCTAGTCCAATCCTTAGAATTTTGTAATATAATACTGTGACACTGATTCTACTAAATCATTAAGTCTTTCATAGAGTCAAATACAATTCGGTGAGATGCACAGAAATGTCTCAATTTGACTGCCTCCTGTCTGTTAAGTATTAATGAATTTGATAGAAGCAGTATTCTCAACAAAGTAAAAAACTATATATGAAATTTCTTACAATAAGGTTCACTTAATCATCTTACTCTTAAGTTAAATTGTGACAGTGAATCTGTCAGAAACTGTCAGTCTCAGCAAGGGTCTTAATGAAGACAAAAGATGCAGTATGAAGTGTGTTCTATTTCCTAGACCACAAGGTAGACTGAGGCTTTCAATTGTTTTGCTCATTATTTAGTTTAGATGAAGCAAAATTTACTCATGGCATAAGGATTTTTTTTTTATTTTTCACCACCCTTAAGACAGTTCGCAAGTCTCAATGTAAAAAATACCCAGACTGTGGTCACCTATTTCAGTACAGATTAGTATTAACTAGGCGACCTGTTGTATTTCACAGCAATATGTGACATAAGGGAGGGCTTTTTACAACAAATTTTGAAGATTATTCTAATTAATGCTCTTGTTGGTTGTAAGAAATACCCATGGCTTTACTAATACATGTACCGGTATGTACTATATAACAGATCTATATTTTTGTTATGTTTTCAACTGCGTCAGACAAAAAAATGTTTATATAATGTTTCAATGTCTTAACCACTATTTTCGACCATTTGGGCAACAATATGAGCTATTATATTTATATTAAAGATCAAAGAAAAGGCAGTATGTGTAGTGGAATTAACAAAAAAAAGTTAAAGGCTATTTTGATAACACATCAAATTCAAGTTAAAATGATATTGCTCAAGATGATTGGTGGCTGGTTTTAAAGAAGATTGAAATCTAGACAAAAGACTCCCATTCTCATTAGTTTTATAGTAATCTATCCTAGACAAGATTTTCAACTGCAGTAAATATACCCTTATCCCCACTTTGACAAATTTGTAAATTGTAATCTGAACTTTCTATTACTTAGAGATTTTTAATATTATATTTTTTTGCACTCGATTGTGACAGATGCTTGAAAATGTGCACAAAATTTTTTATTGCAATTTTATACTTGATCAGGATAAATTTAAAAAATATATGTATTCTGGTACTCTTGCAACAATTTTTTTAAATCTAGACAAGAGCTTGGAATATGTTGAGTTCCTTAAGATAAATTGAGCCTTAGGATCTAGATTTTTTAACAATAACAGGATTTTTAATCGTTCATAAATTGCATGCTCAATTACGACAAATGTTTCAACTTAAATTTGAGCCTTTTTTATTTGCTTTTATTTTTTATCACACGATCACAATAAATTTTTTGGTTTGTTTTGGTTGAAGCCATAGAAATGAATCAAAATTGTTTGGGTTTATTTAAACAAATGAAGAATTAGCAAAAATATTGCAACTACATTCGTATACATTGTGCCTTATGAGGCTCATCTAAAATAGTGATAAATGCAAGCTGGGATAACAAGATCATTTTAACCTTCACATATGAGCATGTAAGAAAGAGCAGGCCCATAAAGAAATTGGAAGAATGAACAGATTTAGAGAAGGATAAAGCCATTCGTGAGAAAAAAGCTAATAATGGAGGAAAGTAGTTATCTATCATTCTTGGTGCTTAAATATTTAACAAGACTAAGGAATAAGTGAGGTTTGCAGATCTATGTTTGTTATTATAGGGATTAATGTGTAATAACAATATTCTAGATTCATGTATTCTATATTATAACTAGTATTGAGAATAGTACATGTGTTACTTTTTCAGGGACTTTATTGTGAAGAATAAGGAAGAAATTCAAAATATTTCAGCAAACAGAATAGTATACAAGTCAATGTAAACAGTATGGGAAACAGATCTACAATCGAAACATGCAGGAGATTCAGGGTCAAAGTCATACCCATCAATCCTCACATTTGACATGGCGTGTTGTATAAATTACCTCTATAAATAGAGTGTGCATCTTGTGGGTGCATTGAAGTACTTTGCATGTCTTTATTTGGGGAGACATTGATTCTTGATCTGAAAATGAAATCACCTTTGCTTTTTTTTATAAGATTATTTAATAGATCTGTTTAGTTTTAGATTTGGTTTGCATATTGGTGTGCAAATATTTTTGTTATGCATTTTTTCCACTCAAAATGACAATTATGCATTGATGCGTTTTTGATGTTATATTTTTTGTACTCCAGTAATGTAAACATGTGATTTTTCCCCATCACACATCAAATTCTGGTACATGTACTTTTTTGGTATCTCTATGATGGAAATAGCGTTGTTATAAAATTTACTTTATCTTTTTCAATATTTTGTCAAGCATTGTATTTATTAATCGAATTGCATAATTGTTTTTTTTTCTATTGGGGTACAGCTTGTTGATAAAAGTACTTTGTTTTTATTGTATTAAATAAATTGACACCTATTTAAGGCGTTTGACACTTTTTTAAATATAGAGATAGATCATAATTTTTGTGAGCAATTTGGTACCATCATCATCAAAATTGGTTGAAAAATGAAGATTTTATGAAACTTTGGATTTGCTTTAGAAAAAGTTACAATTGTGACTATCAGGGAAGAATGTGCAAAATTGTGCCACAATCCATTTTTGTGTGCCTAGAATTTGAAAACAATGTACTTGTATATACTGAGGCGTTAAAAAGAATAGGGCTGATCTGTATAAAATCACCTTCTGCGAAGAGCCTTTATATGGGCTTTGGTATGTCTATAAACGGCTACTGCAGAGAGCCTGTCAGCTGTGGTCTGAAAATATTTGCCATCTGCAGAGAGCCTAAATGTCGGCTTTTGTCCCATTACAGCCATGTCCTGCGGGGCGCCTATATTATCAGCTTTGGTCTGAAAAGGGTCACCTCCTGCGGAGAACCTATATATCAGCTTTCCTGTGGAGGGCCTATAAATCAGCTTTGGCGTCTTCTAAACCACTTCCTGTGTAGAACTTAAATGTCGGCTTTGGCCTCTTCTAAACCGCCTCCTGGGAGAGCCTATTTAATCGGCTTTTGATTCACCACAGCCGTTTTCTGCAGAAAGCTTATACATGTATATCAGTTTTGTCTGAAAATAGTCACTTTTTGCAGGGAGCTTAAATACATGTATCGGTGTGACCTGCTCATAACCACCTCCTGTGGAAAGCCTATATTGGCTTTGGACTTTCATCAAATTAGTTAAATTTATTATTTATTTAAGCAATGTTTAGTTCAATCCTAAGATTAAAGAAGAGATAAAAACTAATGTTGGAAGGACTTTACTCATTAAGATCTACATCTATCTCTTTATCTATCTGTCTTAACCATGAACAGCGGATTCATTAGCCATGGCTTGGGCTGGGGGAGGGGTGTTCACAGTCGAGCTACAGCTTCTGGTCTCAAGGGGAACTGGGTATGTGCATTTTGACATTCTAGAGCTTAAAGCTGTGGTGATGGGGCTTAAAATCCTTTGTAGCCATGAAAGAAGTCTTTTACGACGTAACAGCAGCCAATGTAGCGCGGATTTTAGGGCAAAACCATTCTATTGAGTGGGCGCTGTTAATGGAAATAGCGGTCATAAAAACTGCCAATAAATATGTGATAATTTAATAATTAAATGTCTCAGTAGAGCTCCTTGTGAAGACTTGCAAAGGACAAAATGAAAAAAAAGAACAACGTCAAAACAAAAAGAGGTTCACCTATAACATAAGGCAATACACTGCTACTGAAAACTACTACTACTGCTGCCGTTGCTACTACTACTACTACTACTACTACTACTACTACTACTACTACTACTACTACTACTACTACTACTACTTCTACTACTACTATTACGACTACTACTACTACTACTACTACTACTACAACTACTACTACTACTACTACTACTACTACTACTACTACTACTACTACTACTACTACTACTACTACTACTACTACTACTACTACTACTACTACTACTACTACTACTACTACTACTACTACTACTACTACTACTACTACTACTACTACCACTATCACTGCTGCTGCTGCCGCCTATGCTGTTGTTGCCACAGTATGATAATATAGCCATGTTTCGCAGATTAAGTTACGTACCGTAAGGATGAGTCATAACGTAACAAACACGTGGTTTCCCTAGTGACGTGTGCAAATCGGCCTGCGTTGTTTACATCCGAAGCCGTAAGCGAGCGTTAGGCCTGGTCGGTCTGGTCAGCTGTTTAGACCAGTGAAATCTGCTGCTGCTGCTGGTATAACTGTCTCGGATCATGTGATGTAACTGTGTAAGCATTCAGTGGAGCAGTGGAAACATACTCTCCATAACGCGCTTGCACCTGGTCCAGGCTAGTACTCAGTACCGGTAGCACTAGAGCATCGCTGGCTGTCATCATGTAACAATTGCATAACATTTACGTTCATGTTTGCGAAAAGCGATTCTGCTACGTACCGCTGGGTGGGAGGAGTTTATACAAATGATGTCGGTCAGTCTAAAAATATTATGTCGTAGTCTAGCTTAAGACGGTTATTTTTTTTTCTCCTGTCATTTTTACTTTGATGTAGTACTAATGAAACTTGCTGAATTCTTCCTTCCCAGCCAGGGCTTTTATAAACTGATTTAGTGAAGATACTTTTTTTTCTGCTTTTAGCTTAGACGCTTTGTTTTCCAGCATTAAAAAAAATATTTTCTGACAAATAATCCCATTTCTTTTCAATACTTCATATACACACAATTTGAATGGATATGGTTTTATGTATTTTCTTTTTCAATTTGTTTTCTCCATTTTTATAATAATTCTGATCATGATATCATGGTTAGAGATCACAAAAGGCGGAGATGCAAAGACCTGAACTTAAAGACCACGAAGAGAAACTGGAAGAGATATTTCCGAGTCTTAAGCTAGAGATAGTCATGGACAGGTAAGAAAAAGACCTGAAACACTGGAGCATTGATTTGCACAAGAACAACATGGATCATGAACTGGAGATTAAAAAAAGGGGAGGGTGTTAAAAACATGTTGTAATAAGTCCTGTCGTATTATATTTCGAGATTACAGAGGCAAAGCCGCAAAGACCAGTCCAAGAAGAATAGCTGGAAGAGAGCCTAGGCCTGTAAAGCTAAAGATCTCCATGCTCAGGAGACAAGATAAGAGAAAGGAAAGATCAGGAGGACTGAAAAATTGAGTCATTCAAGAACTACATGGACCAGGAACACTGATGAGTCGTAATATGGCAAAACACATCCTAGAATGTGTCTGTGGATGAGTGAAAAAAAATATCGTTCCCTTATGCAAAAATTTCTCCTTAAAAATGATTGATAATCTTGAACGGGAGAGAGGATTCCTCCATTCTCCCTAATTAATAAGAGGTTTAATCGTAGGTCAAGGACTACTATATTGACAGGACGTGCAGAGTCAGATTCCTGACTCCGCTAGCGGAGGCGGTTCATTTTTTAGATCTGGTGCTCATAATTTGGGTATGTTTACCTCCCACGATATAAAAAAGCATGGTAAAATACAATGGGATTGATTTCTCATCATTTGGTTTTGGCAAAATAGTGAAACCGTGACATATCTCTTTTACAAAGTCAAATGTGCAGGCATGTGCCACTGTAAGGGCACCCCGAGACACTTCGTCAATGAAGCTTTTTGCTCCATCACCAAGGAGAGGCTCATCCTCGGGAAATGAGAGGTCATCCTTGCATTTTATTTCCAACCAACCCGCAACATATGCACTGATCAGAGTTTGTTTTTTGAAATGTTTTACCTAACACCGTGTCAACATCTGTCGCTGAAATCACTGCCTGAAGTTTTCTTTTGCTTGGTAGTACCAACACGTCACGCAACTAGTCATAATTCCAATGAGGAAAGGATTCAATAGCAAAACAGTAATCCTGCAGTGTAAAAGTCTTATTGCAGAAAAGCCGAAGCTGTCTTGTAAGAAAATGGAGCCTCTTGGCCTTGACAGGAGACTGCTCATCATTCTTCACTAGTTCAAGGGAGTTTGTTACTTTGTTCGACAACTTCATCAACAGGATGAATGTGACTCATGACTGAATGCACAACCTCAAAGAATTGAGAATAGAATGACAGCCCATTGTTTGGACTGAGAAGTTTACCCACTGGAACACTGATCCCATTCTTAAAGGCACTAAGAGTCAGAGGGGAACACAAAGTTGACTTGTTATGAACAACAACTGACACAGAGCATTGACTGTAATCTGTTTCCATGACCATACACACAAGCTTGTCCTGTGAGCGAGATGTTATGAGATTGAGATCTTTGTATTTCTTATGTAGGTCGTTCTCAGGAGTGAACTCGTGAAGAGAAGTGATTTTGTCCTTTTTCAAGAAATATTTGAGTTGCTGGTCCTCAGTTTTTGGTTGGCGAGGTGGTGACCTCGGGGAGGGCAAACACGATGCTGGCACATTAAAAACACTTGGTGGATTCACTGGCCTGGTGTGACCACCTGGAATCTTTACCATTTCAGTATCCGATGGCCAATGTTTTTGACAAATGAAGAATGTCGGATCAAAGCCTGCACGTGGTGGGAGAACGCTTAGCCATTTCTGCTTCTCCAGTTCGTCTCTTGGTAGTCGAAACACACGACATTTGTTCGTCTCATCATAATTTCCTTTACAGTTCACAACACCACACTTGTTCGGCACGATGCTAGAGCAAAGGTCTGTAATGTTGACAACGAAAACGTTTCAAATATCCAGTGGAATCGCGTGAAACAAAACAAGAATGGATAGATCTAGCAAATCAACAACACTCTTCGCTTTCAAATTTACCAGCACTGACTTAGCACCACTACCGGTGGAATGTAAACACGCTTCCGCCTCAAAAATAGTGCGCTATTTGAAACAATAAAAAACCCAATGTTTTTCTCTGCATTAACAACAGATGATTGGTGATCGTACTTCATCTAATTTGAAATACACAATATGTATAAATGATCTTTAGTATCAACCGATTCGACCAATCTGTAATTTACGAGATTACTGCTCTTTACAGGGCGCTACTTCTGGGTTACGTTCGTTCTAAAAATAGGCCGCTGGTAGATAAGTAGGTCAGTTTTGATCGCCTCCGCTAGCGGAGTCAGGAATCTGACTCTGCACGTCCTGTCAATATAGTAGTCCTTGTCGTAGGTTTAAAACAAACGGCAACCAAAAAAAAAAAGGTTTGTTCAGTTTATTTATTGTATTATTAGATAGATTTTCTAAAAATGTCCAGCTTTACTTTTATCTAAATCTGTAAAGTATGTTCTATTTAGATATATATACGAAAATCTATGTCAGTTCTTGGTGTGATTAAATTTGCTCTTGAATCAAATAATTTTGTGTAATTCTTATCATAAACTGTCCATGTCTTTAAATTATATCTGATTTATTTTAAATACAATATATTTAAAATTTAACAAATACCTAGTCTTTATTAGGCTCAGGTTTCACCCGCATATTAATCTTTCTTTTTTTGATTCCTTTTCAGAAGTAAAACGTTGGACCTTGTTTGAATCCTCAAAGCTTTCTTAGCATCGTGTTTCTATTTCTCTTCATACTGCATTTAAAGAGCGCAAGAAAAAATGTTTACTGGAGCAAAAGCCTAGTTAATGAACGTTAGGAAACAATCTGATGTGAATTATCAAATGTGTTTAATTGTAACGCAATGTTAATTGAAAATCAAACAGATTAAAGATAATTTAACAGGCAATGATCTTATATGTATTATCTCTTTTAATATATAACATACGTAACAATGTCATATTCGTTTACATCATTTACATAAATTCCATTGATGTTATTTTTAAAACACTCTTGTGTCTTAGACCCACCATACCCACAGAAGGAATGCTAGGCGTTGCACAAGATAATTATAATTATGTTCAAGGCATTCTGCGCTGTATTTCTTACCACATACCGGTACGCAGTGGAAAAACAAGGGGTGGTGCGTAATTTTCGGAAATTTTGAGCTCACGGGGTCAATACACTAAGCGACATGTCGCGACATATTGCATCAGCCAGTTGACTCAGTCGCGCTTATCGTGCGAAAAAACGTAAAGGGTGAAAGCAAAACAATGGGAGGAAAAAGTGAAAACCCAATGACAGCCACACGCCCACATGAACATATAACTCAGATAGTTTTTTTGTTTTTTGAATTTAATTTTTTTCCTATTGCTGAAACTGATTGAAAAACGGTCCCACGTTTGTTGCCTCAAAATGTCTTGTTCTAGATTTAGTTAATTACAAGCCCGATTTCATACACAGAGAAAACACGGTCCAACATTGCTCTTCGATCCATTGGCTACCTTTCAGGTGGCCGCCGTTTTGGACTTTGTTGATTTTGTCTGTTAAATCGATCCAGGAAAAACAATTTTGAATAAATCGATACTCTAAAGCCATACGACGAAATACATCCTAGAATGTGTCTGTGAATGAGTGAAAAATTTTTTTTGCTTCTTTATGCAAAAATTTCCCCGTAAAAATGATTGATAACGGGAGAGAGAATCCCTCCATTTTCCGTAATTGATAAGATTAAGAGGTTTAATAGTAGATTAAAAAAAAAAAAAAGAAACATTTGTTCAGTTATATTTATTGTCATTTTAGAAAGATTTTCTTAAAATGTTTTATTTCACTTTTAAATAAATCTGTAAAGTGTGTTCTACTTGGATGATTACCAAAATCTATGTCAGATCTTAATGAGATTAAATTAACTCTTGAATCAAATACTTTTGTGAAACAGCGTGTATCAGAAATTTATTTATTTATTTTTTTATATAATTTGCATGTCTCTGAATAAACTCTGTATAACACTCTGTATATTTCCTGCATTCAATACATTCAGAGTTTACGTAACTGTTTATGTTATTCATAAAGTGATTTAAATTCATTGTACAGAGCTTACCATCCGTCATTTTTATAAATGTAATTGATATTACTTTTGACCACTCTACAGAATAAATTAAATCTACCACAACCTGGGAAAAAATGTCTTTCTCTTTACTTGCATGTTTAATCACAATAAAACCTATCTGTCCCTTTCACAGATAGAACTTTGTTATCAGGTTGTACTTACTTCTAACTTCATTGTCGGATTTCTACTTAAAATATTTTAAACTTATATCCTTTTTTTCAAAGGACAAATTACAAATATCATTTTCGTCCCTTTTCACCAACTTTCCCTTTTTCCAACCGACTTCAATTTTTTCTTTATCTATAACCCGACGTAATAGTACAAAATCATTACTGTAAATCATAAACCTGCATAACAATAAAATATCATCACTGAATTCTAGTGTTTATATCAGTATAAACCAGCATAACAATACAAAATCATTACTTTAGAATCCATTTCTAGTTTTTTTTTCCTGTATAAACCAGCATAATAAATCAACATTATCACTGTTTAACCGAATTCAAGTGTTTCTATCGTCATGAATTAACATAACATCGTATACATGTGTTTCTTTTTCTATAAATCAGCATAGTAAAACAAGATCATCTCTGCAGAAACGAATTCTTGTGTTTTTATCATCATATGCCAGCATAATTATACAATATCATCACTGTAGTATCCAATTTAGATTAGTCTAGGGAAGGAAACCCTCTTTGGTCATTCTGGTAGAGGTACTTGTCGAAGAAGAAGAAGGAAAACAACAACAACAACAACAACAACCAGAATAACAGCTTTGACGATGAAGATCACCAGAATACTATTGGTGATAGCCTAATGATTACAAGATTGGAAGAGTTGAAAACAACCGAACAAAGGGGCCATGCTGGCTTAAATTTCGATGTGTCCCTAAAGTCTTTCCAGAGATGGAAAAAAAAAATTCCCGGCGGCCATATCGAAAATATGCTATTTATAGAGATTCACAAATTGGATTTAACCGTCGGCCATATTGGAGTTATGCTATTTTGTATTTATAGAGATGGAAAACTTAGTATTTCCCGGCGGCCATATTGAAATTATGCTATTATAGAGATTGCTAAAATAGAATTAACCGGCGGCCATATTGGAATTATGCTATTTATAGAGATGGAAAAAAATAAAATTTTTCGGTGGCCATATTGGAATTACGTAAATTTTAAAGATTACCAAAATAAAATTAACCAGCGGCCATATTGGAATTATGCTAATAGTAGAGATTACCAAAATAGAATTAACTGGCGGCCATATTGGAATTATGCTTTTTAGAGAGATGGAATAAAAAAATTTCACTTCGTCCATATTGGAATTATGCTAATAGTAGAAATTACCAAAATAGAATTAACTGGCGGCCATATTGGAATTATGCTAATTATAGAGATTACCAAAATAGAATTAAACGGCGGCCATTTTGGAATTATGCTAATTATAAAGATTACCAAAATGAAATTAACCGGCGGCCATATTGGAATTATGCTAGTTATAGAGATTACCATAATAAAATTAACCGACGGCCATATTGGAATTATGCTAATTAAAAAGATTGACAAAATAGAAGTAACCAGCGGCCATATTGGAATTATGCTACTTTTAGAGATGGGAAAAAAAATTTCACGGCGGCCATATTGGAATATGCTACTTTTAGAGATTACCAAAATAGAACTAACCGGCGGCCATATTGAAATTATACTAGTTATAGAGATTGCCAAAATAGAATTAACCGGCGGCCATATTGGAATTATGCTAACTATAAAGGTAAATAAAATAGAATTAACCGACTGCCATGTTGGAATTATGCTAATTATAAAGATTAACAAAATAAAATTAACCGGTGGCCATATTGGAATTATGCTCTTTAGAGAGATGAAATAAAAAAAACTCACGGCGGCCATATTGGAAATATGCTAATTTTAGAGATTACCAAAATAGAATTAACCGGCGGCCATATTGGAATTATGCTAATTATAGAGATTGCCAAAAAGAATTAAGCGCCGGCTATATTGGAATTATGCAAATTATAGAGATTGCAAAAAAAAAATTAACCGGGAGCCATATTGCAATTATGCCATTTAGAGAGATATAATGAAAAAAATATAACGGGGGCCATATTGGATTTATGCTGATTTTAGAGATTACCAAAATAGAATTAACCGGCGGCCATATTGGAATTATGCTAATTATAGAGATTACCAAAATAGAATTAAACGGCGGTCATTTTGGAATTATGCTAATTATAAAGATTACCAAAATGAAATTAACCGGCGGCCATATTGGAATTATGCTATTTATAGAGATTACATAATAAAATTAACCGACGGCCATATTGGAATTATGCTAATTAAAAAGATTGACAAAATAGAAGTAACCAGCGGCCATATTGGAATTATGCTACTTATAGAGATGGAAAAAAAAATTTCACGGCGGCCATATTGGAATATGCTACTTTTAGAGATTACCAAAATAGAACTAACCGGCGGCCATATTGGATTTATGCTGATTTTAGAGATTACCAAAATAGAATTAACCAGCAGCCATATTGGAATTATGCTAATTATAGAGATTACAAAAATAGAATTAAACGGCGGCCATACTGTAATTATGCTAATTATGGAGATTACAAAAAAAGATTTAACCGGCGGCCATACTGGAATTATGTTAATTATAGAGATTGCCAAAATAGAATTTACTGGCGGCCATATTGGAATTATGCTAATTATAGAGATTACCAAAGTAGAATTAACCGGCGGCATTTTGGAATTATGTTAATTATAGAGATTGCCAAAATAGAATTAACTGGCGACCATATTGGAATTATGCTTATTATAGAGATTACCAAAATAGAATTAAACGGCGGCCATATTGGAATTATGTTAATTATAGAGATTGCTAAAAAAAAAAAAGAATTAACCGGCGGCGATATTGGAGTTATGCTATTTAGAGAAATGGAATATAAAACTTTCACGGCGGCCTTATTGGAATTATGCTAATTTTAGAGATAACCACAATAGAATTAACCGGCGGCCATATAGGAATTATGCTAATTATCGAGATTGCCAAAATGGAATTAAGCGGCGGCCATATTGGAATTATGCTAATTTTAGAGATTACCAAAATAGAATTAAACGGCGGCCATATTGGAATTATGTTAATTGTAGAGATTGCTAAAAAAAAAGAATTAACCGGCGGCGATATTGGAATTATGCTATTTAGAGAAATGGAATAAAAAACTTTCACGGCGGCCTTATTGGAATTATGCTAATTTTAGAGATAACCACATAGAATTAACCGGCGGCCATATAGGAATTATGCTAATTATCGAGATTGCCAAAATGGAATTAAGCGGCGGCCATATTGGAATTATGCTAATTATAGAGATTGCAAAAATAGAATTAACCGGCGGCCATATTGGAATTATACTTATTATAGAGATAACCAAAAAAGAATTAACCGGCGGCCATCTTGGAATTATGCTACTTAGAGAGATGGAATAAAAAAATTTTACGGCGGCGATATTGGAATTATGCTAATTTTAGAGATTATCAAAAAAGAATTAACCGGCGGCCATATTGGAATTATGCAAATTATAGAGATTGCCAAAATAGAATTAACCGGCGGCCATATTGAAATTATGCTATTTAGAGAGATGGAATAAAAAAATTTCAGGGCGGCCATATTGGAATTATGCTTATTATAGAGATTACCACAATATAATTTACCGGCGGCCATATATGCTAAATTTAGAGATTGGTAGAATAAAATTAACCGCCGGCCATATTGGAATTATGCTATTTATACTATAGAGATTACCAAAATAGAATTAACCAGCTGCCATATTGGAATTACGCTAATTATATAGATTACCAAAATAGATTTAACCGGCATTCATATTGGAATTATGCTAATTATAGAGATTGCCTAAAGCGAATTCACCAACGGCCATTTGCCAAATTGGAATTAACCGGCGGCCATATTGGAATTATGCTAATTATAGAGATTACAAAAATAGAATAACCTGCGGCCATATTAGAATTATGCTAATTATAGAGATTGCCAAAATAGAATAACCTGCGGCCATATTAGAATTATGATAATTATAGAGATTACCAAAATAGAACTAACCGTCGACCATATTGGAATTATGCTATTGCTATTTATAGAGATTGCCAATTTGGAATTAACCGGCTGTCACATTGAAATTATGCTAATTATAGAGATTACCAAAATAGAATTTACTGGCGGCCATATTGGAATTATGCTTATTATAGAGATTACCAAAATAGAATTAACCAGCGGCCAGTGTTCAGTAATATTGCACCAGCAACACTGTTGTCTTCGATTTCTTATTACAACAAACCACAACATTTATTTAACAGTTTTACTGTCTCTAAAATTTACCTTTACACAATGGGGTACGTTTTTGGGTCTATTCGACTGCTGTCTTTAGCGTCTTCGGTTCTGCTCACTGTTGCCTCTTGCCCTAGATTTCTCTTTACAATTTATGACTTCTAACTTTAGTTTGAATGGAGCCTATAATATTCTTATAATTAAGTTTTCTTCTGCTCTTCTTTTAAAGTGCAGAGAGAATGGTTGATTGATGACTGTTTTTGTTGTATTGTTTAGTAAGTCAGCTTCAGGTTTATTTGTTATAAGAAACCAGCGTGTAGGATCCTCAAGTCCATAAACTTAGTAAAAACTATCCTCCTCTGCCTCGGCTGGTCCAGTCGTTCTGTTCAGAGTTACTTGAAATATCATGCCAACTACACTGGGTAGCTCTCTTTCCTATAACAGTTATCATAATTTCATTTGTGTCAAACTCTTGATTGTCTAGATCCTCTAGAGTGATTTCCATAGCCTCTTGGGCTCTTGAATGGCCCGCCATCCCTAAATCATAATCGGTGGAGGTCACTCTCTTATTGTTTCAACAATTCAATCCCGGTATAGATCTAGGGAGACCGAGAACATGAATTAAGCTAATTGCAAAAATATCAAGGTCCAAAGTTTATCCAATTTCAAACCTTTCAATCGAAATTAGGTTATCTAGTGAGAAGTAATAGTGAATGTTTTATTCGTATATTTTTCTTTTGAGAAATTATCTTAAAACCCACTTTTTTATTATTTTTTTTTAGAAACCATTATGGAGTGTCGTGCGGTTGCGTTAGTGACCATGTACCTGCTTATTTCTCTTTCCTCACATTTCACAATAACTATTACCTTTTTAGCCCGTCCCATATCTTTTATCTCTATCTATGTCTCGATCTTTTTCGAGTCATCAGTCCAATCGTAAAGATTTGCTCCAACTTCAGTTAAAAGCTTATTGCCCACACACCCCCCCCCCCCAAGAAAAAAAAAACAAAAAAAAAAAACGTGTCATTTTTGTTATATTAAGAGAACATGTAATTATCAAATTCAATATATGCAGCCGTTGAGTGTTACCAGCTATATCCTGCTTGGGTAAATCAAGATTTGCTATAACAATGGAAGCAGAGTCTTACTAAAGGGAGTGGAAATAGAACAATATCTATAAATAATGCTATGGACAGTTCTCATAACCAACAGGAATATTATGATTATTAATATCGAAAAAAAAATGTTATGAAAAGGATATATAAGGGCACTTTTTACTCCGGTCTCAAATTCGATTATATTTTGATAATATGGTATTATATTGATGATTTATACAGATCATTTCGATTCCACAGCATTGGTATTGTATTAGTATAGACAAAGAAAAAAATCGAAATCGATTCTACCGTTTTGATATTTTTTTTTTAGAATTCTATTCTATTGTAATGATATTTTGTTATTAGATCTATGCTTGTTTATAGAGGTTTTTCTCACCCTTATTTAATTATTCAATATTGATTCACCATCTATGTGGCAGTTGGCTATTCCATTATGTTCCCAACTCATACCATCCACGCATTATCAATTCGGTAATAGAGTTTATGTCTCTATTACTTTAAATGGAGTTCAATATTTCTTTCGTATAAAACTGACGGATCTTAAACTCCGTGCAAATTGCAATGAATTGAAATCACTTGATGAATACCATAAACACATACGAAAACCTTTGGGTTTAAACTCTCAATGTATTGAATGTGGCAGGTATTAAAAACAGGAACATTATCAAAAATAACAAAGACAGATAAAAAAAGAGCGTTATCTGAGTTTATTCAGAGAAATCCAAATTATAAAAATATAAAAAGAAATAATTTTATAAGACACATTGTTTCCTAAAAAAGACACATAATACAGTCTTTTCAAAATAACGTCAATGAAACTTATGTATGTAACATAAACGAATATGACATTTTCATTAAAAGAGATAATACATATAAGGGTATTGCCTGTTAAATTAACTTCAATCTGTTTGACTTTCAGCTTACATTGCATTACAATAAAGCACAATTGATAATTCACATAAGATTTTTTTTCACATATTCATTATTTTCCGTGTTCTCTTTAAAAGCGTTATCAAGAGAAATAGAAACTGGATGTAAGAAAGCTTTGAGGATTCAAACAAGGTCCCACGTTTTACTTCTGAAAAGGAATCACACAAAAAAGAAAGATTAATATGGGGGGTGAAACCTTAGCCAAATAAAGACTAGGATAAAAAGACGAGGCAACAAACGTTTGTATCTTTTGTTAATCCAAAACTAGGCCGACGGGTCCTAGCAAGAACCATGGCCTTGACATTCACACTGTAAGAAAACCACGTCCTCTCCATGTTAGATTGAGAACGAGGTTGTTTTGACTGTGTAGGAGTTGCTCTAGATAGCTATAAACAAACGTCATCGTAACAGCGTGCTGATTAACCAGCCGATCGGGTGAGCAATATTCAACTGAAAAGGCTTGTATTATACGCATCTCGTCTAAAATCGACAATGTAAACTGAAACTTGAGTTTCTTTAGAAATGGTTTAAAGTTTTGTAACATTTAAAACTAGGGACTTATATAATGAAATATTTAAAACAAAAATAACTTGAATTTTAATATATTTAAGTAATGAAACTTCATGATCGCCTTCTCTATAGAGCAGGGCACCTAACTGATTGACTGTAACGGTTATGTTAGAGAGGCTAAGTGTTGATGCATCAAAGTTTGATCTGTTTTTAATCTAAAAATAGAAAAAGACGAGGCAACAAACGTTTGTATCTTTTGTTAATCCAAAACTAGTCTGAGTGGTCTTTGCAGATGGACTGACGTAATTATTTTCGCGAGGCTGAGATTTTGTTCATTCTTGCATAATATTCTTTTTGCTTCTTCTAATATACAAATTTATAACTCGTCATTACACCAAGAAAAACTTGCCCCCTCTCTCTCTCTCTCTCTCTCTCTCTCTCTCTCTCTCTCTCTCTCTCTCTCTCTCTCTCTCTCTCTCTCTCTCTCTCTCTCTCTCTCTCTCTCTCTCTCTCGTTCTAACCCTCTTTGAAATTTGAAGTAAAAATAAGCCAGAAAATACATCGCTACATGGCGACTTACATAAAGATACATGTAAGTAAATAAATAAAGCCAGCACTGTACAAAGTTATTCAACTAAAAATATAGGAAGAGAAGTTCACAAATATATTCTTTCATATGATGCTATTTTTGTCACTGTCAGTCAATCCCACAAGTGACTCAAATTAACCTGGATTGGAATTATTGTTACTACCCCGAGGTCCTCCTTTCCAAAATCGGCTAGTTGCACCCTTGGGTCCACATATCCCTCACATAAAAGCCTCAAGAGTTGGGAGAAAAAGAAAAACAAGTTTCGACTCTGGTGAGCCAGCTCTAATAAGAGTTTAGAACTAATGTCTTAATGTGAAGTGAAAAACAGAAATGAAGATTTAATATGGGGAAAAAATGATATAGGATATAGGACAAGGGAAAAGGAGAAAATCCTCATAGTCTCAACCCAGGATAAGACAGATCGACAGAAATGGGAGAGAAAAGAAACTGTGAAAATGGAGGCGAGGTTTAGACAGTTACGTCATACAGTGTTGAGCTGATGAGCACATTCTTATAGCTCAATATTAAATTAACTTTACTAAAAAGCAAAAAAAAAAAAAAATATTAATGGCTACAGCAAGCAGTGTAAAAATTAAATGCATGTTTATAAAAAGGATAAACCTTAGAATGCTTGAAGATTAAATCAAATTTATAATATTTACTCAAATTAGAGGTAAAAAAGCATGACTTAAATAGAACGGGAGATCAGAGCCAACTCTGAGAAAGAGAAATGAGGGTATCCTTCCCTCTGCTAGTCTGTGGGAGATCCTTGGGCAAGACCGATTTAAAAAAAAATGAAATGATATTAGACAGCATACTAGCAACAATGTGAGTTGATGGGTAAATCAACTCATTAAAACAAAAAATAAAGTGTGGTGTCTGACAGTGAAATGATTTGAGAAGCATAGAAGGATACCCAGGAATTAAAACAGGAGGGCACAAAGTAAGCAACATGAAATACGCTGATGACGCTCTATTAATTGCAGAAAATAAAGAAGACTTGCCACAATTATTAGACATCACTGAAGGAGAAAGCAGAAGGAAAGGATATGGATTAAAGAGCAAAAATACAGAAGCAATGGTCGTCAATCGAAACGAGTGTGCACAAATCAATTCTTTAGTAGCCAAAATTAATTCAAGTTCAGGAATCAATGCAAATATTTGGGCCCTTTAATGTTAAGAGATGGACACAACAACTGTGAAATCGCATCAAGAACGGCGCAAGTTAAAAATGAGTTTTCATTGACTGAAATCAGAACTCACAAATGAATACATCTCATCTACATGAGAAGAAGAGCACTGGTGTGTTTTATTGAACCCATCCTTACGTATGGATGTTAGACTTGGACACTTTAAAAACAACTACAAATTTACTGGAGGAAACAGAAATGTGGTTCCTAAGGAGAATGCTATGAATCTTATTGATGGACTTCAAAGAAATCCAACTAAACTGTGCTACGAGGAGCTGACACATCATTGCTCATAAATACCATATATAAACTACAGGCAGTATTTTTTTTTTGGCCATGTGAAGAGAAAAAAAGAAACTGAAACATCTTGTGACAACTGGATTGATTTTAAAGGAAAAGGCAGCAGGGGAAAAAAGCGAAAGAAGATATAGCATGGACTAAAAAAGTGGCTAAATGTAAAATGAGTGACAGATGCACTAACAGCATCAACGGATAGAGATGCGCAGAAGGTCATGATTGCCTAATCTAAAGAGCAGGGCACCTAATTCATTGATATATAGAGAATTTTCCATGAATCATCTAAGGATTGCCATGTTGTTACAAAAAAAAAAACAACAACAAACAAACAAACAAAAAAGGTATATCTAATTAACGTAGTTGTAAGCAATATAAACATGTATTGTCTTTGTTGTTTGAATGTAGATGGATACCACATATGTTGGGCGCTGCTCTACATAAAATTATGTATAGACAACCACTGCCATAAATACAGCACAGATTGCAAATATAACATCACACTCTGGTTCTATAACATTTTCAAAGATGGAAAGTTCAAAGGACTCAAATCACACATAGTGAAAAAAAAAACAACCCATAAAACAAAGGAATGTATTCACAGACAACACTTTGCAGACATGAATTTGCTTCCAAAGAAAGATATGAATAGTACAAGGTAAAAATGTAAGTCTCACTTGTACAGGAGGTGTAAGCTGACTACCTTTGATTGGTTTACAAATACAGCCCAAAATTTGTCTTGATCTACAAAGACTTAAAGCAAGAACAAATGATTTTTTCCCTCTCCTAATTTTTGGACAAAATCCCCAAAAAAATGATTTTTGTGAAAGATGAAGTTTGTTTTGAGCAGAAAAGATAAGAAAAGAGATGATATGAAAGATTGAAAAACCCGCCTGTCGTACTGGAGAAAATAAAGAAAAACACACATAAAAAAAAGATAATGCAATGACATCACAAGGCTGTTTGAATTGAACCAACAGAAGATCTCAGCACTTTAAGCCTATATCTCTGCCAAGTCATGAACGGGGGTTGATTTCTTAAGTCTACCAGCCTCATTCCCATTGTAATTGTGATAAAACAATAATTAAACCTAGATTTCAATGATCTTGTCACAAGCAAAAATAGAGAATTAAGAGTATTAGATCAAACTAGAGAAAGCCATCAATTATTGGCCATGTCTGATTTGGCTGCGCTAATCTCTACAAGATTCTGAGACTTCAGCCATTTACAGCTTTCTTCAATTCCATGTTTCTTTTCTTCCCTGCTGGACCATGCTTGATTGCTTTTTTCACTAGCTTTTGAGCTGCAGTTGGATTTTGTTTCTTCAGCCATCTGACTGTTCGATTATGCTTCCACATATTTGTCATGGACCTAATATGAATGACACATTCTTTCTTTTGTTTAGATCGAAAACAAAATCTCCAAACAGTCTTTCTCCAGTTAGGTTTGTGAGGGGGCATGTGCTTAGTATTGCTCTGACGTTATCTTCTATCCCACCCCCAAACACTCCCCCATCTAAAAAAATCACACAGTTGGCGATCCAGAACATTTTCCATTTTCTGGGCTATCTTTTTAACACAAGGATAAAAAAATATGGTTCAAAGAAGTCTGACTTTGAAAAAATTGACAAGTTCTTTTTCTAATTACTCACGGGAAAGTCAGTAAAAACAGGTTGCCAAGGGACAAGTTCAACATCAAAAGAATTCCACTCTGAAAGGACATGTTTCATTTTTCTTACATACTGAGGAAAATCTGAGTAAGATTTCGAGCTGTTCATCAACTGCCAGTACTGGTCAGTGAGATGAACATGAAAAAAAGAAAGGACTGCAATAGCATTGATAATTCTATTATCTTGCAAGTCTGCTATAACTGACTGAAGTTTCAAATTTGAATGGCCTGCATATTCAGTTATAAATAGTTCAATGTCTTTCCAGTGAGAGAGAAGAGCTGTGGCATTCTGAAAAAGATTATTAAATTGATTTGAACGATAGGATGAGAAAAGAGATATCATTTTTTGGAGGCACAAAAAGCAAGCCATTCTTCACGGCAACCATTTTTTTCATCGCCACAAGGTCCTACACTCCAGACGCTGTGCGAATAAGCCTAATCGCAGCATATTCTGTAGCAGAAGAAAATCTGGCAAAGCTTGACTTCGCATCTCTACCAAGCTTCTCTCCTTCCTCCACAAACTCATCCTCAAGAAAACAAATGCCATCCTCAGCAGTAGTTGCAAGAGCCAACAAAAAATGGGCATTGCAAAATAAAAAGTGAACGGTACAATCTTCCCATTTAAAGAGCTCCCTTTTGTATTTCAACATCTTAGCATCAAACGCTTCCATAACCGCAGCTCTGTCCGAGAGTAAACATTGCAATTTTCTTATGATGTCTTTCTCCAAATCACATTTATCGTAAGATTTGTCATCAAGACAATAAATTTCATAAACGTCTTGAAAAATACTTATGCACTGTTCTAAAAGTGTTTGTGAATCATCACACAAGCAATTTCAGAAAAGCCTAGAGACATTGTATTTCCATTAGAAAGAACAATATGTTGCTCAAGATAGTGAGCTTTCTGGCGACTTGTTGCATCGCATGCAAATGTAAAATGTTGACAATTTAGAATTTCATCAGCAACTTGCTGCTTCGCAATAATGTGCGCTTGATGATTCACAAACACTTTTAGAACAGTGCATAAGTATTTTTCAAGACGTATATGAAATTTATTGCCTAGTCCCGATTCATTAGGTTTCATGGCAAAATGGGTAACAAATGTTAAAGTTAAGCTTATAAAACTAAGTCATATCGATTTAAAATTAACATTACATAATACATGTATGAAAATTTTAATCAACCTTTTCAAATACAACGTACATTGAACCAACGTCTCTTTCCTCTAGTGATATCGTCAATTGGCTTTAGAGACGATAGCTACCAAAGCCTCGACATGACCTACTTACTTGTCTTCAGCCTGCTGACTGTTCCAACGTCTGCATAAGTGTGGTTATTTTTTTTTTTAAATTAATACGAACAATCTAATAATCTTATAAACGTACATTAATAGTTATGATAAATCAAAAACTTACCAATCAGACACTTAACAACTTCGTTTGTGGTGGGGCGTCTAAATCAGAGCACAGGTCTGAGATTTCACGGTCGTCTCTGAACGGCTCTTGTGAAGCCATGCTATCAAAATAGATAGGGCTAGAGCCGAAAATACCCGTTCTAGGTCTTTGTTTTTTACGTCTGTGCGTCGTCGTTTCTTTTTATATATATGTATATTTATAATATTATTAAATCCCTGAATTTAAGCTTCAAAATGACACCTAGCACAGTGTGCTACAGTCCTTATAGCCGAAGTTATTTTATAAAGTACGCATTTTTTTTGCCTTTCCTCAAAGCTATCTCCGCCATTTTATCGTGGATCAAGGCCTGAGTTGTATCATTAGAAACTAGAGTTTCTGCCCTTTCCAATGATGTCATTTCTATAAATATCGGCCCATAAACGGCCAAGCACCTTCAAAAGGTTAGATTTACAGTAGTCTCCGGATAAACGCACGGTCCTCGGGAGTCTTCAATAGCGTGCGTTTAGGAGATGCGTGTCTTTATAAAAAGTAATGCAAAAATTTTGGTTACTTCCCTTATTGTACTGCAAAATGCAGGATTATTTCCCTTGCTTTACACACATTTGGCGTGAAAGGGAGGTTATTAAACCTTTGAGTTCAGCTAAGTTTTGGTTTCTTTTATTTTTATTTTTATTTTTTTATTTTTTTATTTTTTTTGGTTTTATTAAACAACATTGAAATAACGAAATTCGTGAGAGGGAACAACATTGACAATTGAAGTTTCATGAACAAAATGTCTAGAATCTTAAGTTGTGTTTCCAACGTTAATGTCTTGTGAGTAGACATTATGTATCGTATCGAGTATTTCGGTGAAAATAAGAGACTAGACTCTGAGAGTGAAGACTGCACAACTCTACTGACGGACGAAATCGCAATGAGTGAATGACCAATCTTGACTATGACTAGACTTGTTTTACACAAATGATGCCTGACAGTGATACACCACGCGCAAACCTCAGACAACCGTGCAATGCAAAAAGCGAGGGAGGAGGGGAGAGGATACTAGCCGTAATGGATAGATCTGACCAGGCAGACACAAAGCAGCGAAAATTACATCACCTTGCCTGTGCTCCACTCCAACCCTCCCCTCCCTACCCTTCCAAGCTTGTGGCCGATCCCATAGCCCAGGTAGAGGGCATTGTGTGTTTAGATTTATACGACAGCCTTTGTCCCCCACCCCTTCCCTTTCGTGTACCGGTATGATGTGCTAGCAGTTTCCTGGCTGCCATGTGCCGTAATAGCGTGGATATATCGTCCACATTACTACCGGGTACAGTAAGCAATGCCGATTTAATAATTTCAAAGCGTGCGTTTAGGCGATGTAGCGTGCGTTTAAAGTATACCGATTACATAGTAAAAAATCGGTCAGACCGCTTCAGCGTGTATTTAACCGAAGCGTGCTTTTAACTGGCGTGCTTTTATCCGGAGACTACTGTACCTTTGTTGATGAAATTTTCCTTTCGCCGGCCGGCATTGAAAAACTTCTTGGTGAGGGCCTTATCAAATCAACTTTTCTTAATATTTAATAGATCTAAACACATTTATGAAGCACACACACAAAAAAATTAAAAAATGAAGTTTATTATCATTTTTATTTCAATAAGATAGGATAAGTATGTCCAGAGTTATGCGATGATAAATATTCCCTTCTTGTCGCGATTTTTAGCTTGCGCTACTTTTCTACCGGTCAGAGGCGCGCGCTTGTGGTACCTGAAGATATTTTGAACAAAGCTTCCAAGCTCATCAATTCTTACTTAAATTCTTGATAACCTTAGACCTTTGTTACTCGTGTCTTTTGTTCAAACCTACTCTTGTTGTATATTCTTAGAGAGAGAGAGAGAGAGAGAGAGAGAAGTTTGAATGAAGCAAGTTTTTCTTGGAGTAATGACGAGTTATAAATTTGTATATTAGAAGAAGCACAAGAATATCATGCAAGAATGAACAAAATCCGAGCCTCGCGAAAATAATTAGGTCAAACGGTCCTGCAAGAACACTTGGCCTCGTTTTGGATTAACAAAAGATACAAACTTTTGTTGCCTCGTTTTTTTTCTATTTTTAGATTTAAAATAGATCAAACTTTGATGCATCAACACTTAGCCTAGTTTTGGGTTTAAAGAAAGATATATATTATGTATATACTAGTTGGTTACCAGTTCGATGAATGGAGTGTCAGAGAGAGAAAAGAGAGGGAGAGAGAGAGAGAGAGAGAGAGAGAGAGAGAGAGAGAGAGAGAGAGAGAGAGAGAGAGAGAGAGAGATGCACAGTTATCACCTGAGGAAAGAGATTTTAGTCCCCACCGGAGGAAAAATAACCTGTGGAGAAAGATATTAGTTATCACCAAACGAAAAAACTTTGCACTGACCTGTTTATAACACTTCTTTGTAGACCACATTTCTTCATTTAGTGTGGGTGCGTTGTGTGTGACTTTGTCCTTTCATGTGTCCCTAATGGTCGCGCTGTTTCATTGATAACAATTCGGAAATTTTCTATTTGGCGAGAGCTTGCAAACTCATATGCACATTTTAGATCCTTCACGTATATGTAATTTTGATTCAATGCTTCTTGAATGTCCAACAAAATGCTGTTACAAAGTCCATCGGTGATGGAAGACCTCTGAATTTGTTAGTTTCCGTCCATGAAGTAGATTTGCAAAAATCCAGCTTGCAGTTCATCGGCAGGTTCTAGAGGGCCTATGAGGTGGCAAACCTGGCCTTGAATTCGGAACTGTGGATTCCATCCATTCATTCTCACTTCTTTACAGCGAAGAGAAGTCAACTGGAATGCACTGTTGTATTTCCTTATGTCCTGCAGAAAGCACACAGATTGATCAGTTGTCCCTTCAAACAGGACCGCTAATTGCTGTGAAGGAGGTGAAAATGGTTCTGGATTTACTTTTCCATTACTGCAGCACATACCTTTAGATTCATCTCTAAACTTCATGGCTTGGCAGTGCTGGCATTGGATCATGTCTCCGATTGAGGTCTCAATTTTTAATTGATCAGTGTTGAAGTGAAGAGCGGTCTGATTTGCATCATTTTCTGTAGCCTGGCGTCTCTCTGTTTGTTGGCCTCATGTTGCACACTTTGAAAAGTTGACCTAGATTTTAATTCTGTTCTGGTTGTAGAATTAGAAACTCGAGTAGATCTAGATCTAGAATTCTCTGACTCTGAGTCTGACTTGCCATTCTCACTTGATGACGATCTAGATCTGTGTCTGTTTCTATGCTATTTTTGGCTAGGAGTTAACCTTCCTATTGAAGAACCCCCTTGTCTTTTCCGTGGCATTCTTGATTTAGATCTACCTAGATCTAGATTCTTTGCTAATTTTGAACAACATTAATCGTTCGGAAGGGTCTGTCCATCAGCTGTGTTTTGGCCACAAATTGTACGGATTGATATGTGTGTGAATCGCCGTTCAGTATGCCGTGCATAGGACTGAGACTTCCGTTTGGCTTTAAAAAGTTTGACTACGGCGTTTGTGGGCCATTAAAGGGTATTCAAATGAGGAAACAATAAAATTTCAAACAAAAACAAAAAACTACAGAGACTTCACACTTCTTTTTATAGATGTGCATCTTACCACTATAGATTAGGTATCCTACAAAATTTGAAGTCATTTGGTTCAGTGGTTCACAAGCCTTTTGCCTCAGAAATTTGAAAGTCCACAAATATATATAGTATATATATATGTGTGTGTGTGTGTGTATAAATATATACATTATATATGTGTGTATATATATATATATAATGCATATATTTATTATATATATGAGACGAAAATAGTTAAAATTTCGAAAAGCAAAATGTCCAGTATTGCTAATATTAGAATGTTTTGTCAATTTAGAGACTGAAGCTTCATGTTAACAACAACAATTTCATGAAGGAAATATGTAGTCCTGTAAAATTGATAGATTTCAAATCTAACAGAAAGCTGAACTTATTTCCAGGGGAAAACAAAAACAGATTTAACAGGCTTTGCTAATAATTAGTTACTTCTTATTTTGTCAGGAGCCCGGATGCTCGTTAGCAAATTTAATAACATTGACGTTAGGGCTATCATTTGGAAAAAGATCTTAACCCATTTCACTCACAGGTTATCTTCGAGAAAGATAATAGTCAGCCGCTATGTCAAACAATGAAAAATCAAAGAGCCAATTTGTGTTAGTTTAAAAAATTGAAGATAAAACAAAGTATAGTAAGCCTGAAACATTCCTCTCTAGACGACTTTTCGTGGCTCTTTTCCACAACTCAAACTAGCAGAATTGAGCTGTGCCAGACGTTTAGCTCTCACATGTTTACATTGTCATTGTGTTTTTAGTACATTATACCGTCTGTGAGATTTCCAGGTTCAGAGCACACCATTTAAATTGACCTCACACAATGTGCAAGTATCAGGACCCATGCTAAAAGATGGGATGGTTTATTGTTCTCATGCCGTCTCAAGTAAACCAAAAAGCAGATTCAAATGTCATCAGAATCCTTACTGATGTGCGTAGTAGACTTAATTAGTTCACTCAAACCAAGCGGATCTTGCTCAGTGCTCACCCCAGGCCAACTGGCATACAGCAATCATAGAAACCTTTAATCATTTGGAATCGCACATTGCTATGAACACATGGGAACTATATTTTTTTTTTAAAGTAGGCGTGACTTGATACCAATGATTGAATGTTACCAATTCGCAAATATTTCAGTTACTAACATTACTAAAATTCATGAAGTATTGAACCAATGTGCCGCAATGATGACGGGTTGAAATGTAACTCTTTTATCTGAAAGTCATGAAGTTATACTTCGCGCTTTCATACGAAGCACTGCAAGAGTTACTAGGCTAGTCAGCTGATCGGACGCGTCTTTCTTGACCCCAAGTCCAAATAAAACTTTCAAGCTTTTCGAGATAAAATAAAAGAGCCAATTCTAGATTTTTTTTTCAGATTTTAAATCAATATATGTTTTGATAGCTTTTCATATTGGTGAGTAGTTGTTTTTTTTCACCCGAGATTATTTAATTTATGTAGAGTGTTCGTGAAATGTAACTTTGATCTAGAGATGTCCAACTCCAAGGGAACAAAGAAACACACCCTTTTTATCCTAATCGATCCAGTATCACGTTTTCCAAATCTGAAAATGAATCTGAACATTTTGTTACATTTTTTCAATGAGTCCCACTTTCAAGCAAAAGTAAAGGATTTTAACTAATTAATCTAGATCTAGATCAAGGTTAGATCTATTTCTCTTTTATAAAAGAATGACTATTCGGTACAGACTACAGAGTTTCAATCTGCTTTGCAACTGCAAGCTATAAAATAGTTAAAACATAATAATTTGAGACAATAGAATGCACCATAAATGTGTTAAAAAACAAAGGGGTGGGACTCATGTTAACAATAGATTGAACATTTTTTACTTCAATATAAATTATAATTTATGTGGTATAAATCAAAAGAACAATTAAAAAATGAATTATTGTTCCTATTAAATAAATTGAACAAAATTCAAGAAAAATAGTTAATGGAAGGTTTATAAATAGAATTAGAAAAGAAAAACGTAAGATGCTCTGGACAGATAAGATTGTTTGAATATATATGACATGAGCCTTTGCAATTTACAGTAGATAAAAAGCAGCAACCAAAAAAAAATTGTAATTGAATCTCGAAAATTGAATTACGAAAATCTGAAGGTTGAAGTTTATAATTCAAACATCATGTTAAGTCCCAAAAAATTTTAAGTTACATCAAAGTATCTAAGGTGTATGAAATTTGTTGCAAATTTTTTAATTTCTAAAAATTAAATTTTAGAGATCTCTTACATAGTCACACAGGAACATAGTTTGAAGATCAAAATCATGATTGTTTTTGCTACCGTGGCTCTTCTTTTGATTTTCGGATACAATAATTCAGTTGTCGGTTTCATGTATTTTACTCTGCCAACAATAGTTGGTCCAGTATGTTACAAATGTTTCTGTCAAGAGTTTCCTCTCAATGGTTTTTATCGTAGCAATCGATCTCAATCTCTTAGCTTTGTCTTACTCTCAAAGTCACATTTGCTTTTTAGTTGTTTTGTGCAACAGTCTTTGTTTAGTAGAGAGACTGGTACAGTTTGCCCTTGCACCCTGGTTAGTAAAGGATTCTGTGTGCTTCCTCTACTTTCCTTAAATGAGAACAACATCTGCCCGACCCAGAAAATTTGCTCCTTACAATATCTAGTCTTGTGGAGCACGCAAACTTGACAATGATATATTTTCAGCCTTCTTTCTCTCTCTCTCTCTCTCTCTCTCTCTCTCTCTCTCTCTCTCTCTCTCTCTCTCTCTCTCTCTCTCTCTCTCTCTCTCTCTCTCTCTCTCTCTCTCTCTCTCTTTCCCCTTTTCCCTCTCTCTTTTTGCTACTTTGTTCTTACCAAAACTGGTTTGGAAAGACATATGAAAGTCTTTGAAAATTATATGAGCTAATGTGAAATCCATATATTTTGCAAATCATGGACTCGGTAAAAGCTAAATTATATATTTATATGGGTTCCAACCTTACGTACTCTATATTTACAAAATAAGGGTTGAAATTGCTTTTGCTGTTCATGGCAGGATATTCTTGCCTGGAACTTTTACACCAGTGTGGCTCTACAATTTAGATGTTGTGGCTTGTTTTACAGACATAGAGATCTAGCAATAATTACAGTTAAATGCTTGATTTAATCTTAAGTTTCTTTAGCATATGTACATACATAATTGAAAATTTTGCTTAATAATACTTCGGCACCTCAAAATTGGGAATTTATTCATGTTTTTCATGAGATTTTCAAGGAAAAATCCATAACACTAATAGAGATTTCTAAGCCTCTTCATATTGCATGACATTTTTTCAATCTAAAAGTGTATGTGTTTTCTTAAATCTCACACAATGAGAGAAAAAAAAATAATCTTCCATTCTAGATTTTTAGGATACCCCAGTAAGTAAGAAAAAAATTTGATAAAGGGTTGATTTATTAATGCCATTTGATGGGATTGATTGATTTTATGGCTGAAGTATACACTTTACAAATGTAAACATCTGGACATAGACTGATAGAGCTATCACTTTTATCCAAAGTTTACTTCTTCAGAATTATACGTTGGATGCAAAAATGGGAGCCTAGTCTCAAAAGCTGCACAAAAATCAAGTACAGTATAATCCACTTATATCGACAGCCGATTTATTGACATTTTGAAATATCGACATAATTTCAAATTACGGAGTTTTTCCTCCTTTATCTTTACTTAATAATTTCTCTTATATGGATTTTTTTTTTCTGCCCGTTCTGCTTTATCAACATACTTCCTATCCATACCTAGTGAAGCGCACATGGTGGAAAAAGTTGCGGTAACAATCAACACATTAGTTCTTGATAGGGCTTGCTCGCCAAGTAGGCCAGTAGGCCTATATCGACACACCAGGCTTTAGTTCACCATTGAATAATAACAGGGAGCTTGCCCCGCACATGTGCGTGTCTCGCACCGTTGTCATCAACCCCTCGCCATCGCATTCTGTCGCTGGCAAGTTAGTAGTGCTGCCGCGGTCAGCGCCTCTCCCCTCACAGCAAGCGGTCATTCGACCACCAGGCCTTAAGACTAAGAGCTGTTACAGTAAAGTTTGCGCTGGTGTGTAGGCCTAGTTTGCGCCTTGTGACTGTATGCTAGGTTTGATACCAACCAGTACTCCCAATCCCATTCTCCTCCCCTCTTGTTTGCCCATCATTACATTACAAAGAAACCTAGGCCAGCACAGCTTCTCGTTCATTCTGATTCATTCTCTCACTACACGTCGTTGAGTGAAGAAAAAAATTAATGAAAAAAACAATTTTTAAAGTAAAAAAAGGGGAAAACTGGTAAAAATGAACACAAATTCCCTCACTCCTCTTGATCAGGGGTGGAAAAATCAAGGGAAACAACCATATTTATAGTGGTTTTGTAACCGCTTACCTCCCCTTGTTTTTTTCCTCTTAGGCTATATATTTGTATTTATCGACATAAAATTCTCTTCCAACAGCATGTTGATATAAGCCAATTATTGCATTTATCCATAACCGTAAAAACTAGACAAAGATGATGAACACATTGCCAACAGTCTTAAAAGCTGATTTTATGTTTTTCAAAATCTTGGATGGGCACCTTCAAGCTCAGTTGAATGAAAGAAAACAGAGGTTTCTTTTCTATCAATATAAACTTTATCAAGAGAGATTTTTATTATAAAAAATGTTTGCTGGGGAACCTCTCTCTGTTTTACCAGATTCAATGAACGACATGCAACATCGTATAATCAAAAAGTTATGTTAGGCATACGACTATCAGCTCAAGGATAAGAAAAAATTTGACCTTTCAAGACACAAGACACATATTCTGTGGCTTTCTCTTATAACTGATCATAGATCATTGCAGCTCACTGTTGCTTGGGGTTCCAAATTATCTTCTTGAATCCAGAAAAGCTGAATGAAACTTAAAACAAGGTTGCTGGTAGAAAACATCAAGGTGAAGAAGGTTCATTTGCCTTTGGGAACTTCATTGGTTGGCTGTACACAAAAGAATAGACTCCAGATTTGTCTGCTTTGGACATGCTCTTGATATCAAATCGTAAGGAACTTTTTCAACTTATGAAACTATCTACAAAGTATATGAGATATTTTAGTGATTGTCTTTCATCGGGAAACATATGTAGCTTGAGCTTTCACTAACAAGTTTTTCTCCTTTCATGCCTCAAAACCATAGAAAAGGATAATTAACTTTTTAAACACACATGTGTGATACAATTCAATTTTTAAAATTGCAGTTGAAGTCATTAACTTTTCGTTGAAGCTTAAACCACTGTTTTTCTTTCCTAAGAATCATTCATTTTTATTCTTTTCGTTATACATGTTATAGATCCATTTATTTGGTCAGCACTATAATGACCTCTATTAAGCTATTCATATAATTTTAATCACACATGCTATGGCATGTCCAGGACTCTGGTGTGTTCTTAAATTTCTTTCAAAGATAAAGTGAAAGCACATTTTTGTTAAAAAAAAATCTGTTTCTAATTTGAATACTCCCAGTGTTCCAGCATGGCAGAGCATCTCTACTTGATTATTTATAGTCATTAAAGTACTATAGAATAAATTATAGTGCTAAATGTGTTAAGGAGCGATTGAAATTTCAACCTGAGCCAGGTTTTGTAGTCTGTAACTTGTAAGTTTATTAAATCTATCTCAGAACATCAGTGGATATTACTGAATGTGCAATGTGAATTGATAATTTCTACTTGCGATTGAATGGGGCTGCTTTTTTACATTGAAAATTTGTTGTGGCATAATTGACATTTCGTTTCTTTATCAGTCGGGCAGACCACTTTAGTCAATTGATTGAGACAAATTAAATCGGTTGCAATAGTAGAAACTTGCCATAGAATAATTGACAACTTGTTTCTTTATCAGCAGAGCAGACCACTTAAGTCAATGGATTGAGGCAAATTAAAGAGGTTGCGATAGTAGGAATTTAATTTGATACCGGCATTTATAACAGTGATAATCAAAAGAATTTTGACATTAATACATATAGGTTCTGAGTCTGAAGTTGGTTTAAGCAATCGATAATTTTAATAGGCTATATGAGTTATAGGGACTGTGGTGATAAATGTCTTGATTTGATCTGAAAGGTATATTATGAGTGGATAAGATAATTTAAGTTTCTGAATACAAATAATAGTCTTAATGATGAGAATAAGATAGAGAAATTGTGTTACTTTTTAAAATTTCCTATTTTAAATTCTGAGCGCCCCTATTTTTTCTCCAATTCCCTATCTGCAGTTCAAGCATTCCAATTACTTGGTGACAATTTTAACATGTTTTAGCTTTTATTGGTGTGCATAAATATAATGTACTACAGCTAAAAGTAAAACAAACAATCATTATTTTGAACTTTATTGCAGGGCAAGCAAAATGGGCCCGGTGAAAACATCTTGCAAGAGATGAGCTTGTAGCAATTGCAATAGTGGAACAAGTAAAATGGCCATTCGCAGCAATAATTCAAAACTAACCAATGCTGTTGCCAGCGGTAACATTCCATACGTGAAAGACATTTTGGGCAACAAAGATATGAAGTTTTCTAGGTTGTGTTTGTATACCACTCTGCTGGTAGCAGCTCAAGGTGGGAAGAAACAATTGGTTCAGTTGCTTTTAAATTTTGGAGTGTGTATCAGTGGAAGGAGCAAAATAGGGAGTTTAGCCCTGGTAGCTGCAGCTAAAGGTGGTAACCTGGACATTGTGAAATTGCTGAAAGGGGCTCCTGTAAATGGTAGGGATTCCTGTGGTCAAACTGCTTTAATGACGGCAGTGGAGAAAAGCTGCTGCTCTGATTTAATCCTTTATCTGCTTAACGACTGCAAGGCAAACGTAAATCTTCAGAATAATGACGGCAAGACGGCCCTCATGCTAGCAGTGGAGCAGTGGGACTTTGAAACTATTCAGTTACTTTTCACTGGTTGCGGGAATGACAACGATTATGATTGTGATGAGGATATTGAAGATAAGAAGGGCCAAACAGCACTAGATCTTGCCAAAATGAATGGTTCTGCAGATCTGCTGAATGTTTTCAGCGACAGTCGCAAGAAGAGGATGTCACCTTTAAGTATGGCAGCTGGGATGAACAATTTAAATTTGGTACAACGCCTATTAGACATTTATCCATCTTGCATTGAAGGCATGCCTTTTGGTAAGACACCTTTGATTGCAGCCATGCATGGGCTAGAAAGTAATCAAATTGTCTGGACTGGAAAAATTCGTTGTAGCTTTGAACTCATGGACTGCCTGCTTGAAGCAGGGGTAGATGTAAATGACATACACTCTTGTGAACGTACACCTCTCATGTTTGCAGCAAGTGTGGGATCACTCAGAGCAGTCCAGATGTTGCTCTCACATGGAGCAAGTGTGAATATTAGTGTAGCTGTAAAACAGTAAATCCTGTGTGAGCTGCACGTTTTTGAGTGATCACAACACTCTCAATTATTGCACAAGTTTCCTTTTAATATTTTGCTTTTTAAATCAAACTAGGCCAA